>CM060326.1:10971352-10981352 GCA_030674155.1 Stramonita haemastoma | reverse complement strand
TAGATATCTATAAGCCTGCTCCGTTAAAAAGCCAGTTTCCATATCTTTTTTTACTCACAAACTTGCTATTTCTTTGCCAGTTTGTGATTCAAGTCAATCTGTGCTCATCTGAATCTGCTGTAATGTCTTTATAATAGCAGGTTACAGTACATATAATTATAACGATCTTCTACCACAGAATGAATGTTTCTTGTTATTTTTCATTTAAGTTTTCTTTACATGTATTTTCAAGAGTCAACATCACGTTCTATTCTAAAACTCAATGTCCAGATGGTTCTGGAAGAAAAAAAAAGATACTCCCTCATTCAGCGTAGTATAGAACTCTCAACATAAAGATGAAGGGTAACTGCATTACTGTTTCGAAAAGAAATTGTCCCATATCTTTTCTCAAAGAACCTTTTCGGGGTTAAAGTCTGTTTCTCGTGATTCCATATTTATTTTAGATGTACCACTAGAGAACCAAAATTAAACAAATAATTCAGTTTCGTTTGCATGTATGTACGGCATCAGCCATACGTTTTTGCTGCCATGCATGATAAGTGACCATGTTTGAGCTAAATCCAAAAAAATAAATTGTGGTGTGTAATAAAAGGTTAAAGGTGTCCCATAACCTATGTGGTCGTGGGGGAGCCAGCATATTGAGGACGACGTCCACCTACTTTCCATCGCTGTTTTAAAAGGCACACAAATCAAAGCTTGGAAGTTGTGTCAGTAGACAGATACTTGCGAATTGCACTAATACGCCGCAACTGATAGTTGCAGTGCTGACAGGTTTAAATGATAATGTTTTGCATGGGTGATGAATTTTTCTTTCCTCACCCTAAAGAGTTCAGGTACCGTTTACACCTGGGTGAACTGGGTGACTGTACTGAAGCCAAGGCACGCAAATGGTCACCTATCCCATTGCTAACCACGCTCGATACTGTGTTTAAACTTAGCTTGGGGAAAGTGAGTGCACTGACCATTGAGCTATACCGCCCCCATTGTGGTGCATATGTTCACAAAATCTTTTATATGTGCCATCTGGGTTTTTTAGTGTTTTTCTTTATCTAATTTGCAAAATATTGATCTTTCAAACAGAGTCAAAGCAGAGTGCTAGCAAAAGGTTTAAGTGTGAGGCATAACAAAAAATAGGAAAGAACGTCTCTATAGCCTCATTCAAGGACTTTTAGGAGAGAGAGAGAGAGAGAGAGAGAGAGAGAGAGAGAGAGAGAGAGAGAGAGAGAGAGAGACAGAGACAGAGACAGAGACAGAGACAGACAGACAGAGAGACAGACAGAGACAGAACCTGCCATCCACTACACTACCAGCATAACTATAACTCATACATACTCTCAGACACTTCCCATAGTCTGCAGAAATCACTTCCAGACACTTACCAAAACAACACCAGACCTACACAATCCAATCACCACACACACACATACATACCCACTCTCCTCCTATACCCACACACTGCAAGCACACACGCACAACAGACTGTCAAAGACTAAAACAAAAACACATACACACAGAGAAAAAGAAAAGCAAGTTCCAGTCTTCTCACTATATACATACTCCCATGTGGAAACAATGCAACCTGACAGCCAGTATCCCATCGCATGTTGCTGAGTGATCTTTCCAGAGAATTGCAATCAAAGGGCACACTGTCATCCAGGAGAATGTCTTCATTGTCTGTGATTGTCTTCGCTCTGGGCAAGAAAAAAAAGGGGGGCTCAGGAGGAAAAGCTGGAAGAGCAGCCCATGTAAACTGTGTTGCATAGTCTTTCAGTAAGAGAAAATGGGGAAAAGCATGTGTGAGGAATCGTGTATCAGTGTCTGATGCAGACTTTAGGTTTCAAACAGGAACTCTTGGCAGACTGGGGGCCATCTTATGAACACAAATATCACCTACTCACCACTATCACTGGGAACAGACTAATGTATGTTTGTTACTTAAGTTCTTTTGTTTACTATGTATTTCAGTAAGGGAAAGGGGGAAGAGAACAGCATGTGCGAAAAATCTTCTATCAGTTTCTGATGCAGGCTGTGGGTTTGAAACAGGAACTCTTGGCAGACTCCAACGTTCTTTGAAGACTGATATCACCTACAATTCACTACTATGGCTGGATATAGGCCTATGTCTGTTGTTGGTTCAAGAATTCGATTTACTCAAGCTAAGGTTAAGCAGCATTGATCATGGTTACCAATTGGATAGGTGACCATTTGCGTGCCTTGGCTTTAGTATAGTTCCCCAGGTCATCCAGCTGAGAATGAGTATGTGTCCTCTTAAGGGTCAAGAAAGGTAAAACTTCGAAGGAGAGAAGATGGGCACTGCCCTCAATATGCTGGCCCCTAGAGAGGCTGAGGTCCCTGATGCCTCACTCCTCTATGGCCATATAAGTCATGGGATCACCTTTACCTTTACTGTTGGTTCACTTTTTTCTTTACTATCTATTTCAGTAAGGGGGAGGAGGAACAGCATGTGTGAGGAATCGTGTATCAGGGTCTGATGCAGATTCTAGGTTTGAAACAGAACTCTTAGCAGACTGAGACAATCTTTCAACGCTGATAGTTATTACCTGCTAATCACTAGTATGGCTAAAACAGACTGATCTGTGTCTGTTGGTTTTTTTCCTTACCATGTATTTCAGTAAGAGAATGGGGGAACAGCATGTGTGAAGCATGGTGTGTCAGTTTTGGGATGCAGACTCTAGGTGTGAAACAGGAAACTTGGCAGACTGGAGACTATCTTTGAACGCTGATATCACCTGCTCCTCACTACTATGGCTGGAAAAAGTCTGATATCTGTCTTGTGGGTTACGTTCTTTCCTTTTTATCTATTTCAGTAAAAGAAAGGGGAACAGCATGTGTAAAGAATCATGCATCAGTGTCTGATGCCAACTATAGATTTGAAACAGGAACTCTTGGCAGACTGAGACAATCTTTCAACGCTGATAGTTATCACCTGCTAATCACTATAACTATGGCTAGAAACAAACTGGAATGTGTTTGTTCGTTCAGTTCTTTCCTTAGCGTGTATTTCGGTAAGGGATGCGGGACCAGCATGTATGAAGAATCTTGTATTAGTTTGTGATGCACACTGTATGTTTGAAACGGGAAACTTGACAGACTGGGAGCATTTGTGAACACTGATATCACCTGCTACTCAATTGAGAAGGAAAGACAGAAAGAAAGAAAGAAAGAAAGAAAGAAAGAAAGAAGAAGAGAGAGAGAGAGAGAGAGAGAGAGAGAGAGAGAGAGAGAGAGAGAGAGAGAGAGAGAGAGAGAGAGAGAGAGAGAGAGAGAGAGAGAGAGAAGACAGACAGACAGACAGACAGACAGACAGACAGACAGACAGACAGACAGACAGACAGACAGACAGAAGAGAGAGAGAGAGAGAGAGAGAGAGGAGAGAGAGAGAGAGAGGAGAGAGAGGGGAGAGAGAGAGAGACAGAGACAGACAGACAGACAGACAGACAGACAGACAGACAGACAGACAGATAGACAGAGACAGAGACAGAGACACACAAACAGACAGACAGACAGACAGAGACTGGCTAGTGTAGGTGTCTCACTTTTAGTATCATACAACGCACACAAGCATAGTTACTTTTCCATATTAGTTTATTCCTGTGCGTGTCTATGTCTATGTTTGTGTGTGCACGCAAGCATGTATGTATTCACGTGTGTGTGTGTGTGGTGTGTGTGTGTGTGTGTGTGTGTGTGTGTGTGTGTGTGTGTGTGTGTGTGTGTGTGTGTGTGTGTGTGTGCGCGCGCACGCATACACATGTGTATCTGCATGTGTGTATGTGTGTGTGTGTGTACGCACGCGCTCGCACGCATGTGTGTGTGTGCATGTGTATATATGTGTGTGTGTGTGCGTGTGGGTGTGTGCACGTGGGTGCACATGCATGTGTGTGTGTGCGCGCAGGTGCGGGTGTGTGTTCGTGTGTGTGTGTGTGTGTGTGTGTGTGTGTGTGTGTGTGTGTGTGTGTGTGTGTGTGGTGTGTGTGCACGCGCACGGGCGCGTGTGTGTGCGCGTGTGTGTATTCCATTGTTATACAATATACATACTCACAAAGAAGCAGTTGGGTCCCACATGCAGTTTAGTCCTAAGCTTCCCTGTTCACAATATGCCCATCTGAAAAAAAGAAATGAAAAGAACAAAGATCAGTCACAAAAGCTTTATTCATCACCTGTCTTTAATGATGCATGGAGACAAAGAAAGGCATCTCAGAAAATGTAAGCACCAGTGAATTTATTCATTGTTTATCGCTTATCGTCCAATTAAAATCATTAAAATAAAAAAAATGAAAAAAATCAAATACCCCCCCCCTCCCCCCCACGAAAAAAAAGTTGAATGGGAATTAACAGTTTTCAAATACATTTTGTTTTTGTTATTTTGTTTTGTGTTGTTGTTGTGTTTTTGTTTGTTTGCTTTTTTTTCTTTTTTGGTTTCTTTTTTTTGGGGGGTGGGGGGTGGGGGGTGGGGGGGCGCAAATAGGGCCTAAAAGTGCCTTGTGAGGGAAAAGCTTTCATCGACAATAGTTGGCTTTTTTTCACAAGACAGCTGGGGATATGTTGTTCTTCAGTTTAATGTCTGTTCACATAAGTGATATTAGACAAAAAAACAAAAAACAAAAACAACCCCCCCAAACAAAAAAACAATGGTAGAAACAAAAAGTAAGTAAAAACACCAAAAGTGAACATTAAACGCTAAACAATCAATCAGAACTGGGGATATGTCTGCATGGAATAGTGAAGGAAAGCAAGATTGGATCACTGACCAAAATAACGTCAGTGTTGTGTTGTTTGTGATTGTCATGTTTATTTTTAGCCTTGGGAAAATACTAGAAACGTCAATTTCTTCACAAATAATAATAATAACAATAATAATAATAATAATAATAATAATAATAATAATAATAATAATAATAATAATAATAATAATTATTATTATTATTATTATTATTATTATTATTATTATTATTATTATTATTATTATTATCATTATCATCATCATCATCATCATCATCATCATCGTTATTATTATTATTATTATTATTATTATTATTATTATTATTATTATTATTAACAGCAGCAGCAGCAGCAGCAGCAGCAGCAGCACTATTATTATTCTTGTTTCCCCAACACCCACATTTTGACCCAAATTCCCTTGGGGAAACAGCTGTCAGCAAGCATCAAGAGTTTTGGACATGGCAGCACATTAATTTAGAGAAGCACTCTGTGGTGTTGATTTTGTAACACCCTTCCCTGATTTAAAAATGCATCGAGCCTTTCTTTGATTACTTGACAGTCAAACTGGTGGCTGCAGCTCTAATCCAAACAGCAAAAAAGTCCCCTAGTTAAAACTATGTTCTCTAGCCAAGCCACACACTATCCAGCTGACCAGTCAATACATCCCAACCTTTAAGCCAGACAGATGGGCAGAAAATAGCAGCGTGTTGCATGCTGCAAACCAGACAATAGAGTTAAGTGGCAATTCCTCAACAGAGTGGGCCAACAACCCAGACAGACACTCACTCAATGTACACGACACAGTCCATTAGCAATCTTCCTGCCGCCCAGCCATGTGGCAACAATGGAGACAGACAGGCAGTCTAGGTACTGTGATTTTCTACACTGTGATCTTTGGAGAGGATCTTGGTTAAGCTGAAGAGTGTCTTTAGTCACTGTGGTTATACTCTTTTTGGTATAAAGGGGGAGCAAAGATGTTTGTAGAAAATGTTTCGAGACACTTAACCAAAACGACACCAGACCTATACTATCCATTCATTACACCATTTCAACTCTTACCCACATGCTGTCCACACACAACAAACTGACAAAGACTCTGGGAGTCATACTCTTTTTCTATCTTTGGTCAGTTAAGTAGGCATCCATCAGTCTTGGAAGACTGGATTTGTGCTCTAGGCTCTAGAGTGCAAAAGCCTGGGTAAGTAAGTATGCAGCACAAGTTGTTACCCATGCAGCAGATCCCTATCTTCACATTGCTGAAATGATCCACTGGAAAGGCAATATCCAATATGCATGGTTCGAGTGCCATCACAAGAGATGCCAGAATGTTGCCATATACATCTCCCTACAGCCCTGGGAACTCCCTCAATGATGGTGTCTAAACAAATCACCTGTGTGCATACTGGTTTTATATTTTGTTGTCATCAACTCCTAATGGCACACAATGGCTTGCTCTTCAAAACGGCAGAGAGAGAGAGAGAGAGAGAGAGAGAGAGAGAGAGAGAGAGAGAGAGAGAGAGAGAGAGAGAGAGAGAGAGAGAGAGAGAGAGAGAGAGAGAGAGAGAGAGAGAGAGAGAGATTCTATAGTTGCTTCCCTGTTTGGCAAACAAATCCATCACACTGACTCTTGACCACTCAGTCTTGAACTGGAAATAGCATCTCAGCAAGAAATAGAATAAACAAGAATCAAGTCTCCAGACAGCTGCAATGCAGTAACTTATACTAAGTAAAACACACTTCATCCTGAGCAAGACAGATTGACAGAAAAAGCGGCAGGATACTGCAAGTCAGACAACAGCGTCAAGTGCCAATTCCTTTCCAGAGTGTGCCAAAAGCCCAGACACTCACTCAATGTACACGACACAGTCCATTAGCAATCTTCCTGCCACCCAGCCAGCTGGAAAGAATGGAGACAGGCAGGCTGGGGTACTGTGATTTTCTACACTGTGATCTTTGGAGAGGTATGGTTATGTAGGTAAGCTGAACAATGTCTTCAATCTCCCTTTGAAAAAAATAAGAAAATGTTTAAATTTAAGGTAAAATAGTATTACGAGACAATTCCTTAAATCCGTTCATACTGTTCATAGCCTTGCCCATAACAGAGGCCATGATTATCATAACTTTTTATCCATTAAGACTGCTTAATATTAATCATTA
The DNA here is from genome assembly GCA_030674155.1 of Stramonita haemastoma. NCBI lineage: Eukaryota > Metazoa > Mollusca > Gastropoda > Neogastropoda > Muricidae > Stramonita > Stramonita haemastoma. The sequence goes on along the minus strand of CM060326.1, from coordinate 10,974,455 downwards.
TATTCAGTGCATTTTCTGCTTGAGACTAGTATTTTCTGACATACTGTTGAATCTAATATGCTAGGCCTGACAAGGCGTTTAGGCAGTACAACACATTGTTGCTTGTATGACAGATAATGATAGTTGCTGTTTGAGCATTCAACAAAGATGAAAAATATGCCTCTTATCTCTCTGCCCTACAGATACTGCCCATGAACGATTTTTACAAATTCTGTTGAAGTAGCAGAGGCAGAAGTAAAAATTGCCCGAATATTTCTGGTTCTTGTGTAGTGTTGGCTATGGAAGTCGATATGGTGAGTAACAGGACTAATACACAGCCATTCTAAAGCGCTATGGCCTGCTCAAAAGCATTCAGCAGAAATAAGTTGTTCAAAAGAACTCAGAGTAAAGAAGCCACTATTGTTGTTGTTGTTATTGTTGTGATGATGATGATGATGATGATGATGATGATGATGATGATGATGATGATGATGATGATGATGATGATGATGATGATGATGACGACAACAACAACAACAACAACAATAACAACAGCAACAAGAATAATAATAACAATACTATTATTATTAATATTATTGATATACTATCAAAGCACAGTTCAGCTGCAGGGCATGCCATATATTATGTTTTGTCAGAACAAGGCAATAGCCCATTGTAATGTTGATGCAAACTGTCATGTTTTACAGTTTCTTGACTAATAATAATATAACTGGTAGGGCAAATCAATACACATACAAAAGACTCTTGTCTGTCCACATGAAATGAAAACCAAATGATCAGAGAAACTACCATACAGACGAGCCCACAGATAGATGTATGCATGGCTTCTTTACTCTGAGTTCTTTTGAACACAGGCAGATGCAAGCACCCACGCGCGCGTGCACACACACACACACACACACACACACACACACACACACACACACACACACACACACACACACACACACACACACACACACACACACACACACACTGGCTTACATGCATATCTGGTTTATTCAGTTGCATGCTGACTTCACGTATATTGTACACGTCACAGTCTACTTCTACCCTGTGAGTAAGCCAGGCATCTGAATAATCATAACAGAAAGATACGGCACTCCATCCTTCTACCATAACTTTGGTCATGTTTTACACCAGTACTAGTGGCCTAATAGACAGAGTGTTTGTGGTTTCTAAGGTGATCTCTCCCTGACAAGCATACACACTATGTATCTAACATTTATCTTCAGTGTGTCGCCAACCAAACAAGAATGGATATTAAGAACATAATAATATGCTGTTCTCTGCCTACTGTAAAGTAGGAGTGAGTTAGCTAAGGCTCCATAGTTGGCTGGGCAATGTTAATAATATCAACCAATGCTGGTGAACTCTAGCAGATCAAGGGGTAACAGGCCTGGTGCTGGCATGCCTGTTAAAAGCTTTCTGGTCTGCAGAGAACTGGAACATTGCATATAAACTTTATAAAATCCACTTCATCTTAAACAAGGTAGACTGGCAGAAAAAAACCCAGCATGATGCTGCAACCAGGCAATAGAGTCAAGTGTCAGTTCTTTTACAGAGTGTGCCAACAACCCAGACACTCACTCAATGTACACGACACAGTCCATCAGCAATCTTCCTGCCGCCCAGTCATCTGGAAAGAATGGAGACAGGCAGCATGGGTATCATGATTTTCTACACTGTGATCTTTGTAGAGGCATGTACATGTAAGTAAGCAGAATACTGCCTTTATTCTCCATTTGTGGAAAAAAAGGAGAATGGTTATTTTCAAAAGCAACAATGCATGTTAGAAGACTACTATACTCTGCATAGTGGGGCAGGATAGCCTTGAGGTTAGAGCTGTGCTCGTGATCTGAAGGCCCAAGATTGAACCACAATAGAAGCACCCATTCTAGGGGATTTTATCCTAGAGTGACCTTTAGTCCTGACTCCACTCTCCAAAAGTCCTTTAGATGAGACTTCTAAGTTAGGCCCTGTGTAAGAGAGCACACAGAGCATCTTGCATCCATGTTAAAAACCTGTTCGTCTTTTGGAATTTGTGGCATTCCATGCCTGTAGCAGTACAGGAAAAAAAAATGCATGCGCACAGGCAACATGTTTAGACATCATCCCTGAAGTCAGAATGCAGCTACCCTAATGGTGGGGAAAAAGGTAGCATATGCAAAGTCTAATCATTGGTGAACTTCAGAGCTGAAGCTGAAGAACACCAACAAAAAACCCTCCTCATTACCACAATGCCCTGTGGTCTCTCAGTTCAAAATGTTTTTTTTGTCCTGACACGATGCTGACTTCATAGTTTGCTTTTATCTGTGCACAACCAAAAATGCCCATGAATAAGTACAAGATATGGTGAAGATTTAAATGGCACTACTAAAAAATACATAAAACCCAAAACAATCTTAACATTTCAGATTCATGTGTGCAATGCAGAAGTGACCAAGATAACTCTAGCACAGCTAGACACAGAGAAATCGAGGACGTGTGCCCATCTCTGTCAAATGCAAATTTGGGGTGAATTGGTTATGGCTTCATGACTGGCTGAGCAAAATATATAAAAAGCTAACCAATATTGGTTGACCCTGACATATCAACTATGGTAATCAGCCAGGTGCAAGAATGTCTGTCAAAACATTTTTTGCCTCCAGACAACTGGAACACTGTATACGCACTTAGTAAAAACTAAATTTATCTTGAACCAGACAGATTAGCAGAGAGAGCAGTATGTAGCTGCAACCAGACAATAGAGTTAAGTGCCAATTCCTTAACAGAGTGTACCAACAACGCAGACAGACACTCAATGTACACGACACAGTCCATTACCAATCTTCCTGCCACCCAGCCAGCTGGAAAGAATGGAGACAGGCAGGCTGGGGTACTGTGATTTTCTACACTGTGATCTTTGGAGAGAAATGTGATCAAAGAAGAGGTAAACTGGAAATTAGCTTTTGTTCCCACCACTGTATTCCCTTTTGAAAAAAAAGAGTAATCTTATGTTAGAGACAAAATTGTCATGTTAAAAGAGACAGAAATATTAGGTTACGAGATTGTTTTCTACCACCTTACTTTTTGTTTATTCTGTTCAAGGTTTCTCTTTCCT
>CM060326.1:10951352-10966352 GCA_030674155.1 Stramonita haemastoma | reverse complement strand
TTTCTTCACCGCCAGACAGGCTAGGCAGTCTGTGTGGTACCACACAGTTGATTTTATCCGTCATTTTTTTCTGCTGCGTTTTGCTGAGGTAAAAAAACAAAACACAACAACCCCAAACCAGCGAACAGTAAGCAGTGTATGTGTGTGTGTGTGTGTGTGTGTGTGTGTGTGTGTGTGTGTGTGTGTGTGTGTGTGTGTGTGTGTGTGTGTGTGTGTGTGCACGTGCGTGCGTGCGTGTGTAAATGATAACCTCCTATACATAACATAAACATTATTCTCAAACACAAAACATAAAAATCCAATTTGTGTAAATCTTTTATCTTTTATAATGTGTTTGTGTGGGAGGAAGAAGTGGTCGATGTTCATTCACAAGAATGAAATATTCCAAGGGCTTTTTATTCTTTTTTTTTTCTACTTTCATCTTTTTTATGGCGACCTTGGTAGGCCATGCAAGTATCAGTTTATTCTTGTGACTGTGATAGACACTTCTCAGTGATGGACACATGTCTGACTATAAAGCACCCCAGACAGTGAAACATCGATCAGAGCTGGGAGCTCATTGATGAGCCGAAACTCGAGTCAGGTCATGCCTAAGGCGTGGTCTTTGCTCAACAATGTCTGAGATATTGTTTTCAAATAATAAATCTTATGAGTTACTTTTTTTCATTTTGTGAATCATTTTTTATTACAAAGATAAAAAGGTCTGAATAGGCACTTGTCTTTTGTTTTCATCTGAGAGAGAGAGAGAGAGAGAGAGAGAGAGAGAGAGAGAGAGAGAGAGAGAGAGAGAGAGAGAGAGAGAGAGAGAGAGAGAGAGAGAGAGAGAGAGAGAGATCAAGTCAAGTCAAGTCAAGTCAAGTCAAATAATTTAATGAGCCAGGCCATTTGCCCATGTCAAGGGGAACAGCGGGACGGGGATGATGCCATACTGACATACTTATCTCTTGAAAATATCAATGCAACAGGAACATTTGTGGAGCAGAATCCTCTGCGTGCCTTCATTCTAGACAGTCAGTCACCCTGAATTAGTGGTAGCACCATTCTTTGAAATGGTAACGACAACTAGCGATTATCAATAACACCACCTTACGAAAACATAGTTTTTCCGCACCAGGCAAAGAACAAAAATCATAATTATAACAGTTGCAATCAGCAATATGAAAACATATAAATGCAAACGGTTCACAATCATGTTGTCTACACCACAGCAGATGACCTTAAATGAAGTGCACTTTTGACGTAATACATTGCTGACTTTGCATGTGTTGTGCTTGAGAGCAGCAACGCCAGTCTGAAAGTAGATGGTTGATTAGAAAATTTTGCAGGTATAAACTGTTCCCGTATCAGATTGTATCTTGGACATATAAACATGAAATGTACTTCGGACTCAAGGATACCCTGGCAGAAAGGGCAGTCAGAACATTTTTGTGTCGTATTGTAACGGTTTTTGTGACATCTTAATGGTGAAACGCCCAGGCGCATTCTTGTTAAATACTTCCTCACAGCACTATTTTGAACAATGAGTAGGTAATCAGACAGACAAAGATTTTGTTTCAATAAGGAATAGAAGGCATAACGCTCTTTTGTGTTGATTTCACTGTTCCAGCTTTGAGTGTAACAATCCTTAAGACGTTGTCTGAATTCTGCCAAAAATATCCTTGCATCCGCCACTCCCTGACATTCCCACACAAAACCAAAGCCATAACGATATAGGGTAAAGCAGACTGTAGAGACCCAATTATTCTTATTATTATTATGGAGGTTAAGCAGCATGTTGTATGATTTATATGGAATACGATCTGTATTCATTCTTGTAAGAGTTATCCAGTATTTGATATTACGGGTATAAGTATTGACAAAGAGTGGAAATCTACCGGTCTCTCCATATACCAGGGCATTTGGTGTTCTAATGCTCACATTTAAAAATCTTTTAATTGCAAAGACATGTACTCTTTCAATGACAGAATGATCAGCTAAGAGACCCCATACCTCAGAACCGTACGTTAAAATTGGCTGAATCTGACAGTCAAAGAGTTTGAAAAATATTTTAGGGGACTGATTACCGAGAGACCACAACAAACGTAAAATACCGATTACACCTTTTTTTTGCCCTACTAGCCATGTCCTTCAATGCATAAGAAAAGGACAGACCTGTGGAAAAAATAACTCCTAGGTATTTGTACTGGTTTACCACTTCGAGATTGTTTCCATTATAGAGCCATTTTTCTCGTACAGCAAGGTGGCCACCTTTTCGAAATACGACAACTTTTGATTTCTCCATATTCACTAACAATCCCAACTTTTTTGCTGTGTCACTTAATATATTTAATTGCGTTTGCAGACCAACTTTAGTGTATGATAACAGTATTACATCATCTGCAAATAGTAGTATCAGTATCTGCATTTGGTCTGGGGTTAAAGATATACCATGTTTTCCTCTCTGAACAAGTTCAACCGCTAACTCGTTAATATAAAGAGAGAATAAAACAGGGCTACAAATGTCTCCCTGCCTCAGTCCTCCAGGACACATGAACATATCAGTTAATTCACCTCCCACACTAACCCTTGCTTTTACAATGTTGTACATACTTTGCAGAGCTCTGTACATTTTTCCTTTGACACCATTTTTTCTAAGTACAGACCACAAGCAATGCCTATCAACCAAATCGAAGGCCTTCTTGAAGTCTATAAAGGCACAGTACAGCTTTCCATGGTTAGCAAACTGTTTCTGAATTAATGACAAAAGAGTAAATATATGGTCGACTGTGCTATAACTACGTCTAAATCCTGCCTGTGCTTCATTTAGTCCTTTGTTTTCTTCTAACCATATAGATAAACGCTTATTGAGAATGTAGCTATAAAGTTTTCCACATACATTTAGTAAGGAGATGCCTCTATAATTATCAGGAGAATTGATGTCACCTTTCTTATGTATTGGCTGAATGACTGCTTCTGACCATTGAAGTGGAAAACTGCCAGATGTAAACAATTTATTGCAATATTTAGTTAGAAATAATGCGACCTCTGGGCCTGCATATTTATAGAATTCCCCAGAGAATCCATCTGGACCTGCAGCTTTATTGTTTTTTAATGTAGATATAGCCTGTACTACTTCTTGGTGTGTAATTTCTTGCTCAAGTATTGTAATATCTACTTGTAAGGTGGCTGAAGTATCAGAGGAGTAGGAACAGTTAAATGTCTCATCTGTATCCGACTTGGGATCACTTTGGCTAAATACAGTAGAAAAATGATTATACCACTCTTCAGAAGAAATGCTACTTTGGCACACAGGTCTTCCAATGTGTTTCCTTACTGTGTTCCAGAATCTCTGAGGATCACTTAAAGAGTCTTCTAACACTTTCATTGTTTGTCTTTTGTACCCGATTTTCTTTTCTTTTAACAACAACTTGTACTCTTTCCTGAGATCTGTATACTTAATTCTCAGGGTCTCTATATCATCTTTTGAAGCGTTATCATCTTTAGTATGTTTCCGATAATTTCTAAGAGCATATCTCACTAACCTCCTTTTCTCCCTGCATTCAAAATCAAACCACGGATTGTTATCAAATTTACCAAATACAACTGTCTTTAGCATAGGGGCTGCTGCTAAACTAATAATCTCATAAAGTTGTTTAATTGCTACTTCTATGTCTAAATCAATCATATCGTATGCTTCTTTAATTTTTTTAGAAATACAGTCAGTTTTAAACATGTTAGAATATTCCTCTGACTTTTGACAGTCCCACCTATATTTTTGTATGGACATCTCTCTGGGCCTATAGGTTATGTTGGTATTTATATCTTTACACTTCAGTGTTAGCTCCAAAGGCATATGTTTTGACTCTATTCTCTCACTGACTGTCAACTCTGTAGCCATCTCAGAGATACATCTTGATATTATAAAATAATCTATTACACTGCAGCCATTATATGAAACATACGTACAGCTAGAATCAAATCTATGATTTACCAGACCATTCAAAAGAACCAGACTAAATTGCTCACAAACATTCAGCAAATACTTTCCAAAATCATTCGAAACCCCATCAGCTGAAGCCCGCTGATATGAGTCAACATAGTTAACATTGCCATCATAATCACAAATATTACAGGGCAGTTCGTCCTCATGAGCATTGGCATTGCCAGTCCTTGCATTCAGGTCGCCCATAATTATTATGGGCATATTTCCTATGTCTTGTAGGATATCTAAGATGATATTTTCCAAAAGAGAAACACCATTGTAAATGTCTGTTTCAGAATAATATGGGCTATATTGTGGAGGTAAATATATGCCAATTAAGACACAGTCTCTGTCCAGACCTGTAAGCGCTTTAGCCAGTGTCAGCACAATACAGTTGTCATATTCTAGATGAACCTGGGAAATAAGAGGAGCGATGTGTTTCCTAACTAGCAAAGCTACTCCCCCACACAGCCGAGCTGTGGGTGCATTTGAGACTTTGACAGCATTTGAAATATATACATTATGCATTGGGAAAAGATGTGAAGGGAAGTCTGTAGTGAATGTTTCTGTCAGTACAATTATATCAAATTTGGATATATACGATCTTAAATCTGCATGATATATTGTACTAAGTCCTTCTACATTGTATGTCAGGAATCTTAAATTGTGTGACAATTCATTTCTAATCTCCTGGCAGACATGGGCAGGGCCGAGTCCCTATTTGGGACTACTACTGGCAGCAGGTGACTGGGCCTTTGTTCCTGTTCTGGAGGAACGAGACCCTGAGCTGAGGAAAGAATCCGTCAGGTGCATTTGCTTACACCTTGCCTTGCTGCGGGTCACAGGCCGGTGTACAGGAGTGGCGGTTGTCACTTCATTTTCAATGGTCAGGCTTGCGTCTTTGCTTGTCTGGTCATGGAGGAGGCTGTCTTCTTTCTGTCTGTCCGGTGATGAGGGCATGCTGCTTTGTCCATCTTCTGCAGACTCCCATGGGTCCAGAACTTGTTTGACAAGAGTCTGGCTGTCGTCATGCTGTACCTCTGGAGTGGGCGGAGTCAGCACAGGTGCCATCATTTCATCTTCTGTTAATGGCTGGTATAGATTGCTGTGTGTGATATTTAGATCATCACATCCTGTCTCTTGGGTAAAGGTGGTTGCCATATTATCTTGTGCATCCCTGTGGTCTCCATCCTGAGCAGAAGCACTGGCTGTATTTTCTGGCACACTCATCCCTTCAGGCACTCTGCAGGAAGGTCGTGTGCATGAGCTTGTCATTTCATCACCTGGCACCATCGTTTCCGAGTTGCCGGCTTGGGGTACCCATGTCCCTGGAGAATGCAGAACTGATAAATGGGGAGTCAACCTCTGTCCTGTAGCCTTCTGAGGAGCTGTCCTGGCTGGTGACTCTCTGTTCAGGGGGGGAAATTCATTCATACTGCATAAGTTGGGAAGACTTGCATTTCGTTTAATATGGTTTTGTGAGTCGCTGCCAGCCACCTTTGAGGATGACATGTCCGATATTTGGTTCCACCTAGGATTCGAACCATAGTTCCATCTTGTTGATCTGGCATCTTCATGGGATGTTTGCACGTGACTTTCTGCTGTTTGTTCCCAAGTAGAGGTATGCACCTTCGTTTTACTCTGCCCCTGTTGTTCCTTCCTGTAGGCGTTCTTTTCATTGTCTTTCTGATCCAAGGACTGCTTCCTTGGCTCTTCTGACCCTCTGTCCCTGTGGCCAGGTACAGCATCAGGTAGATGGTTGTTCTGTTGCCATTCTGTGTCATGTCCATAGTGTTCTTCATCTTCACGAGGAGCTTCACTTTCCATGCATTCCTGTTGGTACTGCGGTTGTCTATTAGCATGATTATGTCTTTCCTGCTGTTGTTCCTGTCCCCTGTGTTCTTGAAATAAGCTGTCCTGTTGTCTGTCTTCATAAAGATACCTTCTCTGTTTGTCTCCACTGTGGATTCTGTCTTCTTCATAGTGATGTCTGCTCCGCTTGTCTTCACTATGGCTTCTGTCCTGTTGTCTGTCTTCATCAAGATATCTGTTCTGTTTGTCTTCACTGTGGCTTCTGTCCTGTTGTCTGTTTTCATAGTGATCTTGTTTGTCTTCCTTGTTGTTTCTGACTTGCCGTCTGTCTTCATAGTGATATCTGTCTTGCTTTTCTTCACTGTGGTTTCTGTCCTCCTGTCTGTCTTCGTGGTGATATCTGTTCCGTTTGTCTTCACTGTGGCTTCTGTCCTGCCGCCTGTCTTCGTAGTGATCTTGTTTGTCTTCCCTGTGTTTCCTGTCCCGCTGTCTGTCTTTAGACAGATGTCTTTCCTCTTCTCCTTCCTTCTGTTTTCTGTAACTGTGGTTGGTAGACCAGTGCGACCTGTTCTCTCTGTGGTAATGCAGGCGGCCATTGTAGAAAAAGGCCTTTCTACCCGCCAGCTTTTCCTCCCTGAGGATGTCATACTGGTTGTCTGTCAAGTCTGTGGCCACATGGATGTTGAGGGCGTCAGCCATCTCCTTCCTGCTCTCTTGGTCTCTTAACACAAACATCTTGTCTCGCCACCTGTGCATTGTGGCAATGAGAGGTCTGGCGTGAGAGCTGTTCTTTCTCGGGCCCACCCGTCTGGCTGTCTCCACATCATCGGTGGTCCATACCTTGCTGGGGTAGAAGCGGTTCAGCAGCTGCACTACCTGTCGGGCACAGTCTCCTTCATTCTTGCTGCTGCCCTCAAACACATTGAAGAACTTGATATTACGAGCTCGTGCACTTGCTTCCAGTTTTTCCAGCTTTTTGTCCATGGTGGCACTTTTGTCATCAATGTGTGTGTTCCAGTCAAGCAGTCTTCCACACTGGTCTTCTAGTGTGTCACATGTAGAAGAGAGATATTTGACCTCTTCTTTTAAGGCATCATTATCTGCTTGAATAGATTGACACCATTTCAGGATTTCCGAAAGGTCTTCCTGCGAGACTGTAGCTGATCCTGCCTGTGACTGCTCTGAGCTCATGGGCTGACTTCTGACGTGGTCTGTTAGCCTGGCAATATCGGACCTCAGTGTGTTATTTTCTTGTTGCAGTGAACTGCACCAGTCGTACAAAGTGGTGATGTTGTCATCTGTTCTCCTCTGGTGTTCACAGGTACCTTGCATTTGATGTGAAGTGCTGGTGGAGAGTTGATTCATTGAGTCTTTCAGATCCCTATTTTCAGTCAGCTGGGTCTGGCACCATGCTTGAACATCAGCCATTGAGCTGGTCAATTCAGAAAAGTTGGACTTCAGCTCATCCAGCTGTCTGTTTGTGTTTTCAGCGAGACCAGCAACATCTTCTTTTAGCTCTCCAAGATCAGCAGAATAGTTCCGTTGCGAGATGGCAGGCTGTGCACAGTGCCTGGAGCCGCTGCCACTAAAGGATGGTATTGTGGGGCGCTTGTTGGTAGCAGGATTTCGGTCCGGGAATGTCTGAGATGGGAGCCATCTCATTAATGGGCCATTTCGGTTTGACAGGAAACCAGTCCATGTGTCGGTGTGGACACGGTCTCTTCTCTCGGTATATTGAGGGCCCGGATTGCTTTCAACATCCATGCACTGGAGAAGAAAATGCGAGATGAAGACAGCAGCAAACAAGGCAGTCATTGAACCGAATCGAGCACCTGTGGTCGGTTTGTCAAAAGGCTTGAATGAAACTTGTTTGAAAAAGAAGAGCGCACAGTCTGCTTTTTGGCGAAGAAAACGCCCTGACGTAAAGTCGGCGCAATATGGTAGGAAGCGCACACCTCTTACCTTAGGACCATTATGATGTTGGCGTCGTCTCATAAAGGTAAGAAAGACCCAGTAGAACTTGCCACAGGTAATTCGCTGGTCTGTATGACTGGATGGCATGATTGGGCAGATTTTTTCAAAGTCCAAAAAATCAGCTCAACCGTCAGTCTGCGAGTTTTTAATGTTAGACCTGTGTCAGTTTTTTTCAAAGTCCAAAAAATCAGCCCAACCAGTCAGTTCAGTGTGTCAGAGAGAGAGAGAGAGAGAGAGAGAGAGAGAGAGAGAGAGAGAGAGAGAGAGAGAGAGAGAGAGAGAGAGAGAGAGAGAGAGAGAGACAGACAGACAGACAGACAGACAGACAGACAGACAGACAGACAGACAGACAGACAGACAGACAGACAGACAGACAGACAGACAGACAGACAGACAGACAGACAGAAGAGAGAGAGAGAGAGAGAGAGAGAGAGAGAGAGAGAGAGAGAGAGAGAGAGAGAGAGAGAGGAGAGAGAGAGAGAGAGAGAGAGAGAGAGAGAGAGAGAGAGAGAGAAGGGGGGGGGGGGGAGCAGAGCCAGAGAGAAACAGAGAGAGGAAACAAACATTTAGACAGACATAGAAATACAAATTAGCTAAGAGACAGACAGACTCATTGACCAGCAAGCAGACGTTTTTTTGAAATAAGCCATTGGAGTTCCCTGACAATTTGGCTGGCAAACAAACGAACTGTGGACAATTGGTACGTGCTGGCGACTAAGGTACAGTGTTAGCAGTGGACAATCAGACAAACAGTCCTCTGTCTGCCCACTATAACAGGTGTCACGTGCCCAGAATCCAAATCCACTTTGTCAGCTACTTACACAGCCAGCTACCTTCCCCATGGAATGGTAATAGCACAAAGGACTGAATGGAGCAGAAAGACTGATTCTAGCTTGATGAGATTTGGGCCCTAGACTTTGGTGAGGACAGCCAGTGTGCTAAATGACAGGGAGTACAAGGCAAGGTATGGTAATTTCTCACTCAGGGTCTTTTCATTCATTCACTTCATTCAAAACAGATATGACATTACTCGGACAGGACTGCCCGACCTCTGTTAGTAGAAAGTTCAAAATGTAATATCTTTGCTGATTAATATACCAGATTTAACTATAACAGTTCAAAACGTGGTTTTTATACAATTGGTAACACTGTCATCTTGGGTTTTAAAATGGTAAACTGGAAAGGGGGACGGGATAGCTCAGTGGTCAGAGCCCTCGCTTTCCCCATGTCAAGTTAAGCAGCGCTGGTTGCCAATTGGGTGACCATTTGTGCGCCTTGGCTTCAATGAAGTTCATGCAGTTGAAAATGGGTACCTGCCCTCTTTAGGGTCAGGGAATGTAAAGCAGTGAGGGAGAGGAGATGGGCACCGCCCTGTGAGACCTCGCTCCCTTACAACCACACAGGCTATGGGACACTTTTACCTTTAAACTGGAAAGTAAAAACCTGATAATTATAAGCACGAGTAAGGTGAGGGTAAGAAGCTGAAATCAATACACTTTAGCAGACAGAGAAAGAGACAAACAGACAGGTAGTCAGACAGAGAGGCAGACAGAGGCAAAGACAGAGACCACAACAGGGAAATTAAGGGGCCTACAGAAATAAAATGGGTGACCATCCACACAAACAACCACGCAACCAACAAACCAAAAAGAGATACAGACGGAGAAATAAACAGAAAAGTCATACAGACACAAAAACAGATATTTCAAAATAGTGTTTAGCCTCTAAGACAGTTTTGGCTAGCAAAAGAAATGGACCATCAACAAATGGATCGTGCTGGCGACTAATGATCCATGTTGACAGACGGCAAACAGGCCAACATTCCTCTGTCTGCCCACCATACGGGTGTCACGTGTCCAGAATCCAAATCCGCTTTGTCAGCTACTTACACAGGAAGGTACTTGCCCTGGTGGAGACTAATGAAAGAAAGGAATGAAGGGGTAGAAAGGCTGTTTTCGTCTCAATGACATTTACGTCCAGACATGGGAGACAGACAGTTAGTCTGTCTGCCTTACAATTAATGAGTACACTAAAGTCAATGCTGATGTTTTCATTTATGGTTTATTGAAAATGAATCTGAGAGTATCATGATTACAAAGAAAGTATTTTTCAGTGTGAAGGAAAGCAGGTACTAAAACTCTATCACACTGCTGTTTTGTACTCAATTATAGTGAAAAAAGTAACTGAGGGTCTCTGACAACATGATCCTCAACCACGCATAGGTCACGACAACACCCTGATATTTTACTGTAAATGTGAAAGGATTACAAAAGATTTACAGAAAACAGTAAAGACAAGAAATAAGGATAGCATTGTTCTAACAGGAATAAAGCAAATACTGAGACAGCATCAGAATCAATTTACTTTTGCAATGTTTTTCTTCGAACAATGTCTTTCTTAAACGATGTTATAAAATAATATATTTTGCATAAAATAGCATGGCTTCTTCATTAGGAAAACAGTTATCCCTTAGATTAATATATTTTGCAATGGTCTGGTTATCTTGTCACAGATCACACGTTCCTTTGTAGTAGAAACCTTGTTTCAAGCTACATGTAAACATTTCCAAGCCAAAAATTTACATCTCACAATAACGTCACATATGCTCACCTACCATCCAATGCTCTGGAACAGCATTAGAGATACTACTTAGATGGATCAAATATATTGCTCTTCACCTGTCGACATTTTGCCCATGCCAAAAGCCTGGTCAGTTAGTGATGTAAACAAGGAGGAAAGGCCTACATCAAAAAGGTGTTATACTTTTAAATGCTATGCTTAGATTGACTTCAGGCATGGAAAACTTAACATATCAACCTCACCTCCATTATTAAAAGCAGATTTTCCAAAGTCGGAATATGGCTACATAAATGTAGGAACAATCGGTCCCATACGCAAAAATCTCAACATTGGTGAACCTTGGAGCTCTAGCCGAGGAGAAGAAGAAAAAAGCAAAATAAATCCCCTGCAGTCGGTGTCTGGCTATCTATATAATTATTCTCCAAGGGAGCCATACAAGTACATTACAAAAAATCCAGGGTGCACTTTAATTAAACTCTCGTGAAGATTCTTAGATGTGAGCGATGAGACAGTTTATACTTTGGGGTGACCTCCAATGTGTTAAGCTGGGAAACGCCCAACAACAACAACAGAAGATGTTTTATGGAAGAACTGAAAAATTTATCTGATAGTATGACAGACTCCCGAGAGAATCTTGTCGAGCAGACAGCCCTGGTGAGACCAGCCACAGGCCTGTTCCGATAGCAGGGCTGACATTATCGTGTATAATTTCTGTGAGATTATCACTGACATTAATACACACACACACACACACACACACACACACACACACACACACACACACACACACACACACTCGCGCGCGCACACACACACACACTCACGCACACACACACACACACACACACACACACACACACACACACACACACACACACACACACACAACACACACACGCACGATATTCTCTCTCTCTCTCTCTCTCTCTCTCTCTCTCCTCTCTCTCTCTCTCTCTCTCTCTCTCTCTCTCTCTCTCTCTCTCTCTCTCTCTCTCTCTCTCTCTCTCTCTCTCAACCTCTGTTTCTGTCTGTCTGAGTGTCTCTTTCTGTTTGTCTGTCTGTATCTTTTCCAGAACATGTTTTAAATTTAACAAGGTATGGTAATCTTTATGGTAGAAATCTTAATTTTCAAGTTGTTGTTGATGTGCGTTCCCCAGCTTAACACTCTGGGGGTCACCAAGAACTTACATTCAAGACTCACTCACTCTACCTGGGAATTTACTATGAGATTGATATTGCACAATGAATGCTAAATTTGCTTCTATGACTGTTTTCAAGTACCTCACCATATAGGCAGCCATACTCCAACTTCAGATGATTTTTGTCTCCTTTAAAGGAGAGTTCAGGTTGTTATGTTAAGAGCTTGTCATTGCTGAAGGCAATCTCAACACAACACTTAACATAGCAACATTTTAGCCTAGGCCTCAGCAATAAGCTGACATCAATAATTGACACAGCTTTTGGCCAGGGCCTAACTTTCAAGTTAAAGGTAAAGATTCCCGGATTTAAAAAAAGCATAGCATCTACTGGAAGCGTACATGTGTTCGCTTAACATTCATTTTACTGAATAATTATCGTTTATGAGATCAAGTTTAGATAGATGTAGAGCATGTTCTGAATTCATCCACATACTGGAAGAAATAACGAGTCAAGAAAAAGAAAACAGAACTACCAGAGAAGTGATATGCTTTTCCAACCAGATTCAAACTTATCTGACAGTGCCACAGACTCCCTCGACAGATCTGCAGTGTACACACCTTCAGGAGATTGGACACACGTCTGTTTTACCGATAGCAAGCATGACAAGATAGCTTTTATAATTTCTGTTGGAGTAGCATTGGCATAAATTCATAATCATCTTCTTGTCTTCTTGTTTTCTTGTTCTTCTTGTTCTTCTCTCTCTCTCTCTTCTTCTGCTGTCTGTCTGTCTGTCTGTCTGTCTGTCTTCTCTGTCTTCTGTCTCTGTCTTTTGTCTCTGTCTCTCTTTTCTCTCTCTCTCTCTCTCTCTCTCTCTCTCCTCTCTCTTCTCTCTCTCTCTCTCTCTCTCTCTCTCTCTCTCACGCATGAGAACAAAAGAAGATAGACATATATGCAAATAAGCAAGCACACAATATAGCTTAAAAAAAACACCAAAACACACACCCACAGACAGTCAATCAGACAGACAGACAAACAAATAGTTTCTAGAACAAACTGACCATCAAACGAATGAACCATTGGACAAATGGACTTTACTAGCGACTAATGACCCGTGCTTACAGACAGCAAACAGCCACAAACAAATCCTCTGTCTGTTCACCATTCAGGTGTCTGTGCCCAGAATCCAAATCCAATTTGTCAGTCACTTACACAATAAAGTACCACCTATCCTGTGAAAGACTAATGGGACAAAGAACAGATCGAATCAGGGAAGACTGATTTTGACCTCCCTGAGATTCATGTCTACACTTTCTTAAAGGCTAGGCAGTCTGCTGGCCTCACAAGAAGTGTAAATCAGTCAAGACCCAATTTCTCATTCAGAATCTTTTCATTTATTTTTCAACAGAGCTGGATGTGACTGGTTTCTGGAATAAAAAAAACAGAAAATAAAGCAAAAAGCCTTCTACCCACATGGACGTAAGGTAATTTTAAATGATACGTTAATTTATTTTATATGGAATATCTACAACATTTATTAATTTTTGTTGTTGATTTCTTGGTTGGATCTCTGAGGTTCTCTAATGGTGAGATTGCTCTGTATGTGCTCGTTTTTTCATCATTATGGTAGCTGCATTCAGGCTTTAGAGATCTACAATATATAACTAAGCCATCTTGCACTCTACCAGGAAAAACTTGAAAGAATATTAGTACAACTTTATGTTACTGTTACAATGAATGGATGATGATGATGAAGTTTGGAAGGGAAAAGGTTTAAAATAAAAACAAAAACTGATGCCAATATGTAGATGTACCCTCATTTGGGACAAGGGTGTATTTTGTTATTCAAAACAACCGTTTAGCTGCATGAATAATTCATATGAATATAAGTGACCCAGTAAGCTAAAGGATTATAGTGTAATTCCAAGTAGTTCAAAGTTCCTTGTGCAGAATGCATAAACAGACCATAATTACACAAGTTCGCATGCTTGTGTACATCACATTGCATCTATGAAATCAATGCTGATATTATTTATCAAGCCTATATGGGACCCCCCCCCCCCCACAAACTTCTAAAAAAATTGTTTGAAATGTGTTTGGTGGTACACAAGCCAACATGGGCATTCTCCTTCACCCCCCACCCCCCCTCACACACACATACACATACACATACACACACATACACATACACATGCATATACAAAACACACACACACACACACACACACACACACACACACACACACACACACACACACAATATATATACACTCACTTACACACAGGGGACTACCAGCACACTCAATAAGAGACAGAAAGGGGACAAAAACAGACAGATCAAAACAGATACAGCAACTAAGAGAGATACAGAGACAGAGACAGAAAGAAAGACCAAGAGAGAGACAGATACAAAGACAAAGGCAGAGACACAGAAATAGAAAAAATGAATGCTACAAAGAGTGACATACACTGCGAACAAAAGAAAGACAAACCACCCTTTAGCAATACAGTCAGACAGATCAGTGTACAGAGTGTGTCAACACTCAGACAGCAAAGAGACAGACAGACAGCAGGCAGTCTGCCAGTCATACCACTGTCTCGTGCCCTGAATCCAAACCCTCTTCATCAGCCACTTACACAGGGAGCCCCAGGGAAGACTGATGGAACAATGCAATGAATGGAGCAGGCAGGAAGATCATAGTTAGCTTCATGAGGCTCTCAGGTCTAGACTGTGTCTGGGGTACTACAACACCCATCAACAATTCTACAAGTCATGCTAATTTGTTTCAAGTGGCATTTTTCCCCCATCTTTATACACTAATTTAGGATAGTATAAACACTAAAAATGGATCATTGTGTGTCATACTAAATGGGTTTAGTGTGTGTACACAAACAAGCAAAATGATTGCAATTAGCTATATATTGACAGTGGCTATATACAAGTTCAGTATAAAAACAGCATCAAACAGAGTATTTCATCAATAAGACAACACTTAGACATACATCCTACAGTCTGCCTACCACTCAGGTAGGTGGACAGTGCCAAGAATCCATATCTACTCAGCCAGCCCCTTACACAATGAACATCCCGCCTCAGGGTTGGCTAATGGTACAAAAATTGTATGGAGCAGAAAACCTGTTTTTAGATTAATGAGATTTATACCTTGACCACAGAAATAGGCTGTCTGCAGACTAGCAGCATCAAGCCTGATTGTGGTGAAATCTCTGGCTGGGTCTTCTGATTTGTTTTTTGTGTAATGGAATTATGTGATTTGTGTGTGGTGGCATCAAGACTTCTGCCATTATATGATATTTGTAAAGGGTTGCTTAATGTTTATCCATTGGAACCAAGTATGAGAAGTGACATACCTTTAGTTAAGTGATTAGTGTACCATTGTAAGCTTAAAGCAACACAGCAAACTGGAAAAATAACAATCTTTTAGAGTCAATAAATGGCGTCTAACTTAAATAAAAAATAAGTAAATTAAAAAGAAAGAAAAATCCTTGTATGGACATGGTCAATGATAAAGACAGAA
>CM060326.1:10940562-10951252 GCA_030674155.1 Stramonita haemastoma | reverse complement strand
TGCCCTGTCTTTTCCTTCTGCGCGGATCACTCTCCTAATCGTTTGCGGCCTACAGGGCCCTGCCTCTGACCGTCAGGGTTTTCACACGCCCAAGTCGGTAACCGTTTTTTTTTTTGCCCATGTTTTTTTTTTTTCCCTTTTCCCTCGATCCCCCATCTTCCCTCCCCCTTTGCTCTCTCTGTTTTCTCTCCTCTTTCTTTCTGTGTGTCCTCTTTTCTTTCTGTTTCTGGTCCTGGTGTCTGTCTGTCTTTTTTCTTTCTGTCACTGTCTCTCGCCCCTTCCTTTCTCGTGTTTTTTTTCGCTCCCTTTTTTTTTTCTGTCTGTCGTCCTTCTTCCCGCGTCTGTCGTCTTTTTCCCTGTCTTTTCTGTCTGTCTCTGTCTCTCACTCTCTCTCCTCTCTCTCTCTCTCTCTCTCTTCTCTCCTCTCCCTTCTCTCTCTCTCTCTCTCTCTCTCTCTCTCTCCCCAAAAAACCCCTTATTTTCTATTTTGTTTTTGGTGACTTTTACAGAGTCGTTGTCTTATGTCTGTATATCTGTCTTGTCTTCTGTCTGTCTGTCTGTCTGTCTCTCGGGGTTTTTTTGTGTTGTTCTTTTTCTTTCTTTCTATTCCCTGCTTGTTCTTCCACAAACATCGCCAGTGTCTTGTACCCCTGATTGCAGTCTGTCTGTCTGTCTCAAAACTCAACACCACACAACACACAACACCACACACACCCCCACACACACCACATTATATAACACACACGCACGAAAAGCGCGCGCGCGCGCACGCACACACACCGCCTGCATTTCTCTCTAGTTTCTCTCTTTTTGTAATTGTCTCTGTCTCCCTCTCTCTCTCTTTTCTCCCTTTTCCCCTTGTCTTATATCCCCCCCTCTGTCCCCCTGTCTGTCTGTCTCTCCCTGTCGTCTGTCTGTCTCCCCCTTCTCTGCTCTCTTGGATGAGACTAAACAGGGCCTTTGTGTGCGAACATACGCAACATTTTGCGCACACTTAAAACCTTTTCCCCTTTTTCAAAAGCGTAAGTCATTTTTGGTCATGGGAACAAGAAGAGTTTTTTAAAAACTGATAACAGGGGGACTGGATTCACAAAACACACAAGTGCTTAGCCCCTTAACTCGATTAAAAAAAAAAAAGAAAAAAAAAAAATGAATGAATAATGAAAATGAATGAATGAATAAATGAAGGATGAATGAAAAAAAGGAAAGGGAAGGAAAGAATGACACCCCTTTTTGTTTTGTTTTGTTCTTTTCTTGTTGTTGTTTCTTTTTTCTCTCTCTCTCTGTCTCCGTTCTCCCCTCTCTGCCCTCTTCCTCTTTTGTCTCTCCCCTCCCCTGCCCTCTCTCTCTCTCTGTCTCTCTCTCCTCTGTGCTGTCGCCTGTCTGTCTGTTTCGTCTGTCCCCTTCTCCTCTCTCTCTCTCTCTCTCCTCCCTCTCTTCCCTTTTCCCCCTCTCTCTTCCTTTTCTTTCCCTCTCTCTCTTCTTCTTTCTCTCTCCCCCCTCTCCCTTTTCTCCCTCCTCTCTCCCTCCTCTCTCTTCTCCTCTCCTCTCCCTCCCCCTCTCTCCTTCCTCTCTCTTCCTCTCTCTCCTTCCCTCTCTCTCTCTCTTTCACAATAAAAATATAGGATATTTTTTTTAATGAAAAACAGGGAAACGGCAAGGAAACAACAAGCGGTCAATAAAACAAAAATACAACATGACACGTGCCATGCTCGACCAGGGAGCGTGAAGGTCAACACAAGGGGCCAATCGGGGGAATCTTTCAAGGGGAAGAGGCAAAGAACTCGATTTCTACAGGTCTGTCAATGGTTTCCCCGTCTCATCGATCCCTCAACAAAGCACCAGGGCTGATGGGAAACTATAGGCGTAATAATGTCAAGGGATGTCCGCCCGAGCGTTGGAAGGGATGGGGGGTTTGGTGGAGGGATAAGGGGATAAATGGATGGATGGTGTGGTGTGTGTGAGAGAAAGCTAAGAAGAGAGAGAGAGAAGAGAGAAGAGAGAAGAGAGGAAAAGAAAAGAGAGAGAGAGAAAAGAGAGAAGAGAGAGGGGAGAGAGAAGAGAGAGAGAGAAGAGAGAAGAGAGAGAGAAGAAGAGAGGGGAGAGAGAAAGAAAAGAAAGAAAAAGAGAGAGAAGAGAGACAAGAGACAAGAACAAAAAAAGAGGAAAAGAGAGAAAAGAGAGAGAGAAGAGAAGAGAGGAGAGAGAGGAGAGAGGGGAAGAGAGAGGAGAAGAGAAGAGAGAGAAGAGAGAGGAAAGGAGGAGAGGAGAGTGCAGCGTGTATGTTGTGTGTGGTGGGGGGGGGGGGTGAGGGGGTGTTTTTTGTTGTTTTTTTTGGTTGTATGGGGGGGGGTTTTTTGGGGGTTGGGGGGGGGGGTTTGGTGGGGTGTTTGTGGGGTTTTTAATGGTGTGTGTGTTTAAAAAGTAGTATTTTTAAATATACACACACACCATAAACAACACACCACACACACAAAACCACAACACACACACCCACACCCACACACAACACAAACACACCACACCACAACCACATACCACACACACACACCACCCACCACCCACCGATTTTCACGAACTAGGATGGAAGATAAACACCCACCTTTAAATTTAAAATTTTCCCATCAATAACAAACAAGAGGTGTTAAGTAAAGGACAAAGCGACAGTTCCCCCCCCCCCCCCCCAACTAAACATCTTTGGCACATGCATCATTTTCAGTCCTGAAAAGCTTGACAATTTTTTTCGGAAAAAAAAAAACCCTGTCAACTTCATTTAAACCTCCGAGAACAATTTCTGAATTATTCCCCTTTCCCCAACCATTTTACCCAAAAAGGGACAACCATCTAAAGGCAAATATCAACCCCAAACCACTTCCCACGCTTAACCCAGAAAAATTTAACACTGACCCCCCAAAAGTTGGTTTTCCTGATCTAGGACTTGAGGGGGTCAGTCATTATTTCCGCCCTGGTCAAATACAAGTCTGGCACCTCAGGTTTGGGACATGGTTTCACTTTTGCTACTGTGTGGTTAATCTTCAATATTGGCCCAGATGGTCTGAATCGTAAGATAAAAATGGTGATGGTCGGTTCTATGAAAAAAAACCCCTGGGGGGTGTTTGTAAATTCTTGTTTGCTTGTGTGTTTGACTGTTTGCGGTTGATTGTCATAGTGGTGAGTAGTGAGTGGGATGAGTAAAGTGAGTGTGGGTTGTGTGTGTGTGTTTGTTTTTTTGTGTTTGGTGTTTTGTGTGTGTTTGTGTTGTGTTGGGGTTGTGTGGTGGTTGTGGTTTTGGTGTGTGTGGTGGTGTTGTGTGTGTGGGGTGCTGTGTGATATTGCAAAAGGGGGCTATCCAAAAAGGGAAAAAAAAAAACACTTCCAAATTGTAGTCGTACATTCTGAATTGGGGTTCTCAAAAAATGAGAGCAATTTTTCCTTGTCCCAAATTTTCCATAAAAATTTTTTAATCAAACAATAAGGGGTTTTTTTTTTGTTTTGTAAAGAAAAAAAAAACAACACACGGGGGGGATCGCTTCTTTCTAGAGCATTAAAGTTAATACGAGGGCGGGGGCACAATGTTGGGCATTTTAAAAAGGACCACAAAAAAAGCATTTATCATCAAAACAAAAAAAAAAACACTTTTTTGTTTCCTTTTTCCAAAAGGGGTTTCTTTTTTTTAAATCGGGGAAACTTGCTAAAAAACTAATCTGTGGAAATTTCTGATAGAAACAAGATTTTGGGTTTTCCCCATGGATTTAAATTTTTTCCGAAACATAGCACATGACATTAATTATGATTCCACTTTTTTCTTTTCCCCCTTGTAAAAACCCCTTTGTTCTTATAATAAGAACTTAATGCTTTGTTACCCGAAAATTTTTTTTAGAAACAAAACTTTGTGACCCCCAAAATTTTCAAAAATAATAAAAATATTTCCTCTTTGAGGGGAAAGGGGAAAGAAAGATTATTTGTTTTTTGGGGAAAAAGTAAAAATAAATGAGAGAGAGAGGGGGAAAATCCCCTTTGTGTTTTATTCAACCAAAGGCTTGTCTCACAAACAAACACTGGGAAATCCTTTTGTGTTATGATTTTGCTCAAAACAAAAAAAAATTTTCAAAAAGGGAAGAAAAAAAAAAAGTTGTTTGCCCATTTCCAGAGTGTAAAGTACAACCCACTGTCGGTCACCAATTCTGTTGTAAATGAACCTAGGGGAAAAAAAATTAACACTTTCACGACCAAGCAACGATGACAAGGGGGGGTTTAATAGGGAAGTCTGAATCTTTGGCTTGTCTACTCATTGCACTTTGAGGACGAATGGGTTTTGGTGGATGGATTTTGCTTATGCACTATCAAACGATTTCTCGTTGTCTATAGTTGTATGCAGTCTTTTTTTTTTTTCGGGGATTGGTTGTCCCCATCCTTGTCCTTACCTCGTGTCGGGGTTTTTGCTTTTTTTCATCTCTCTTTTTTTTCTTTTTGTTTTCTGGAGTTACTTTTCTACTGGGCCTTCTCTGCATATGTGTGTGGTGTTTGTGTGTTTGTGTGTGTGGTGGTGTGGTGGTTGTTTGTGTGTGTGTGTGTGTTTGGTTTTATTTTTGTTTTTTTGTTGTTTAGGATGTCATGTTGGTGCCCTCTCCTCATCTCTGTCCCCATTTTCTTGCCTCTCTTTTTTCTGTCTCCCCCTTTCTTTCTCTTTTTTTTTTCTTATCTCTCATTTTTGTTTCTTTCCCCCGTCCTTCTTCTGCCTCTGTCCTACCAAAACCTTTTTCTATGTTTTTTTATTCCAGTATTCTCTTGTCTTTTTTTCCCCACCCTTATCTCTAAAATTATGTTTTGTCTTCTCTTTTTTCTTTCTTTCTTTTGTTTGTCTTCGTCTCGTCTCTCCCTTTCTCTATTGTCTCTTTGTATTTCTGTCCCCTGTCTCTGTCTTTTTCTTCTTTTTGTCTTTTGTCTGTCTGTCTGTCTGTCTGTCTTTTGTTTCTGTCTGTCTGTCTGTCTATCTGTCTGTTGTCTGTCTTCTTCTGTTGTCTGTCTGCTTCTGTCTTGTCTGTTGTCGTCTTCTCCCCTCTCTCTCTCTTCTCTTCTCCCCTCTCCTTTTCCCCCTCTCTCTCCCCTCTTCTCTCTCTCCTCTCTCTCTCTCTCTCTCTCCCCTCCCCTCACCCCTCTTTCCCCTTTTTTAACTGGGTTATACGCCAGTTGGTGCTCACTACATTCCATTTTCCATATTCTCAAATGAAAAACAAAAAGGCATTCTTTAACTGCCTGCACGATAGATAACGCTGAATTTAGTTGTTTTGTTTTAAAAACTTTTGGCACGCAAGTCACCACCACACACACCCCCCAAAACACAACCCCACACACCAACCCCCACAAACACACCACCCACAAAGTTTGACTTTGACTTACACACACACAACACCCACCCACCACACAAACAACACACACACACACACACATTTCCCACAACACACTGCGCGCACATACACACAATCACACAGCACTACATACGCACGAGCGCAACACCCAAAAACACACACAACTTGCATGACAGACAAAAAAACAGGAAAAGAAACAAGAAGACATAGTACAGAAAGTTAAAGACAGACAGCAACAGGGGACAGAAAAA
Source organism: Stramonita haemastoma (assembly GCA_030674155.1). Taxonomy (NCBI): domain Eukaryota; kingdom Metazoa; phylum Mollusca; class Gastropoda; order Neogastropoda; family Muricidae; genus Stramonita; species Stramonita haemastoma. Next base: position 10,945,632 of record CM060326.1, on the reverse strand, counting down.
GAGAGAAAGAGAGAAAAGGGGGAAGAAGAAGAGAAAAGAGAGAGAGAGAAGAAAAGAAAGAAAAGAGAGAGAGAAAGAGGGGGGAGAGGGGAGAGAGAGGGGAGAGAGAGAGTCAAAACAGAAGCACGAGACAACAGAGACATCAAAACTGAAGACAGAAAACAGAGACACAAACAAAAAAAAACAAGCAACAGATAAAAAACACATTTCCCCCCAAAAAAAAGAGAGAGAGAGAAAAGAGAGAAGAAGAGAGAGAAGAAGAGAGAGAAGAAGGAAAGAGAGAGAGAGGGGAAAAGAGATAGAAAAAGAGGAGAGAGAGAGAGGGAAAGGAAAAAGAAGGAAAGAAGAAGAGAGAGAAGAAGAGAAAGAGAGAAAAAAAAAAAAGAAGAGAGGGAAAGGGGAGAGAAGAACGGGAAAAAAGAAGAGGCAAAGACAGAGAGCAGAGGAAGACAAAAAGAAAGACAAAAAAACCAGAAACAGTTTTTTTAAAACCCAAAACATTTTTGTTTAAACCAAGTATAATTTCAGCCCCATTCAATCCCTTCTTCCCCCCAAACCCGCTATTTTCCTTCCCTTACCCCCCCTTCATTTGGCCCCCCTAAAACTATGAGACCAACCAAAAAAAAAAAGGAAAGGGAAAGGGGAGGGGGTTGGGGGGGGGGGGGGTGTCAAAACTGTCTTTAAACATGAAACGTCCCACATGCGTTTTATGTGGAATATGATTATACAGATTTAATTTTGTTTCTTTTTCTTCATTTCTTTGTGTGTTTTGTTTGTTTGTTTGTTTGTTTTTTTGTGGTGTGTGTGTGTTGGGGTGGGCTGCGTCTGCTGCGTGCTGGTGCGTGCTGCTCGGCGTGGGCTCGGTGTTGGTGGTTTGGGGGGTTTTTACTTTCCTTAGGGGGTCTCATTAAGCTGCTTTTCCTACTAATTTAATAATTATAGGGCCAAAAAGGGGTGGAACCCCTTTTGGCCCCTTGGGGTTGGGTACATTCCCCCACTCCCCCACGTAAAGGGGCCCTTATCTGAAGGGGGGAAGGGAAAACAGGGGGAAAGGGGAAGGGCGCCCCCTAACATGGGGGCCCTAAAATAGGCTTGATCCTCGCCCCCTACGCCCTGGGGTTTTTACCTTTACAAAAATTTTTTTTTCACTTTTTCTGTTTTTCTTTTTTCTGTCTTCTTTTTCTTTGCCCTTTTCTTTTGTTGTCTTTTGTTGTCTTCTATCTTCCTCTCTTTCTCTCCTCCCCTCCCTCTCCTCTTCCCCTTCCCTCCTCTCTCCTCATCTCTCTCTCCTCTCCTCCTCTCTCTCTCTGTACCAAAGATAACAAAAAGGAAGTAGTAAACGACATAATCAACAGAAAGGGTATGATAGACTGACCTTGTTAAAATGAAAACAAAACAAGCACATCGATTTTTTTTTTGGAAACAAGAGCTATAAACAAAGTGAAAGACAAAAAAAAAGAAAAGAAAATAAAGAAGAGAATATTTTCCAAGAGCTTAAGGAAATCTATGACCACCACACACACACACACACACGCCCACAAAAAACCACACCACACACACAACACACAACACACACAACACACACAACAACGCACACGCACACGCACACACACATACAAAACACACTCACAAACACACACAACAACACACACAAAAACACACAACCACACACACACAAACAACCCCACACACACACACACACACACACACACAACAACACACACACACACACACACACACACACACACAAAAACACAAACAAACCACACACACCACACACACAACATCTGAAGTTTCAGAGAGGAGACACCACCACTTAGCTCCCTACACCCCCAACCTTTCCCCCCCCCTCCCACCCCCCTTTCCTCCCCCCCCCCCCCCCCTACCCCAATCAAACAAAGTACCAGTCCCGTTCCCTTGAGATAAACCACCAAGATTTCTCTGGGGAGTCTGTTCACACAGAGATACACTGTTCCATTCCCACTGCAAGATGGAGCCCACCCCCCTTATCTTACTCCCCAAATTTTTTTTTCGCCGGTGGAAGTGGGCACCAAAATTTAATTAAAAGAAAGAGGGATAGGACGCAAAGGTTGCGAGAAGGCGGAGAGGCGTAATGGTTGAGGAAGAGTAAAACCAATATAGGAAGACAAAGAAAGGAAATCAGGAAAGACAAGGGAAGGATAACAGCGGGCATCTGTGAGCTTGAAACTGGTGGTCTAGAGGTTTTGAACCCTCCCTAAAAGCAAAAGTATGGGTTCGAAGTGTGCAGTATGGTTCGAACCCCGTTTGGGCCAGAAAATCCCCCACACCCCCCATCCTTTGTCCCGTGAGTGGTGGTTGGGGGCTAGTCTTTTGATGAAATAAACTGAGGTCTCGTGTGCTACACACAATTATTTGGCGCCCCGTAAAAGATCCCCACGGCAACAAAGGGTTTCTCCTGGCAAAATTTCTGCAGAAAAAACCACTCTGATAGGGAAACAAATACAGTTGCTCACAGGAAAAGAAGAAACAACCCAATGGGTGGCCTACTCGTGGGTGACCCCACTCTCCCGGGCGAGGGAGCAGCCCGAATTTCAGACAGGGAAATCTGCCGTGACATGAAGTGGCGTAAAAGTAAAGTAAAAAAGAAAGAGAGTAAACTAGGAAGGAGAGTAAGCATTTGAACATTATAGAGAGGAATGAAGAGAAGGGATAAAAAAAAGAATGAAGGAGGGAACATGGAGAGAGTACATAATTAAAAAAAAAACGTTTCTGATGTGGTTTCCTGGGAAAATCTTAAGAGTGAGTTATTGTAACAGTTCTGCATGAAAGCATTGCATTGTATTCAACTGCATTACGTTAACATTTTTGTCTTTGATGGTTTTACTTTTATATGAATTTAGGCTGTTATCCCTAGGGAAAAGTTAGGGGCAAGGGCAGTGCTACCTTTTTTTCCTGCTGTATGCAAAAGGGCACCTTCTATCATTTTCCCCTCCTGTGTTGTGTACCTGTCATACCTTTGTTTACTTCATTGCTCCCCAAAATGCATGCACACCAACAGCACGCTACTACGCACATTACCATTGCTGCTTCGTGTGGGTTTTTCGTATCAATAATTGTCCGTTTTGATTTAATTCATATCATCTTTTATCAGTCATTTTTTCTTTTTTGTGTGTGAGGAAAGGGTGAAAACATGTTGAATAAACTTAATACACACACACATTCACACGCACCCACACAACACCACAAAAAACACACACACACACACACACACACACACACACACACACAACACACTCACACAATAGTGGCCAGTAGAAATAACCTCCAGACAATAATCAAAACATAACCAGGGCCAAAAAACAATCCAATCACCCTGTGTGTGCCAACCAGTCAAATCCTCTTGCCCAAACATTGTACTGTTCTGTACTGTACTGTACTGTACAATGTACATTCACCCAAAATAGTACAGACGACACTCCAAACATGTTTCCAAGTCTGCTCATTATCCCTTCACGTGGAAAGGATACAACTTGACAGCCCTGGATCCCATTACATACTGCTGAGTGATCTTTCCAGAAAATTGCAATCAAAAGGGGACACTGTCATGCAGGAGAATGTATTCATTGTCTGTGATTGTCTTCGCTCTTGGCAAAAAAAAAAGTATAAGGAGGAAAAGGTGAAAGAGCAACTCATGTTTACCGTGTTTGATAGTCTTTCACTTGAGAACTGGAAGATACTTTGTATCAGTTTGTACTGCAGATAGTGGACTGAAGATAAAAGCTCGTATAAACTGCAAACATCTTCAGCATTGACCTTTGTATTATTCACTGGAGATGGATTGATGGAACTGCATATTGGATTTTATGATCTGGAACATAACCTTTGATCAGGTGGGAAATAAAATGAGAAACCTGTTGCGCGCGCGCCGCGCGTGTGTGTGTCCTTAATTAGCAAGAAAAAGAGAAAACGTATCTCACGATTGATTTTACACTGGGTCTTTACTTCATCTTCAATGTCGAAAAGAAAAGGAAATGTTTGACTTGCTGGTACAAGCGTGTTTAAATGAAATAAAAGATCATGTATTTTTCAACTTAATTCATGCACATGCTTTATATGTCAATCCCAACCATATAAATTTTCCTTTCTATTTTCTTCTTTTTCTTTTAGATGATTACTTTAAAACAAGTAAAAGCTATTACCTTTATATGTTTGATTCTTTTTTTTCTGTATGGATCAGCCAAAACACAACAGTATCAACTGAACACAATCAAAAACTTTGTCTCTTCCTTGTACCATTCCATGTTCCTGAAAAAAAATGGTTAGTGGAGAAAAACAAATGCAGGTAACCACTTAACAACTCTCAATCATTTTGAAAATGATTATATCAAATTTTCAGTAAAAGAAAAGAAAAATTAACTGTAGAATGTCTTTCATGACAGCACTTTAAGCAATTTTGAGCAGGAAACCCATGCCTTTGGCGTGACCTGACTCGAGTTTCAGCTCTGGATGAGCTTCATCTTAGGTCTCAGCGGTGATTGAAGCTTAACCCACTGTTGGTACTTACAGCGAGACACTTTTTAGAATTTAATTTGTCAATCAACACGTTCACAAGAATATTTGATATCCCTGGGCTTTTTTACTATTTATATCCATGTTCTTTTTTGTTGTAGACATTTTGATTTGTTTACAAAATGAATCTTTATAAAACCGATGTTAGACATTAGACAATCACTATTTCTGAGTTCTTATAAACAGGCTGACAGTGACTGCTTTGAAGTCTCCAGTTGATTAATGCAAGGGGAATTCCACTTTGTTCTTTCGATTTTGAGGCTTCTTTGTTGTCTTTTTGAATGATTTTTGTAACTTGAAATTAAATAAGGGTAGAAATCTAATCACTTGTCAGTCTTCACATTACTACTATTATATAACCCATGCACAAGCTATGAGGAGTAGGAAATATTTCTTCAGTAAAGAAATGAAATGGGGGATGAAGAGAGGAAGTTACTTTTGATGAAAGAGGAGGAAGTACTTTGTTTCAACTAAGTTGAACAGTCAAACTCTTACAGTGGCAGGGGTTGTGGTGATTGA
>CM060326.1:10923062-10925562 GCA_030674155.1 Stramonita haemastoma | reverse complement strand
GCATGGGTTTCTTGATTTTCTACACTGTAAATCTTTGTAGAGGCATGTACATGTAAGTAAGCAGAATACTGCCTTTATTCTCCATTTGTGGAAAAAAAGGAGAAATGGTTATTTTCAAAAGAAAACAATGCATGTTAGAAGACTACTATACTCTGCATAGTGGGGCAGGATAGCCTAGAGGTTAGAGTGTGCTCGTGATTGAAGGCCCAAGATTGAACCACAATAGAAGCACCCATTTAGGGGATTTTATCCTAGAGTGACCTTTAGCCCTGACTCCACTCTCCAAAGCCCCTTCAGATGAGATTCTAAGTTAGGCCCTGTGTAAGAGAGCACACAGAGCATCTGCACCCATGTTAAAACCTGTTCGTCTTTTGGAATTTGTGGCATTCCATGCCTGTAGCAATAGAGGGGGAAAAAAAAAGCATGCGCACAGGCAACAGTTTAGACATCATCCCTGAAGTCAGAATGCAGCTACCCTAATGGTGGGAAAAAAGGTAGCATATGCAAAGTCTAATCATTGGTGAACTTCAGAAGCTCAAGTGAAGACATCAACAAAAACCCCTCCTCTTACCACAATGCCCTGTGGTCTCTCAGTCAAAAATGTGTTTTTTTTGTCCTGACACGATGCTGACTCTTCATAGTTTGCTTTTACTGTGCACAACCAAAAGTGCCCATGAATAAAGAAAAAGATATGGTGAAGATTTAAATGGCACTACTAAAAAATACATAAAACCCAAAACAATCTTAACATTTCAGATTCATGTGTGAAATGCAGAAGTGACCAAGATAACTCTAACACAGCTAGACACAGAGAAATTGAGGAAGTGTGCCCATCTCTGTCAAATGCAAATTTGGGGTGAATTGGTTATGGCTTCATGACTGGTGAGCAAAATAAAAAAAAAAGCTAACCAATATTGGTTGACCCTGACATATCAACTATGGTAATCAGCCAGGTGCAAGAATGTCTGTCAAAACATTTTTTGCCTCCAGACATCTGGAACACTGTATACACACTTAGTAAAAACTAAATTTATCTTGAACCAGACAGAATTAGCAGAGAGAGCAGTATGTAGCTGCAACCAGACAATAGAGTTAAGTGCCAATTCCTTAACAGAGTGTACCAACAACGCAGACAGACACTCAATGTACACGACACAGTCCATTAGCAATCTTCCTGCCACCAGCCAGCTGGAAAGAATGGAGACAGGCAGGCTGGGGTACTGTGATTTTCTACACTGTGATCTTTGGAGAGAAATGTGATCAAAGAAGACGTAAACTGGAAATTAGCTCTTGTTCCCCACCACTGTATTCCCTTTTGAAAAAAAAGAGTAATCTTATGTTAGAGACAAAATTGTCATGTTAAAAGAGACAGAAATATTAGGTTACAAGATTATTTTCTACCACCTTACTTTTTGTTTTATTGTTCAAGGTTTCTCTTTCCTAAAATTGTGGCATATGTAATAAAACCCCACTTACTTGGGTGCACACAAATAGTGTGCAAGAATGGGTAGCGTTTTGACTTTGGCCTGCCACGTGATTTTCGTAAAAGTGTCAGTAATTCAGATGTATGTCAAGTGCTGTGTATGAAGGGGCCTAAATCAGTGATAAAACACTGCCTGGCCTGATAATTTTAGACTAATAACCTGCTTAAAAACTAAGCAGAAACAAATTTATTGCCAATGCTTTAACATATTTTAACTGAACTGAAGTGTAGAGCCAAACACTTCTGTCAAAGTAAACAGTGGTAGCAATTACCAGACTCCAATTTTCAAACACTTGCCCTCAAACTATAATGGTGCAATGCCTCTATTCTGTGCAATGTCTAGCCTTATTTGATTGCCATTTATCTGACATGAGTGGTCATAAATCTGCACTAGAGACTTACACACAGTTAGCAGTAGGGGAGTTCCTGTTGTGGCTGTGCAATCAAATGTGGGAATAATAGTCCCTGCCACAGCAGCTTGTACTTGAAGATAGTGTCTGTAGGCAAGGCTTGTTAGCTTCTTTTGCATCTTTCTCCATGTTTATCTGTCAGAAGATGTTTCTTTTCCCCTCTGTGTTCAGTTCATGTATCTGTAGGTACACTCTTGGACAATGTTTTCCCATCTACTGATGTCAATCATTGGTGCCTTTGTGCCTCCTTCGCAGGTTTCTTTAACAGAGTTAGGGGTGGCCCTGATCTCCCTTGCTGTTTTGTAAGATTACTATTCAACATGTCTTTGAAAATATTGCATGTTGTCCTGTATCCTGCAGACTAGAATGTTCTAGCCACCAAAGGTGACACTGAGGACCAGGTATAGATGCTAGGTGTGATGGTTCATAAGTATGAAGATTGCAAAGTTTGTTATACAGTCTGACCACTTATGGCCAGAATTTGCCTCAGATTAAGCATGTGGTAGGTGTTTAGTCTCCAATCATACCTTGAACACAGTCTATATATGCTGTCATAGAAGATAGTTTCATGACACAGACTCTGTTGACATTTATGTTGGTTCCTAGG
>CM060326.1:10910562-10918062 GCA_030674155.1 Stramonita haemastoma | reverse complement strand
CCAGAATCCAAATCCACTTTGTCAGCTACTTACACAGCCAGCTACCTTCCCCAGGGAATGGTAATAGCACAAAGGACTGAATGGAGCAGAAAGACTGATTCTAGCTTGATGAGATTTGGGCCCTAGACTTTGGTGAGGACAGCCAGTGTGCTAAATGACAGGGAGTACAAGGCAAGGTATGGTAATTTCTCACTCAGGGTCTTTTCATTCATTCACTTCATTCAAAACAGATATGACATTACTCAGACAGGACTGCCCGACCTCTGTTAGTAGATAGTTCAAAATGTAATATATTTGCTGATTAATCTATATCAGATTTAACTATAGCAGTTCAAAAAGTGTTGTTTTTTTTATACAATTGGTAACACTGTTATCTTGGGTTTTAAAATGGTAAACTGGAAAGGGGGACGGGATAGCTCAGTGGTCAGAGCGCTGGCTTTCCCCAAGTCAAGTTAAGCAGCATTGAGCATGGTTGCCAATTGGATCAGTGACCGTTTGTGCACCTTGGCTTCAGTACAGTTCACCCAGCTGTAAATGGGTACCTGCCCTCTTTAGGGTCAGGGAATGTAAAGCAGTGAATGAGAGGAGATGGGCACCGCCCTGTGAGACCTCGCTCCCTTACAACCACACAGGCTATGGGACACCTTTACCTTTAAACTGGAAAGTAAAAAGCTGATATAAGCACGAGTAAGGTGAGGGTAAGAAGCTGAAATCAATACACTTTAGCAGACAGAGAAAGAGACAAACAGACAGGTAGTCAGACAGAGAGGCAGACAGAGGCAAAGATAGAGAGCACAACAGGGAAATTAAGGGGCCTACAGAAATAAAATGGGTGACCATCCGCACAAACAACCACGCAACCAACAAACCAAAAAGAGATACAGACGGATAAATAAACAGAAAAGTCATACAGACACAAAAACAGATATTTCAAAATAGTGTTTAGCCTCTAAGACAGTTTTGGCTAGCAAAAGAAATGGACCATCAACAAATGGATCGTGCTGGCGACTAATGATCCATGTTGACAGACGGCAAACAGGCCAACATTCCTCTGTCTGCCCACCATACGGGTGTCACGTGCCCAGAATCCAAATCCGCTTTGTCAGCTACTTACACAGGAAGGTACTTGCCCTGGTGGAGACTAATGAAAGAAAGGAATGAATGGGGTAGAAAGGCTGTTTTCTTCTCAATGACATTTACGTCCAGACATGGGAGACAGACAGTTAGTCTGTCTGCCTTACAATTAATGAGTACACTAAAGTCAATGCTGATGTTTTCATTTATGGTTTATTGAAAATGAATCTGAGAGTATCATGATTACAAAGAAAGTATTTTCAGTGTTAAGGAAAGCAGGTACTAAAACTCTATCACACTGCTGTTTTGTACTCAATTATAGTGAATAAAGTAACTGAGGGTCTCTGACATCATGATCCTCAACCACGCATAGGTCACGACAACACCCTGATATTTTACTGTAAATGCGAAAGGAAAAAAAAAGATTTACAGAAAACAGTAAAGACAAGAACTAAGGATAGCATTGTTCTAACAGGAATAAAGCAAATACTGAGTCAGCATCAGAATCAATTTACTTTTGCAGTGTTTTTCTTCGAACAATGTCTTTCTTAAACGATGTTAAAAATAATATATTTTGCATAAAATAGCATGGCTTCTTCATTAGGAAAACAGTTATCCCTTAGATTAATATATTTTGTAATGGTCTGGTTATCTTGTCACAGACCACAGGTTCCTTTGTAGTAGAAACCTTGTTTCAAGCTACATGTAAACATTTTCCATTCAAAAATTTACATCTCACAATAACGTCACATATGCTCACCTACCGTCCAGTGTTCTGGAACAGCATTAGAGATACTACTTTGATGGATCAAATATATTGCTCTTCACCTGTCGACATTTTGCCCATGCCAAAAGCCTGGTCAGTTAGTGATGTAAACAAAGAGGAAAGGCCTACATCAAAAAGGTGCTATTCTTTTAAATGCTATGCTTAGATTGACTTCAGCCATGGAAAACTTAACACATCAACCTCACCTCCATTATTAAAAGCAGAAGATTTTCCAAAGTCGGAATATGGCTACATAAATGTAGGAACAATCGGTCCCATACGCAAAAATCTCAACATTGGTGAACCTTGGAGCTCTAGCCAAGGAGAAGAAGAAAAAAGCAAAAAATAAATCCCCTGCAGTCGGTGTCTGGCTATCTATATAATTATTCTCCAAGGGAGCCATACAAGTACATTAAAAAATCCAGGTGCACTTTAATTAAACTCTCGTGAAGATTCTTAGATGTGAGCGATGAGACAGTTTATACTTTGGGGTGACCTCCAATGTGTTAAGCTGGGAAACGCCCAACAACAACAACAGAAGATGTTTTATGGAAGAACTGAAAAATTTATCTGATAGTATGACAGACTCCCGAGAGAATCTTGTCGAGCAGACAGCCCTGGTGAGACCAGCCACAGGCCTGTTCCGATAGCAGGGCTGACATTATCGTGTATAATTTCTGTGAGATTATCACTGACATTAATACACACACACACACACACACACACACAACACACACACACACACACACACACACACACACACACACACACACACCCGCGCGCACACACACACTCACGCACACACACAATCTCTCTCTCTCTCTCTCTCTCTCCTCTCTCTCTCTCTCTCTCTCTCTCTCTCTCTCTCTCTCTCTCTCTCTCTCTCTCCTCTCTCTCTCTCTCTCTCTCTCTCTCTTCTCAACCTCTGTTTCTGTCTGTCTGAGTGTCTGTTTCTGTTTGTCTGTCTGTCTCTTTTCCAGAACATGTTTCAAATTTAACAAGGTATGGTAATCTTTTTGGTAGAAATCCTTATTTTCAAGTTGTTGTTGATGTGCGTTCCCCAGCTTAACACTCTAGGGGTCACCAAGAACTTACACTCAAGACTCACTCACTCTACCTGGGAATTTAATGTGAGATTGATATTGCACAATGAATGCTAAATTTGCTTCTAGGACTGTTTTCAAGTACCTCACCATATAGGCAGCCATACTCCGACTTCAGATGTTTTTTTTTTCTCCTTTAAAGGAGAGTTCAGGTTGTTATGTTAAGAGCTTGTCATTGGTGAAGACAATCTCAACACAACACTTACAATGGCAACATTTTTGCGTAGGCCTTGGCAATAAGCTGACATCAATAATTGACACAGCTTTTGGCCAGGGCCTAACTTTCAAGTTAAAGGTCAAGATTCCCGAATAAAAAAAAGCATAGCATCTACTGGAAGCGTACACGTGTTCGCTTAACATTCATTTTACTGAATAATTATCGTTTATGAGATCAAGTTTAAATAGATGTAGAGCATGTTCTGAATTCATCCACATATTGGAAGAAATAACGAGTCAAGAAAAAGAAAACAGAACTACCAGAAAAGTGATATGCTTTTCCAACCAGATTCAAACTTATCTGAGAGTGCCACAGACTCCCTCGACAGATCTGCAGTGTACACACCTTCAGGAGATTGGACACGCGTCTGTTTTACCGATAGCAAGCATGACAAGATAGCTTTTATAATTTCTGTTGGAGTAGCATTGGCATAAATTCATAATCATCTTCTTGTTCCGTTCTCTTGTTCTTCTGTTCTTCTGTTCTTCTCTCTCTTCTTCTCTGTCTGTCGTCTGTCTGTCTGTCTCTCTCTCTGTCTCTCTCGTCTCTCGTCTCTCTTCTCGTCTCTCTCTCTCTCTCTCTCTCTCTCTCTCTCTCTCTCTCTCTCTCCTCGAGTAACTCATGCAATGCATGCTACACTCATACTCCCTCAACTCCTCTCCACCAGAGAACAAAGAAGTGACATATATCAAATAAGCAAGAACAATATGACATCAAAAATAAACCTCAATGAACACAGCACACCAGACAGTCAATCAGACAGACAGCACAAACAATGCTTCTTCTGATACCATAATCTGACCACAACGAATGAACATTGACCAATTGGACTGTTACTTAGCGACTAATGACCCCCCGTGCTTAAGACAGCAAAGCACAACAAGTCTTTCGTATCAGGCATTAGATGTTGTGCAGATCCAATCCATTGTCAGTCATTACCTAATAAAGTACCACTATCTGTGAAAGGACTAATGGACAAGAACAGATCGAATCAGGGAAGACTGATTTTGACCTCCCTGAATTCATGTCTACACTTCTAAGGCTAGCAGTCTGCTGGCCTCACAAGAAGTGAATCAGTCAAGACCCAATTTCTCATTCAGAATCTTTTCATTTATTTTTCAACAGAGCTGGATGTGACTGGTTTCTGGAATAAAAAAACCCAGAAAATAAAGCAAAAAGCCTTCCACTCACATGGACCTAAGGTAATTTTAAAATGATAAGTTAATTTATTTTATATTGAATATCTACAACATTTATTAATTTTTGTTGTTGATTTCTTGGTTGGATCTCTGAGGTTCTCTAATGGTGAGATTGCTCGTATGTGCTCGTTTTTTCATCAGTATGGTAGCTGCATTCAGGCTTTAGATATCTACAATATATAACTAAGCCATCTTGCACTCTACCAAGAAAAACTTGAAAGAATATCAGTACAACTTCACGTTATTGTTACAATGAATGGATGATGATGATGAAGTTTGGAAGGGAAAAGGTTTAAAATAAAAACAAAAACTGATGCCAATATGTAGATGTACCCTCATTCGGGACAAGGGTGTATTTTGTAACTCAAAACAACCGTTATAGTGTAATTCCAAGTATTTCAAATTTCCTTGTGTAGAATGCATAAACAGACCATAATTACACAAGTTCGTATGCTTGTGTACATCACATTGCATCTATGAAATCAATGCTGATATTATTTATCAAGCCTATATGGGATCCGGCCCCCCCCACAAACTTCTAAAAAAATTGTTTGAAATGTGTTTGGTCGTACACAAGCCAACATGGGCATTCTCCTTCACCCCCCCCCCCCCCCCTCACACGCTACACACACATACACATACACAGACACACACACACACACACACACACACACACACACACACACACACACACACACACACTTACACACAAGAGACTACCAGCACAATGAATAAGAGACAGAAAGGAGACAAACACAGACAGACCAAAACAAATACAGCAACTAAGAGAGATACAGAGACAGAGACAGAAAGAAAGACCAAGAGAGAGACAGATACAAAGACAAAGGCAGAGACACAGAGATAGAAAAACATGAATGCTACAAAGAGTGACATACACTGCGAACAAAAGAAAGACAAACCACCCTTTAGCAATACAGTCAGACAGATCAGTGTACAGAGTGTGTCAACACTCAGACAGCAAAGAGACAGACAGACAGCACCCAGTCTGCCAGTCATACCACTGTCTCGTGCCCTGAATCCAAACCCCCTTCATCAGCCACTTACACAGTGAGCCCCAGGGAAGACTGATGGAACAATGCAATAAATGGAGCAGGCAGGAAGATCATAGTTAGCTTCATGAGGCTCTCAGGTCTAGACTGTGTCTGGGGTACTACAACACCCATCAAGAATTCTACAAGTCATGCTAATTTGTTTCAAGTGGCATTTTTCCCCCATCTTTATACACTAATTTAGGATAGTATAAACACTAAAAATGGATCATTGTGTGTCATACTAAATGGGTTTAGTGTGTGTACACAAACAAGCAAAATGATTGCAATTAGCTATATATTGACAGTGGCTATATACAAGTTCAGTATAAAAACAGCAGCAAACAGAGTATGTCATCAATAAGACAACACGTAGACAGACATCCTACAGTCTGCCTACCACTCAGGTAGGTGGACAGTGCCCAAGAATCCATATCTACTCAGCCAGCCCCTTACACAATGAACATCCCGCCTCAGGGTTGGCTAATGGTACAAAAATTGTATGGAGCAGAAAACCTGTTTTTAGATTAATGAGATTTATACCTTGACCACAGAAATAGGCTGTCTGCAGACCTACCAGCATCAAGCCTGATTGTGGTGAAATCTCTGGCTGGGTCTTCTGATTTGTTTTTTGTGTAATGGAATTATGTGATTTTTGTGTGGTGGCATCAAGACTTCTGCCATTATATGATATTTGTAAAGGGTTGCTTAATGTTTATCCATTGGAACCAAGTATGAGAAGTGACATACCTTTAGTTAAGTGATTAGTGTACCATTGTAAGCTTAAAGCAACACAGCAAACTGGAAAAAGAACAATCTTTTAGAGCCAATAAATGGCGTCTAACTTAAATTTAAAAAAAAGTAAATTAAAAAGAAAGAACAATCCTTGTATGGACATGGTCAATGAAAAAGACAGAACGGGGTAATTCAGTACCAAATACCAGTTTTGTAGATACTGTTTTGTATGGGCGTGATGGTGATGATTCCAACTCCAGTCATCAGATCACAAGAGCAACACTCTAATCACAAGATTACCCCTCCCTAAGAATCTCATCTAAAAGATCAATACACAGGCAATGACTTACAGTCTTGTGGATGAGGGAAAAGTCAAGCTTAAAAAATCTTTTATGACAAGAAAACAGCATAACTACAGACTACAGCACAGTACATAGTTATAAATCTCTGGGTGGTTTCGAATGTTTGTTATAAAGAGTGAGCCAAGGATTTTCCTCAAATGCAGTTTAAACTAGGATTTCAGCATGCAGACAGGTTGTCTCCTCGTGTGTCCCAAAGGGTTACAAATCAATTTCGGATTGAGGATGCAAACCGTCAGCAATTAGATTATCCCAATGCTTAAGTTTGATTACCAGGAATGGCATGTCTCAAGAGACATGTCTAATTTTGGGTAATCAAAGTGTTTTGCTTGCTCTTCTATTGGATTCAGATTGTCTTTTATTTTATTTTGATTTGAAGAGGTTACAGTTTTTAACCAACCTATCAAACCCCTCCCTTCCATTCTTCCTGATCATTACCATTGTTATCAAATTATTGTAGTTGTTTATCTTCTTGTTCATCGTGTTTTTGTTCTTGTTGTTTTTGTTGTTGTTGTTGTTGTTGTTGTTTTATTTCTTCTTGTTCTTGTTGTTGTTGTTGTTGTTGTTGTTGTTGTTGTTGTTCTTCTTCTTCTTCTTCTTCTTCTTCTTCTTCTTCTTCTTCTTCTTCATGGTTAAGACGTTCGCCTGCCAATATGTAAATCGTGAGTTTCTGGGTTGGAACCCAGCCTCGCCCTTTCTTCCCAGTTTGACGAAAAATTCGAACTGAATGTCAAAGTCATTCGGATGAGACTCGAAACCGAGGCCCCGTGTGCGAATGCACGCAGAACATCTTGCGCACACGTTAAAACCCCGTTCCACCTTTCGGAAGAGTAGGCCATCGTGTGCCGGTAGGAGCGGATGACAAAATTATAACAAACCAGCATGCACACAGGTGTCGTGTTTAGACACCATCCCTGAGGAAAAATCGGGGAGTTGGAGTTGGGGATCTTTGCGCCTGGTGGCAGCATGATCTGTGGCTCTGTAGGTCAAATGCAAGC
>CM060326.1:10898062-10905562 GCA_030674155.1 Stramonita haemastoma | reverse complement strand
ACTCAAATAATACACAACATTTCACAAAACAACATGCCCATAGCACAATGACACATAGGAATTTCACTTTTAAAAGTGTTTGAAAATAGAGTTGTCTAAACACATACATCAATCAGAATACATTTTGTGCATATTGCTTTTAAGTACATTAAATATATATGCACATTTTATTCATTCCCCTCTCTTGCAGCAAATCGGCATTCACAAACCACACATAACAGTAAGAAAAAGAGAAAGAAAAACATTGCAAAAGTAGAAACAGTGACTTTGGAAAAAAAAAAGCAAACAGATAGACAGAAAACACAAATAAAACAAATCAGTGCTTATCAGCAAAATAATGTTTCTGACAAATCACTAACAGAGTCAGGTACTAGTACATCATGCTGAAAAGCCAACAGCAACCAGACTGACAAATGGATCTGTGCCTACCAAATATGGCGGTATCACGTGCCCAGAATCGAAATGTACTTACCCAATAACAGGCAAACAACCTACCCCAGGAAAGACTAATGGGACAAAGAACCAGACCGAGCAGGAAGACTGTTGTTAGCTGAATGAGATTCAAGTCTAGATTTCACAGAGACAGGCAGTTTCCAGCACTATCATGAAAAGTATCACATGTTCCTTGTTTATTTGTCAGGTTGAACTTCTGTTTTTACTCTTGTCAACTAGTCATTTACATGAGAACTGAAACATAACATCCAGACCTTTGCATATTTGTTTTTAATTTTGCATGACTGTTGTTCTCTTAGGCTGTTATGCCCTTAATTAGGCTCTGTTATCAACAGTGGTGCACACAATCTTCAAATCATACACCGTGTTGTCATAACTATCTTCACAGTAATACAGCAAATTTAACAGGAGAAGACTCTTCAACTTGGCAGATTTTGTAGAATAAAATATTAACGTCAGAAAGACTTTTGATATTCCCACCAGTCATGCATTGCAAGATGAAACTAATTTCTGTAATAAAATCAGTGAAATCCCCTCCCCTCCCCCCAAAAAAAAAAAAAAAAAAAACTCATTTCAAATGGCTATTTTTCTTATTATTAATTACTGAACAGGAAGACCATTATGTATGCATCACCACATTTGAAATACAAACATTGTTTGACTACAAAACTTCAAACTCCTTTTAGATTTCTCCACTATTTTATAGTTTAATTACAATAAGCTCAAATACTGCTTTTTTCCTCAACTAGAGCTCTGAAGTTCACGAATATAGACTAGATGCATTCCAAACTTGGAGCTACATAGGTATACAGTTGTGAAGGACTGGATATAAAAAAACATACACAGTTTTATACACGTTTTATTGAATTGTATTGTACACCACTTTCTGTTACACGAAGACATTTCAACATGACTCTAAAATATAGGCTACTCTCCCAGGGGGATGATGAATCCCTATAGTGCAATTTCATCATCTATATGTGTGTACTAAATGCATGGTGCAATCAAGACATTAGCTTAGCATCTGATCTGAAAGTCTAATAACCCAGACCACTATTTATGGTCTCATGGATAGGAAAGGAAACTGGCTTCATAACACACGGACAATAGAATAATATCTAAATTATAGTTTTTCATCTCTTTGTGGTACGTAATATCACGTAGCATAAGCACCACAGCTACCATCAGCTACAACATTAGCTTTGTCATTACCATCAGGGTCATCTGGTTTTTTTTTCATTTACATAAACAACCATTTACATTTTCCTTCTTACTAAAAAGTAAGTACTAGCAACACACTGACATGTTTTATAGCAAATAAAATATCATTATTCAGGAGCTTTTCAGAACAAAACAAATCAACATTTTTTTTCTGTTATATAATCATTTATGAGAGTGTATTAGGCACAACAGAAATATTACAGAAACAGGTGCGTCTTTGTTAAGGTGATAGCTGTTGGCTTCAAACAGTATAGTAGCCCTGCCCCTGCTCTCCACACCCCACCTCCCCTACTCCACCTCTAACCCACCCCCCCCCCCCCCCTTATACATACAATGTAACACACTACTTCACTGATACTATTCTCCTGCCAGCTTCCAATCATCAGACCAGGACAATTCAGCATTTAAGAACAGGCACCAGTCTGCCAGCACCACCACAATACCAGTGACAAACACACACATCAAACCCACGAGTCAGACAGCAAACAGACCCACAGAATTATTTTCTTTCTGTTCAAAACACCACCACCACGTGCCGGGAATCCAAATCCACTTATTCAGCCACTTTCACAGACACCTACCCTCAGGGGAAACAGACAGAAAAGGAGAGGGTGGGGAGGGAACAGTAACAGAGGGAGAAGCTGAGGATTTTAGCTATATGACATTTAGGGCTATGGCTTCACAAAATAGCAGCCTAAAGCAGTATCTGACAAGATCACATTTGGATAGATTCTTTGACAGACCTACAAGTGACTTAAGAAAATAGAGAGAAGCAGAGAGGCAGAAAAGGATGGGATATACAAAGACATGGAGGCTAATATGACATGCAATCAAGTGAAAAAAAAAGCAGATAGACAGATGGACTGATAAACAGAGAGAGAGAGAGAGAGAGACGAGAGAGAGAGAGAGAGAGAGAGAGAGAGAGAGAGAGAGAGAGAGAGAGAGAGAGAGAGAGAGAGAGAGAGAGAGAGAGAGAGAGCGCTATTTCCAAATCAATGCATGGCATGAAAGATGATTCAGCTGTCAAACTAAGGAATCATCAACAAATGGACTGTACCGGTGACTAATGATTTTCTAACAGACAGCAATCAGGCAAACAGTCATCTGTCTACCAACCATACGGGCGTCACGTGCCCAGAATCGAAATCCACTTTGTCAGCCACTTACACAATGAACTGCTACCTATTCCAGAGACGATTAATGGGACACAGAACTCTATGGAGCAGGAAGGCTGTGTTTAGGTCAATAAGATTCATGTCTGGACTTGCTGAGACAGACAGTCTGCCTTCACTACAAACAGTATTACACAGTCTATGCTGATTTTTCATTCAGAATCTAGTCAATCATTGTGAATAGAACTAGGGTTGGATCATTTCTGAGGGGAAAAAAGATTTACCAGGCTTCTGCCTATGGATATTTCTAATTGCAAATAATTTATATTCATTTGCATAGTCCTTGATTTTGAAGTCAAGATTTAAGGTGATTGCCCAAAGCTGTTTTAGCAATCTACCGGAAAAAGCCTTGAAGAGGAAAATTGTTGAAATAACACAGCTGATGAAAGAAGTAGAGATAATTTCATGATATGCCAAAAAGAAATAGCATACAGTCTTAATACTCAAACCTTCACTGTTGTTACTATGTCTTCCAGCTTTTGATTATAATAAGATTTCGGGTTAATAATCATTTCATCAGTAGCATCTAGTAAGCCATCAGATGATTGTGTATTTCCATACATTCTAAATATCATTCAGTGATCTTCCTAGCAAGAATGAGCAGACCCTAATTAAATATACACACCTATCATATCTATTTGCAGAATCATTGTTGAACATTATTTTTCATGCAAGTATCCTGGTGCATGTTAGCGTGCACACACACACACAAACATACACACACACAACACACACACACGCACACACGCACGCACACCACGCATGCACGCACAGCTCGCACACATAACACACAGAGACACACACACACACACACATACACACAACACACACACACACACACACACACACACACACACATATCATATACAATACATAAAAACAACCAAAACAAATACAAATATAAATATATAACTTATTGACTCAGGCTATACACAAAGTCACAATTTAGCATGAAATCCAACAATAAACGAAGTCAACAATGAGGCAACATACTAACAGATACCCTACAATCAGCCCACTACATAGGTGGACAGTGTCAGAATTCAGATCTACTCAGCCAGCCACTTACAAATGAACAAACCCCCCAGGGTTGGCTAATGGTACAAAGGATTGAATGAAGCAGGCAACTATGAGATTTACATCTTGACTTTACTAAAATAGGCTGTCTGCAGTCCTACAAGCATCGAGTGTTTTATAGTGATATGTCTGTTCAAGTCTGTTTATTTGATTTGTGAAAATAGAATCATATGATTTGTGTATGACAGCAGACATACTTTGCAATGTATATATTTCACAACTGTTGATGTAGCAGATTCTCCATTTAAATTCAACATTTGAAGTGCCCATTGATTACTGCACCATTGTATATCAAATCAGCAAACCAAACTGGAAAGATAAGAAATATCTACTTAGGCTACAAATTTTGTTTTATTGAAAGAAAAAGAACCACATTAATGCCAAAGTAAATGAAAAAAAGAGTATGATGGGATTGAAAAAATATGATTAGATAGAGATTTCAGGTTTTATCTGTATCAACTCTCAGCAGCATTCTATACATCAATTTAAGCATACGAACCAATGCCTTACAAAATGTGTCTTACCAAGTATATCAATTGCATACCTCATCTTCTCTCCATATCTCTCCTCGTCTCTCAGAACATGCAAACATCATGTGCACAGTGCTCTCTTTCCCCCCCCCCCCCCCCCACACACACACACACCAAAGTAAACAACACACAAAAATTAGAATAGTAGTGGCATTGACAAAACATACTAAATAAGATTATGGTTTTAAGTCCAAAGAAACTATAATGTAAGTCCCGTGTGTGAATGCAAGCAGAATATCTTGTGTGCACGTTCAAACCTGTTAACTTTTGAAAGAGTAGGCCATTGTGTGCTGGTGGGAATGGATCACAGAACAAAACTGCATACACACAAAACTGCATGTAAACAAGCACATAGTTCTTATCCCATTATCCATGAAAAATAAACATGTAAATTATAAATAGCATTTCCCTCCTTTCTTTTCCTTTTTTTTTTTTTTTTTACATTGCATCGCCTCATAAGATAATTTGAATATGATGTTGATGTCCTTCATACTGAAGACTTGTTTAATCAAAATGAAGAATAACATATACCCAAAATACTTTATTGGCTTTAATGAAATTTGGAATAGTATAGAGTACTGCGGCAAACAACACCCAAAGAAACACCATTCTCTTAATGAATGACAATAATAAATCTCCTAAACAGTACTTTTAAAAAAGTATTTAGTAATCCCTTTTAGGTGTAATAAACGTATTTACATATTATAATATACCCCATTTCTCTCTGCATATCCGCATTCACAAACACACAGAGTGCAAAAGAGAAAAAAAACAAGAATCAGAAACAGTTGATCTGCACAGCTAACAGACATACTGCAGACACATAACAAAAATCAACATTTATCAGCCAAAGAATTCTTCACAAAATTAAGGACAACAGTCAGCCTCTTGTGCATACTGCTGAAAAAAACAACAACTAACAACAACAGACTGATACATGGACTTCTGTGGAACAAATGGACCCATACCTACCCAATATGAGGGTACCTACCCTGTACTGGAATCTAAACCCACTTAGTCAGCCAATAACACGGTAAAACAACCTACCCCAGGAAAGACTAATGGGACAAAGGACTGGACGGAGCAGGAAGACTATTGTTAGCTGAATGAGATTCAGGTCTAGACTTCACAGAGACAGGCAGTTTCCAGCACTACCATAACAAGAATCAGATTTTCTTTGCTGATTTATCAACGTGGGTATGCTAGCCATTCTTGTCAATAGGTGAGTTATAAGATTTCTGAAAAAAAATGATAGAAAATCCCTTGCAAAATTAATAGATTGTATTGTAATTTCATCATGTATCTGAGGCTAGTATCTTGTCATGGAGGAAAAATGTCTGTTCAAGCATCTCAAGGGACTACAAACAAAGTGTGGATCCAAGATGTCGGTCATCAGAGAATAGATTATCCCAATACCTAAATATGATTATAAAAAGTTCCATGTCTCAAATGGAATGCCAACTTTTGGGCAATCAATTTTTTTTTCTTGTACTAAGTTGAGGATGATTTTGCCATTAATTACATGAATATAACATTTTATGTTTTCAAACTTGATGTAATATCACATTTGACATCACCATCATCATCATCATCACATCATTCAGCAGCAGCAGCAGCGCAGCAGCAGAGCCAGCAGCATTTTTTGTTTCTTCACCTTTTTCTTCTCAATTTACTTAAACATCTGTGTATATTTTTCTTTTGAGGAAGAAAATTATAAGTGACATATTAAAAGGCCTCATAACAAAGAAAAGTACGACTTTCTTTGATTTTTTTTGGTTTTCAGTGCAAACAACAATCAATGATATCCTTTTCGAGGTGATAGAACTAGGTGTCAGACAGTTTTTTGGGCATGATTGTAATGTTTCTGAAATAAATGTTGTCATCAACTTTTTTTTCTTATTGGGATAGTGTCTTTCTCCTATCAACATCACACACACACAACACACACACACACACACACACACACACACACACACACACACACACACACACGCGCGCGCGCGCGCGCGCGCGCGCGCACCACACACACACACACACACACTGTTCAACCTACTAATTCCCTAATACCATCCCTCTGCCTTTGGCTATAACCAGGCTAAAACATTTCTCCATTCAAGAGCACGGCGCCAGTCTGCAGGCGCCACCACATTACCAGTGACAAACACATCAAACTGACAAGTCAGACAGCAAACAGACTGACAAAATGGTTTTCTTTCTGTCCAAAACAAGAGTAATACGTGCGCGGAATCCAAATCTACTTATTTCAGCCACTTAAGCAGATATCTTACCCTCAGGGGGGAACAGATGGAAAAGGAGAGGGGGGTTGGGTAAGTAGAAGAAGGCGCCCAGGATTTTAGTCCAATGAAATTTAATGGTATATCTTTCTAGAAGTGGTGCCTTACAAGTCTAGCTCCTCTGTATTTTGTTTGTTTGATAACTGAAGATATTGCATCCACTTTTGAAAATAATAATGTCACATATACTTGTGAATTGTCATCTATGAAGGTAAGTAACAATTTGCTTTCCACTGAAGTGTATGTTGCAATTTTAATTTGTGATCCGTTTTTGTTTTTTGCAGGTGAGTGCCTAGACAGTTCAATGCTTTCCTTCCCATTTGGGTAAGCCAGTCTTGCCGATTAAATTCATATGCCACTAAGAAACAAGATTAGTGAGAAAACAATATGGGCAAACACTGTTTTCTTAAAACAGGCAAAAGTCCATATTAAAATATGCTTTATAGATCATGTATATATCCTCCCTTTAAAAGACATCTACCATCCAAGGACACCCAACAATCCAGAGTGCTATGATGTTATGTTTTTATAAAGGCTGACAACTGCTTCTGCGTAAGTAGAAACGAAAATGTAATCCCCAAAACAAACCAGAAACATAGTCATAAAGTTCACACAACCACAACAATTTGTTTTGCTTTACTGACTTCCCAAATAGTCCTAGTTGCTACACAAAAGAAAGAAAAAAAGAAAAGGAAAAGACGGGAATGAAGAAAAGAAAGAATGGCAGCAAAAATAAGCTAGGAAAGAAAATAT
>CM060326.1:10880562-10885562 GCA_030674155.1 Stramonita haemastoma | reverse complement strand
TATACTTACCGATTAAAGCAAAAACAAAAAAGGCCTGGTTTCAGATATATAAAAAAAAATAATCCACCAAATTAGCTTATATTCAACGCCAATGCTCAATATACGTTTAAACCTTTATTAGTCATTCTTCTCTCGATCAGAGACACAAAATCATTCTTGTTTCAAGAAACCGATTATACCACACACCCAAAAACTTCAACAAGGAAGGTAGGCAGACCTAGATGAGACCTGGGTAAAACAAACAAAACCAAAAAAAAGGAGGTAGTAGGGGTGAAGGAAGGGAGGTAACCTTTCTCCTCACACAGGAGAATTACCTCCACGCAGGGGAGATAACTTTGCCCCGTACTTCGGCGACGAAGCGGGACATCGTAAGTCTGGCGCCGGTCTTATCGAGGTGGGGTTCATGCCCCTTAGCGGCGGATGGAAGCGAAGGAGACAGGCAACTCGGAAGTCGTTGGGTCCCGGAGAGTGCCGATCTGTATCGAAGTCTGTCACGGATAGGGCCGAGGGAATCGGCGGCTGTCACGGAGAGAACCGAGGCAATTTGTCTGTTAGTGTACCCTTGTGGTTTCGAGATAAGGAATAGTGGAGCAGAAGTACAGTAGGGTAGAGTAGAGTAGAGTGGAGTTGTGTGGAGTGAGGTGGAGTGGGTGTGTGTGTGTGTGTGTGTGTGTGTGAGAGAGAGAGAGAGAGAGAGAGAGAGAGAGAGAGAGAGAGAGAGAGAGAGAGAGAGAGAGAGAGAGAGAGAGAGAGAGAGAGAGAGACAGACAGACAGACAGACAGACAGCAGACAGACAGACAGACAGAGACAGACAGACATACTGACAGACAGACAGACATACTGACAGAGAGACAGACAGAGAGAGACAGAGACACAGAGAGAGTCAGAGAGACAGAGACACAGAGACAGAGAAACAATGTGTATGTGTGTGTGCGTGTGTGTATGTGTGTATACGCGTGTGTGTATGTGTGCATGTATGTGTGTGTACGCGTGTGTGTATGTGTGTGTATGTGTGTATGTGTGTGCATATGTGTGTGTGTGTGTGAGTGTTTGTGGGTGCGTGATGCGTCCATGCGCACGCGCGCACGTGTATGCATGTATGTGTGTATATGTGTGCATGTGCGTGCATGCGCACTTGTGTATGTATGTGTATGTGCGTGCGTGCGTGCATGCGTGCATGCCTGCGTGCGTGTGACTGTGTGTGTGTATGTGCATGTGCGTGCGTGCGTATGCTCATGCGTCTGTGTGTGTGTGTGTGTGTGTGTGTGTGTGTGTGTGTGTGTGTGTGTGTGTGTGTGCGTGCGTGCGAGCGCGCGCGCGTGTGTGTGTAAGCGAGTGCGCTCGTAAGCGAGTGCGCATGCAAATAGCTGTATGCAATGGGTGGTAAAAACACAAGGAACCCTACAAAGAATAAAATAGTTATGCTATTTCCATAACATATGATATTCGATAAGATTAGTCTAACACAAGATGTTTATTTTTAAGTATTTCTCTATCGTTGTTTCTCTGTAGAAGGATTTGTTTCCTCTTCTCATTTTACAATAAACGCAGCTGCAAATTTGCAATATCTTTATTTTCTTGTTTTTGTTTTAATTTTAAAGGTCTGTGTTGTTTATGGGTTTAATCTGATTTTGAATGAGAGACTGCTTTGTTTGCAATCAAGAGGTAAAAAAGCAAGCTAAA
Source organism: Stramonita haemastoma (assembly GCA_030674155.1). NCBI lineage: Eukaryota > Metazoa > Mollusca > Gastropoda > Neogastropoda > Muricidae > Stramonita > Stramonita haemastoma. Next base: position 10,883,878 of record CM060326.1, on the reverse strand, counting down.
CTAATCAGATTTTTAATATTGTGGCTGTTTGCGGGTTCGGGTTCAGTTTTTTTGCTACCGTTTCAGATAAACTCATCAGTTTTCGTTCTAGTTTTTGCTTTTGTTATCAAAGTGTAGTGGAATAGGAGATACAATTTCTTTAAGTTCATGCACACATACACAGAGACAAACAGCCAAATCAAACACACGCTCACACATATGTGCGCACAGAGATACATAGATGCATACAAACATACATACATGCAAACAGAAAGACCAACTTAAAGACAGATGGATAGATAGATAGAAACATAGGCAAATGTGCACCACGCGCACGCACGCACGCACGCACGCATGCACGCACGCACGCACACACACACACACACACACACACGCACGCACACACAAATATGCATGTACATGTATATGCACACAAAACATCCAAGCAGACAGACAGACATACAGACACACGCAGACACACGCAAACACAGAAAGACAGACACACAGACAGACTGACACAGACACACAGACACACAGGCACACAGGCACACAGACACACAGGCACACAGACACACAGACACAGACACAAACACAGACACAGACACACACATATACAGAGACTGAAGCAGAAACAATGCGACAGAGACAGAGAGAGAGAAAGAGAGAGAGAGAGAGAGAGAGAGAGAGAGAGAGAGAGAGAGAGAGAGAGAGAGAGAGAGAGAGAGAGAGAGAGAGAGAGAGAGAGAGAGAGAGAGAGAGACAGAGACAGAGACAGAGACAGAGAGACAGAGAGAGAGAGAGACAGACAGAACAGACAGACAGACAGACAGAGACAGACAGAGACAGAGACAGACAGACAGACAGACAGACAGAGACAGAGAGACAGAGAGAGAGTAAGGAACAACAGACAAGTAGAAAGAGAGAGAATGGGGAGATAGATAGACAGAGACGGGGGGAAACAGAATGTTGGAGAAAGAGGGAGACAGAGAAAAAAAGACAGACAGACAGACAGATAGCCAAGCAAACAGAGAGACAGAAAGGTAGACAGAGACAGACAGACATATAGTCAAACACACAGAAAGACAGACAGATAGACAGTCAAACAGACATCACTCACTCAGTCCCATGTCCCAAAGGACGTAGGGGGGACATGAGAGAAGACGCAACGGATATCTTTTTCCATGCTTCACGATCCTGTGTGGCTAGTAGGAGGCGTTGTAGGGGTTGGGCAGTCCAGTCTTTGATGTTGTCAACCCATGATTTCTTTTGGCGGCCTCTTCTTCTCTTGCCCTCGACTGTTCCTTGCAAGATGGTTTTTGCTAGGGTGTTGTGTCTTGTGGTGTGACCAAACCACATCAGCTTTCTCCTCTTTATGGTGGAGAGCAAAGGCTCTTGGGGGCCCACACGCTTTTTGATTTCTTCTTTCACATAGATATTGGTCTTGTGTTCTTTGTATGATATTTTGAGAAGTCTTCTGTGGCACTTGTTCTCGAATGCTTGGATTCTTCTCTCTAACTCTGCTGTCAGAGTCCATGATTCACAGCCATATAGGAGGATAGATATCACGAGGGATTTGTAGAGGTGGTATTTGGTGCAGAAGCTGATGTTGTTGCTTCTGATGATCCTCTGGAGTCTGACTAGAGCAGATGTTGCTGTTGCAATGCGAGCTTTCACCTCATTGTTTGATGTGCCATCTTTTGTTAGGATGGAGCCTAAGTATTTGAATTGGCTCACCTCTTCCAATATTTCTCCATTCATCTTTATTTCCGTGCTGTCATTACTCGCGCTGTTGACCATGATCTATGCGCTCGCTCGATCTGTTAGACTGTCTGTGAGGATTTGCAGTTCTTGTTTGCTGCTGCCCATGAGGTCAATGTCATCTGCAAATCTGAGGTTGCAAAGGGGTCTTCCACCAATGGAGATGGAAGTGTGGTGGTTTTGCAGACAGATACAGACAGACAGACAACGGGTAGACAGACTGTCTGACACACACAAAAAATGTTGCCAGGCTGGCCAATCTACCAATCTCCTCTGACACCAGCCCAGGTCAATCTGAGACTGTATGGACTGTCTACACATAAAGATAATAGTCAAAAGCTTTGGTATCATTTCCCCCATTTTGTTTACAACCACAGTGAGATAGACAAACAGATAAACAGAGAGAGGGACAGACAAAAAAAAAAACAGACAAGGAAAAAAAAATCAAACTGGACAACCTACAAATGTTTCTGATTATCAGAACGTTTACAAAAATAACTCCGGACTTTTAAGAGTTAAAAGCTTAGTTTAAACATCGTTTATTCAATACACAGGCATTATAGGCGGACACCAATACACCAGGGAAAAGGCATCAAGTTAAAACGTATTGTGCACCCCCCACACCATATGTGCTAAAAGTTTCGGTACAGCTTTTATTGTAAAATCCATACAAAAACAAAAACAAGCAGGCAGACAGACAAACATGGTAAACAGACAGATGGGTACACAGACAGACAGATAGACAAAATCACACGAAATGATCAACCATACTAATATTCTCTGATATCACAAGGAAAAGTCAAATACCCTTACATTTGTATGTACCAGACTACATGGCAAACAGCGACAGTATCATTTCTCACAGTCTACATACAAATAGGCAGATTGACAGACCGACAGACCGACCGACCGACCGACCGACCACCGACAGACAGACAGACGGGATAGCCTGGTTGTCCGAGTTATGCACTCGTGATATGCTGACCCGGGTACGAATCTCGTTCAAAAGGGATTTTCCCTCTGTAACATCAGTGCCGACTTCACTCTCCCCAAAAGTCTTTTGGATGAGACTATAAACAGAGGTCCCGTGTGCTAACACACTTAGAACATCCTGCACACACGATAAAGCCCGCTACGCTTTTCAGAAGGGTATGCCATTGTATGTCAGTGGGAACGAATGACAAAACTTACAAAACTACAAACACACGTGGACTGAATGTAAAAGGGAAAAAAAAACAGATTGCTTTTCTATCATCCTCGAAATAAAAGAATAAAACAAAATAAAAAAGAAAACAGACAGACAGATAGAGAGACAAAACAGACAGAGAGAGACAGAAAAACCGGACGGACAGACGGACAGGACCAGTCGACCAGAAAAACCAACAGGACAGACACACGGGCAAACAAAAAGACAAACAAAAAACAACACAGACAACAACAAACAGAACAGACAGAATAACAAAAATTATCAGACAGGGGGACGACCCTCTCGTGTTCGGTGCTATCAGGATAGGTCACAGACCGCGGTGAACATGAAAGAGGGGGGATCCAGGGGATTAAAAGCCTCCGCCAATGTGAT
>CM060326.1:10855562-10858062 GCA_030674155.1 Stramonita haemastoma | reverse complement strand
TAAGCACATATAAGAAATATATTTTTGATAGTTTGTAACAAATCTTTTTGAATATCAAGCACAATTATATTATCATATTTCACATCAACCTTATTGACATAGCAGGCATACTTCTTTCGCACCATAACAATCACTCCTCCAGAATAACGGCCTTGATGTGACAATTTTTTGGCCTTGGATGAGAACACAACAAAATCACTGAATAATGGTGATTCAAAGTCAAAACTTACAAATGTTTCTGTTAAACATATAAAATCATGTAGCTGAAGAAAGTTAACAAAATCATTATTTTCTAACTTTTGTAATAATCCATTAACATTGTAACTTAGAAAATCAATATGTTGTTTATGTACACTATTTACAGATTGTTGTTGCTGCTTCTTTTTGGGTTCAGCAATCAAGCCACAAAGTTGGCTTCTATTATCTGTATATGTAGATATTTTTCCTGTGGCCCGGCCAATTCCCTATTTCTTGGAGACAGAGGCTCCAGAACTAGCAGGCTTCCTTGATGATGAGTTTGATGGGGAGTTAAAAACAGTGTATGGTACAAATGATTTTGTTAGAAACTCACAAGACAAACAGACGAATCTATTTGGCAATCAACTGCTTGAGATATGTAATATGTTTGACGTTTTGATTTTGAATGGTCTGTGTCAACATAACTTTGATGATGGGTATACATATATTTCATCCTCAGGAGCCAGCACTGTCGACTATTTTATTATGTCTTGTGAATGGTATACTTTTGTTGATATTGTAACTGTTGACATAAAAAATATTACAGAGTCAGATCATCTGCCTGTTTTTATGAGGATTGATTTGAAAACTGATGTGACTAAACAAACTGCTGAACAAACTAACCAAGGGGAACATAATGTAATAGATAAAGTAGTTTGGAAAGATGATAAAAAAGAAGAGTTTATTGAAACACTTAACAGCCACACCATGCAGAACAGAATTATTAGTGCTTTAAACCTACTTGACAGTGACATAGATGATGCTCTGGAGCAATTTACACAATGCCTGAATGAGGCTAGCAGTTGTATGCTCACCAGACATCATACTTGTCAGAACAAACAGTCAAGATGGTTTGATGATGAGTGTCATCAGGTTAAGAGAGAAACAAGAAGAGCCTTGAATTTATTTAGAAAATCAAAAGATGAAAATGACAGACAAATTTATGTTACAGCACGGAAAAAGTATAGACAGTTATTAAAGACCAAACGCCAAACATTTAGAAAAGAAAAGGTAGAGTCTCTAGCAAGCAATAATTCAAATTCAGCATTGTTCTGGAAAGAACTTCGAAGTATGGGATGTGTTAAAAGAGATAGAGTGACTAACAGCATAAGCTCTACAGAGTGGGTCAATTACTTCAAAGAGGTATTTCAAAGTAATGAAGTTATATCTAATCAATGTATACATACAGAAGTAGATTTGGTAGAAGAAAATGATCATGAACTAAACAGAGAGATTACAGAAGAAGAAATAAATACAGCTATATATAAACTGAAGTCTGGTAAGGCATGTGGGATTGATAAAATTACAGCAGAAATGCTAAAAAATGGAAGTAGTGAAGTTAGAAAGTTTATATTCAAGCTTTTTAATACTATATTCTTTAAAGGATGTAAAAGCTTTTGTAGGTATGTTTAAACAAAGATTAGTGGATATTTTCATTCAAAATGGGGTGGGACTATAAGAGATAAAGAAAGATATGATATTTATAGATCGTTTAAAACTATTTTTGCAAAAGAGCAGTATTTGAACTCCATAGATGTCTATTGTTTCCGTGTAGCAATTACGCAAGCAAGGTTTAACGTTTTACCTCTTAATAATAATGTGTATAGATTCAGTGATAATATTCAAGACAGATTGTGTCCATTTTGTAAAACGAAAATTGAAAATGAAGCCCACTTTCTACTAGAATGTTGCATGTACACAAGCTTGAGGGAAAAGTTTTTAAGCAATTGTATAAATGTACCATTACCAGATCTGCTCAGAGTCGCAAATGATGAGTACATGCATGGTTTGTCTAGATATATCTTTCATTCTATTAACAAAAGGAAAACAATGTTGACTCAGGCAGTTTATTGAATTACTGTTATTTTTTATATGTATTCAATATACATGAATTTTCCCAAACACAATAGTCTTTATGTGATTAGGTTATGGTTGATTTGAGATTTGTAATCAGGAAAAAGAGTAAATGTATGTTTTTCTTTTCTTTTCTTTTTTCATCAGTGATAAATCATGTCTTATTTGTGCATTTGCTTCATAAATGATATGGAAGAACGTATTGGTACACCCAAAGCCCAGCCAATGTATTGTGGTCCAAGGCCAATGTACATTAAATCATTTCAGTGTTCAGCTCTCTCTCTCTCTCTCTCTCTCTCTCTCTCTCTCTCTCTCTCTCTCTCTCTCTCTCTCTCTCTCTCTCTCTCTCTCTCTCTCTCTCTCCCCCAATATTTTTTGTACTTTTTGTTTCTTTCTGTTTTCTGTTTTT
>CM060326.1:10838062-10840562 GCA_030674155.1 Stramonita haemastoma | reverse complement strand
TCGTCATATGGCCTTTACTCCCTCCTTCCCTTACACCTATCCTCTGTCTCTCCTCATCTGTCTCTCACTGTGTCTCTCCGTCTCTGTCTCTCCATCTATCTATCTCTGTCTCTCCATATCTCCCCCCCTTCTCTCTCCTCTTCTCCTTCTCTCTCTCTCTCTCTCTCTCTCTCTCTCTCTCTCTCTCTCTCTCTCTCTCTCTCTCTCTCTCTCTCTCTCTCTCTCTCTCTCTCTCTACCTACCTACCTACCTACCTACCTACCTACCTACCTACCTACTATCTATCTTTCTATTATCTATCTATCTATATATCTATCTATCTATCTATTTCTATCTATTATCTATCATTATCTATCTATCTATCTATCTATCTATGTAATAAATATCTTTAGTTTAGTACTATTACATATGCTTTATTCTTATTTTTCAAATTGTATTTCAACCACGTCAGTTGAAAACCGTTTTTCGTAAGCAGAGGTATCATACTTGAATCTGCACCACAAAAATGGATGAAATTGTCATGCATACTAAAATCACAGAAGAGGCAGATCAACTAGTCCTACAAAGTATGTTTTCGTTTGACGACAGATGATTTAGGCAACAACCATCATCTACCAATGCAGTTCTGTCGATGAGACAATAAAGGTATACCGTGTTTGCAAAGCCATGTTCAGCAATAATGCGCATCTTTTTCGTGAAAGGGAAGATGAGCAATGGCTGGTGGTATGCATATCGAATCATTTATTTATCTATTTATTTATTTATTTATTTATTCATTATTTTTTTATTTATTCATTCATTTATTTATTATTCATTTACTTATTATCTATTTCTTCATTTAACAATCATTGTTTTGTTCCTTTATTTCTAGAATAATTGAATAAGCACGCATGTCCTGTTTTACTTCTAGTCTCCGTGTGAATTACGGTTGTGTTAATATTCGTCATCCGTTTTCAAACGGCACACATGGGTTCTACTCTTTCCAAAAGCGAAACAGGTTTTTAAACATGTGTGCAAAAGTGTTCTGCGTGCGTTTGCACACGGGGAAGCCTCGGTTTAAAGTCCCATACAAGGAAAACTTTTGATGAGGATGAGCGAGCATTTTCATCATGCGCGCTTTAATCTGCATAGAGCTAGCATCTGTCAGGCTGAACTTGCCTCCCCAAGCAAAATAAAACTGTTTGGAATTTCAGTCCGTGCCCTTAATGACACTTGGGGGAGTTGGGGATTCAGTCAAGTCAGGTCAAGTCAATCCATCTTTCACAAAGGTCGCTATTGATGTCTTTCTGATCTGCCTGTCTTCTGGAATTTTTGTCTTGTGTGGGGGTTTTTTTTTGTGCTTGTAGCTTGTGTTTCTTTGGTTATGTATTTGGTTCAGAGATTTGTTGGTTATTCTGGCGTTTGGTTGGGCCCGGCTGGCTGGTTGTCTGATTGGAAATCGGTTGGCTGGCTGGATGTTTGGTCCTTTTTTTTTTATGGTAATAGAAACTGTGCGTTCATCTGTAACCTTTTCCCCACTCTCTGCCAATACACGATTCTTGAAAAGTAATGTACATTTAATGTTTTAACATTATGTTTGTCATAAAGGTAGGCATTTATCAGGGCGGTTTTGCTAAATGATACCACGATCATTTTCCTTGTATTAACTTTGTATGCATGTTTACTACGGGTACGATTGATGCACCGGCCCAAATGTTGCCCTCCTTTTAAAGCTAAAAATGAACGGTCATCCCATGAAAAAAAAAGGGAAGAATTTAAAAAAAATGACCCCAAACAATTTATTGATGGCAACACTCTCCATTCTCTTGAAATAGTATTGCAATCCCTATCTTATTAAGTGCACATTATGTCTTCCTGTTACCAAAAAAAGCGGGGGAAAAAAAAAAACGCGTCTTTAAAAAAAAAGCTTTGATGTCCTTTCCTTCCTCCCCCTCTTCCTTTCCTTTCAAATTGTTAACTAAAAGAAAAAACAACGAAATAATTATGCCAGATTAACTTGGGTTACGGGCATTTAAAGGTATTTTTCAGAATATATTTCGGAGTTAAAAAAAACAACAACAGTATATCTTCTTGGACGTAAGAAAGCTTTTAAAATGAACACTTCATTCCACCAAATTTTTTATTTTTAATTTAAGTTGGGGTTTATCAATATTTGCCTAAAAGGACAGCCTAGTTGCTTCTAAAACCCCAAAAAATACCCTTTTTTTATTATAAAACAAAAACAAACACAAGAAAAAGCCCAAAAAGGTTTTACTCATTTCTTTAGCATCAAAAATTTCTTTTAACATCTTTCTGATTGGATCATACACCTTAAAATTTTCTTTATCTCGAAAAGTACCAACCTAGTTATCTCACCCCATCAAAAAAAACCTCTGCCCAAAAATGGGCTTTTTGTAAATGTGTCTGTTGTCCCCTTGCGTTGTGTGTGTCTGCCCCACTCATCCTCCCCTCTCCCTTTTCCCCTCCTACCACCCCTCCCCCCCCCCCCCCTCCTCCCCCT
>CM060326.1:10836044-10837962 GCA_030674155.1 Stramonita haemastoma | reverse complement strand
GGGGGGAGGGTGTGGGGGGGGATGGGGGGAGGAGTAGGGTGTGTGTGTGTGTGTGTGTGTGTGTGTGTGTGTTTGGTGGGTGGGTAGGGGTGTGGTGTGTGTGGTGTGTGCGCGCGCGCGCGCGGGGCGTGTGTGTGTTTTTGTGTGTATGTGTGGTTGTGTGTATGGTTGTGTGTCTGTGTCTGTGTGTATGTATGTGTTTGTGCGTGCGTGTGTGCGTGCGAGTGTGTGTGTTGTGTGTGCACTTTATATTTTCTTACAACGAACTGACTCCCACCCTAACATTACCATCATTGGCCATTCCTTCAAAGCCATGAATTTTCATTAGTTGACAATGGGGCTCATTTTCTGCTTACTTGGATGATAGTTCAGACATTGTTCCACGTGTTTCTTCTTTTTTTCTGCGTGTTTTTTCTTTGTACTGTCTTCATTTCTCTTGTGTCTATCTGCTTATGTCTGTCTGTGTGTATTTCTGTGTCTGTGTCTATTTCTCTGTCTCTAATTGTTTCCATTTTTCTTGTCACTATTTTGTATGATTGTGTGTACCTACCTATTGGTCAGTCAGTTTGTCTATCAAATCTATATGTCTGTCTCTTTCTCTCTGTCTCTGTCTGTCTGTCTGTCTTCCTGCCTGCCTGCCTGTCTGTCTGTCTGCCCTGTCTGTCTGTCTGTCTCTGTCTCTCTCTCTGTCTCTCTCTCTCTCTCCGTGAAGATATAACATTTCAAACTTCACTTTTTTCATGTCTTCTTTGGGATTCACTCTGTTACCTTCTTTTTGCTTTTTATTTGCTGCTATATATTCTGTGACGTTCCGATCTGTTGTTCCTACACAATGGCCTCTCTTCCGAAAAGCGTAACAGGTTTTAACATGTGTGCATGATGTTCTGCGTCCATTTACACACGGGGACTCAGTTTATAGTCTCATCCCATTGTCTTTTTGGAAGAGTGGAGTCAGCTCTGATGTCAACTCCAGAGGAAAAACATTCTTGAACGAGCTTCGAGCGCGGGTCAACAGATCACAAACGCATCACTCTGACCACCAGGCTATCCCGTCCACATGTACAGTGGACACCAACTACTAAGCCCCTTACTACCATCAGCAAAAGCTCAGTCGCATAGGCAAAACTGAGTAAGATGCCAACCCAGAGTGGTGACCAAACCCAACGTCCACTCCAGTGACCTTCTCCCGTAAACCTCCAACCTGGAAGATTTTGATGCAACCTTACCCACAGACAAAGAAGTGCATGGGCAAAACCGAAATGTGGGTCATCATGAGACAAGAGCACAATAATGGGGTCACTGAATCCGAGACACTTTTCTGTTATCACTGTTGCATCTTTCTTTCAACTAAAAAATGTGGAATATTCACACGTCTTCTGCCTTGAAATGTATTTTCCCTTTCAGCAATGCTTTTACTCTTTCACTTAAACCCTCTTTATCTCTATGTGTCTGACTGTCTGTGAGCATCTTTGTCCATTTATCTGCCTGTCTGTGTGTCTGTGTGTCTGTGTGTCTGTGTGTCTGCGTGTCTGTCTGTCTGTCTGTCTGTCTGTCTGTCTGTTTGTCTGTCTCTTTTTTTATTTCTCTTGTTCTTCTTCTTCTTCTTCTTCTTCTTCTTCTTCTTCTTCTTCTTCTTTTTCTTCTTCTTCTTCTTCTTCTTCTTCTTCTTCTTCTTCTTTTTTTTCTTCTTCTTCTTCTTCTTCTTGTTCTTCTTCTTGTTCTTGTTCTTCTTCTTCTTCTTCTTCTTCTTCTTCTTCTTCTTCTTGTTCTTGTTCTTGTTCTTCTTCTTGTTCTTCTTCTTCTTCTTCTTCTTCTTCTTCTTCTTCTTCTTCTTCTTCTTCTTCTTCTTCTTCTTCTTCTCTTCTTCTTCTTCTTCTTTTCTTCTTCTTCTTCTTCTTCTTCTTCTTCTTCTTCTTCT
>CM060326.1:10808544-10816044 GCA_030674155.1 Stramonita haemastoma | reverse complement strand
TTCAACTGGTAACCACGCTCGATGCTGCTCAACCTTGGCTGGGGAATGCGAGTGGTCTGACCACAGAGCTATCCCTTCCCTAATGGAGAGTACAGGATGTTATACTATGAGCTTGTCATGGATAAAGACAAGAACTGTCAACAAATCATTTGAAACCATAAGTTTAAAACGCAGGCCTTGTTACGAATCTTAGGTTGATAACCGATAAAGATTTTGGACTGGGCCCAAATCGATTTTTTAACAAGTGCCAGACCTTTAAACGAAATATGGTTATTATTTGTATAAAATTATCACCAAAAATCAACAAAACACGGTTATTCTAAAAATGAAATGACCTCCCAAATCCACAAATACAAAGTAATCACATGTCTGTGTATGTTACATGCATCTCTCTTACTCCCTCTATAACATACACGCGTTCTTAACCAACATAAACAGAGACATTATAAACTAACTGTCACATTAAGTCAAAAAATGTTTAGAGTGTAAGAGAGAGAGAAGGTTGTTGGTGAAAATAAAATAGGCGAAACTATAAGAAATAACAAAACATTAATAAGGAAAAAAGCATCATTGCATAAAAATCCTCGAACAGCGTCCAAGCAATAAAATAAAATCACACTCGTCTCCTCGAGCCGAATCACGTACGATATAGATGACACTCTAACTTTCTCTTTTAGCGCAACAAGACAGAGACTGACAATAGTGATGATTCGCCCCCCCCCCCCCCCCCCCCCCCGCCCCCCTCCGCGTACATTATTAATATCTTTCCTTATTTTACAACTATTGACCCCTCCATCCCTCCACCTCTGACAACACAAGCCAGAGTTTAGGTAAGGTGTGGGTGTGGGGGGAGGGGGGAGGAGGGTAGAGGGTCAGAAGGTTAGGAGGTGGGGAGGAGGGAGAGGGGGGTGTTGGTGAGAGGGAGAAGGGGGGTGGGAATCATTTTGCTGAAAGACATCAAAACTTGGAACATGGTTCTCCTCTCAAGGGGCTTGCTTCGCTTCGGTACGTCATCGATTCCAGAGAATTTTTTCCCTCTGTGTGTGTCTGTGTCTGTGTCTGTGTTTGTGTGTGTCTCCGCCTGTCTGTTTGTTTGTCTGACTTGTCTCTCTGTTTATAGAGTCCTATGTGTCAATACTTTTTCTTTTTTTATTATTTTTTTTTGGTGGTGATTACTTTTGCAATATCTAAAGTGGAGTCTCCTTCGTCAATGGCCTTCACTCCCTCCTTCCCTTACATCTATCTCTGTCTCTCTCACTGTGTCTCTCACTGTGTCTCTCACTGTGTCTCTCCGTCTCTGTCTCTCCATCTATCTTTCTCTGTCTCTCCATATCTCCCCCCCCGCTTCTCTATCTATCTATCTATCTATCTATCTATCTATCTATCTATCTATCTATCTATCTATCTATCTATCTATCTATCTATCTATCTATCTATCTATCTACTACCTACCTACCTACCTACCTACCTACCTACCTACCTACCTACCTACCTACCTACCTACCTACCTACCTATCTATCTATCTATCTATCTATCTATCTATCTATCTATCTATCTATCTATCTATCTATCTATCTATCTATCTATCTATCTATGTCAACAAATCATCTTTAGTTTAGTACTATTACATAATGCTTTATTCTTCTTTTTCACAATTGTATTTCAACCACGTGAGTTGAAAACCGTTTTCGTAAGCAGAAGTATCATACTTGAATCTGCACCACAATAAATGGATGAAATTGTCATGCATACTAAAATCACAGAAGAGGCAGATCAACCTAAGTCCTACAACAGATGTTTTCGTTTGACGACAGATGATTTAGGCACACACCATCATCATACCAATGTAGTTCTGTCGATGAGACAATAAAAAGTAATACCGTGTTTGCAAAGCCATGTTCAGCATAATGCGCATCTTTTCGTGAAAGGGAAGATGAGCAATGGCTGGTGGTATGCATATCGAATCCATTTATTTATCTAGTTATTTATTTATTCATTCATTTATTTATTTATTTATTCATTCATTTATTTACTTATTCATTTACTTATTCATCTATTTCTTCATTTAATCAATCATCTGTTTTGTTCCTTTATTTCTAGAATAATTGAATAAGCACGCATGTCCTGTTTTACTTCTAGTCTCCGTGTGAATACGGTTGTGTAATATTCGTCATCCGTTTTCAAACGGCACACATGGGTCTACTCTTTCCAAAAGCGAAACAGGTTTTTAACATGTCTGCAAAAGATGTTCTGCGTGCGTTCGCACACGGGGAAGCCTCGGTTTAAATCCCATACAAGGAACTTTTGATGAGGATGAGCAACGCATATTCATCATGCGCGCTTTAATCTGCATAGAGCTAGCATCTGTCAGGCTGAACTTGCCTCCCCAAGCAAAAAACACTGTCTAGGAATTTCAGTCCAGTGCCCTTAATGACACTTGGGGGAGTTGGGGATTCAGTCAAGTCAGGTCAAGTCAATCCATCTTTCACAAAGGTCGCTATTGATGCCTTTCTGATGTGCCTGTCTTCTGGAATTTTTGTCTTGTGTGGGTTTTTTTTGCTTGCTAGCTTGTGTTTCTTTGGTTATGTATTTGGTTCAGAGATTAGTTGGTTATTCTGGACGTTTGGTTGCCTGGCTGGCTGGTTGTCTGATCGGTCAGTCGGTTGGCTGGCTGGATGTTTGGTCCTTTTTTGTATGGTAATAGAAGCTGTGCAGTCTCATCTGTAGCCTTTCTCCTACTCTCTGCCAATACACGATTCTTGAAGTACATGTACATTCTAATGTATTTAACATTATGTTTGTCATTAAAGGTAGGCACTTTATCAGGAGCGGTTTTGCTAAATGATACTACGATCATTTTCCTTGTATTAACTTTGTATAGCATGTTTACTACTGCTACTGATTGATGCACCGGCCACCAAATGTTGCCCTGCTTTTACAAGCTAAAAATGAACGGTCATCCCATGAATAAAAAGGGAAGAACTGAAAAAAATGACCCCAAACAATGATTGATGGCAACACTCTCCATTCTCTTGAAATAGTATTTTCACATCCCTATCTTACTTAAGTGCACATTATGTGTTCCTGCTTACCATACAAGCGAGAAGAAAAAAAACGCGCTCTTTAAAAAAAAAGCTAGATGTCATTTCCTTCCTCCCTCCTCTACCTTTCCTTTCAAACTGTTCACTAAAAAGAACAACAACGAAATAATTATGCCAGATTGACCTGGTACGACATTATCGTATTTTTCAGAATATATTTCGGAGTTTTAAAAAAACAATAACAGTATATCTTCTTGACATAAAGAAAGCTTTCAAAATGAACACTTCACTTCCACCAAAATTATTTCTTTTGAATCAAGTTGTGTCTTATCAATATCGACACTAAAAGGACACGCCTAGTTGCTTCTAAACACCAAAACATACTCTTCATCATTATAAAACATAATACATCACAAGAAATAGCCAAAGAGTTGACTCATATCATCAGCATCAAAATTGCTTTCACATCTCTTCTGATCTGGATCATACACCATAACCCTATCTTCATCTCCAAAAGTACCAACCCTAGTTCTCTCACCCTATCCAAAAAAAAAACCTCTGCAAAACTAGTCTCTTTGTAAGTGTGTCTGTCCACTTGCGTTATGTGTGTCTGCCCGACTCATCCTCCCTTCCACTAACCTTCTCTCTCCACTCCTAACACCCATCCCCCAGCCCACCCCCACCCCCCACCCACCCCATCCCGCCGTCTCTTGTTGGTCTTCACTACCAGAGAAGTTGAAGAAGGAAGCAGGCAGCAGACTACAAATTTACATGAAAAGAGACTCCACAAAAGCGGGCTCAATTGGCCCAGTCAAGTTTTCTGATGATCTATTTAGTACCATGGTCAGCCACGCTAGCTACCGTCGTCTCTCTTTTTTTTTTCTATTCTATCGCTCTTTATACTTCTTTTTTTAGTTTTCTTTATATATTTTTTTAGGTTTTGACTCCCTATACACCCTACACAGTACATAGACTCACTGGCAGACAGATGGGCAGAGAGAAAGACACATATATAAGTGCGTGAGCACTCACACACATAATTATGCATACACATACGTACACACGATTTCACTATTTTATGCAAACACACACACATATACACACACACTCGCGCGCGCGCATACACACACACACACACACAAACACAGGCATCACCTCCCCCCCCCCACACACACACCTCCCTCCCCTCCCCATCACCACACACACTAAAATCTGTACTCTGCCAACCTACTTCTCTCCGTTCTCTTCATCCTACCCCCCACCCTCCCACCCCCCCTTTTCCCACCCCCATCCCACCCCAACCCACCCCATGCCCCAACCCCCTTCCCATCCTTCATAACCATCTCTCCTTCCAGACTCTATTCTTCCTCTCCAGTCTCTCTCAGAGACTCAGCAACACAATCACCCAGACAAGACGAGTTTAGAGATCTGCATAAAAAGAGACTCTTACCCCCCCACCCACCCACCACAGACCTCCACCACCTCCTTCTCCCTCCACACACCTCCTCACCCCTCACCCACCCTCACCCTCCCACATCCCAGACTCACACAAAAGGCCAGTACCCAGCCCAGCTTGGACCTTAAGTCCAGACTTGTGATGTACAGTCAGTATATCGAGAAAAGCACCGAAGGTAATTAGGGCACTGTCTGGCATTTCGGCCAATTTCTTCACAATCAGTGCTCTTTGATTCATTCGCTGCCTACTAGCCTAGTAGTAGGCAAGTACTAGGCCTACCACTGCCACCAACAGTTTTTACTCTGTGTCTGTGTGGGTATGTGTGGGTGTGTCATGTGTGTGTGTGTGGGAGGGGGGGGGAGGTTTGTGTGTGTGGGGTGTTATGTGTGTTGTGTTGTGTGTGTGTGTGTGTGGGAGGGGGGGGGGGTTGTGTTGTGGTGTGTGTGTGTATGGTGTGCGTGCCCGCGTGCGTGCGTGCGTGCGTGTGTGTGTGTGTGTGTGTGTGTGTGTGTGTGTGTGTGTGTGTGTGTGTGTGTGTGTGTGTGTGTGTGTGTGTGTGTGTGTGTGTGTGTGTGTTTTGTGATCATGTCTTGTGTGTGTTCTGTTTATTTTTTTAATTTTTATTTTTAATATATATTCTTTTATACCGATGATAATGGAATAAGCAACCATGTTTTTTATTCCAGTCCCCGTGTGTATGTAGTTTTGTAAATCTTGTCATCTGTTCCCACCAGACACAATGGCCTACTCTTATAAAAAGCCAGACAGGATTAAATGTGTATGCAAGATGTTCAGCGTGTGTGTGTGTGTGTGTGTGTTGTGTGTTGTACTGTGTTGTGCTGTTCCTGTCCCCGTATGTGTGCAGATTTGTAAATTTTGTGAAGCGTTCCCATCGCATGCATGATATGTGTATGCAGACGTGCGTGTGTGCATGTGAGAAAAAAGAAAAGAAAAATGCAGAAGGAAAAGGGAGAGGAGGAAAAGAAACATAAAGAAAAAGAAGACGTAGACGGAGGAAGAGGAGAGAGAAGAGACGGAGAAAAATAGAGAGAGAAGAAGAAGAAGAAGAAGAAGAAGAAGAAGAAGAAGAAGAAGAAGAAGAAGAAGAACAAGAACAAGAACAAGAACAAGAACAAGAAGAACAAGAACAAGAAGAACAAGAAGAAGAACAAGAAGAAGAACAAGAAGAAAGAAAGAAAGAAAGAAAGAAAACAAAAAGAACAAAAATAAGAAGAAAAACAACAAACAACAAACAACGAGAACAATAAACAACGAGAATAACAAAAACAAACCAGCGACCTAAAAAAAACAACAACCCAAATTGCTGACATGATTTTCCTTAGTCAGGGGCTGTCAACACGTATTGATCAAATCCACTGGCGTCTGAACATGCCCCTGACTGACAGCACAGACATTAAAAGAGGTCGATTATGCTGAGAGAATCAAAGATCATCCAGCAAGAATTCCTTGGGGAAACAATAGAGACAATACACAGCACAACAATCAATGTGATGACGTGCACAGGTAACACCTACACCCTTAAATGTCCAAAAGATGCAGAACAAAAATTATTGTAGTCATTGAACAATGACATTTTTGGCAAAGGACGTCCATCTTCCTCCTCTAAATAACTGAAAGACACAAAACTGAATAAACTACAATTAACGCCTTTCAATTCTGAAAAAAAAGTGTTCTGCTGTAAGGTACCACAGCAGGTGGAGCTTCAATCACTGCCAGGACCTCCGATGAAGGCTCATCCAGAAGCTGAAACTCGAGTCAGGTCAGGTCAAAGGCATGGTTCTTACTCGAAAATGCCTAAAATGATCCTCCACTACTTTTCCTCAATAACACTTTGTGGTCAAGTAGTGAATTGTATCTCAAGTAGATTCAAGTGTAGGCCATTTATATACTTTTCCCAAATTTTTTTGCCTGTGCTTGCACTTAAAGTGTTTGACAATGTTTGGGTTATTATCTAGCTAAGACTCACCACTTGGCTGGATACAAACCTGATGACCTCCCTTGCATCTTTTCAATAGGATTCCCAAATATAAGACACAAAGATTCACTATGTGTTTACTTTTTCTTTTCGATTTTTGCAACATATGTTCTAAGCATGTTTTCTTTCTCTTTTAATTGTCGCCTTTTGATGACAGTTTCAATAGGCTAAAGGGATATAAAAATATTCTTGTGAATGCAATCAACACTTCTAAATTCTGAAAAGTGTCCTGCTGTATGGTATCACAGCAGGTGGCGCTTTATTCGGCGTTGAAACCTATCATAAAGGCTCATATAAATGCCAAAACTCGAGTCAGTGCTGCCATTGAAGGTCACTAATCTCTGTAATTTATATTTCATTTTATTTTTTGTAATAGTATCATTGAAACATTGTTTTCAAAACGATTGAGAAGCTGTAAGCGGTTACGTGCGCTTGTTCTAGTCTAATTCAAGTAATCTATTAATGTTCATTTTTGTATTTCGCTCTCTGTTTTTCCAAGCAATCCCATTTCCGTTCCATTCAGAGAGATTACAATATGCCAGAGGATTTTTAGCTAGGCCTAATGCCACACAAAAGTGAAAACGGAGAGAACAAGACATACATGGGACAGAGATACACTGGGACAAAGACAAAGAAAACCAAACTGAGAGAGCTGGGAACAGAAAGAAAGACACATGGCAGGCAGAAACAAAGATAGATTAGAGAGGTGTTAAGATGTAGAATGATTAAAAACAGACAGAACATATACAGGAAATTCAGACAAGAAGAAGGATAAGAACAACAACAAGAAGAGCAACAATAAAACACAAGAACAACACAAAAAAACTGAAGAAACATAGAGAAACACAGACACGAAGTTGAAAAACAAACAAGCACAACAACAACAACAACATAAAACCCAAACTGGAATACAAAGAAAGAAAAAAAGAAAACCACAACAGAATAGCAACAGCAACAACAACATCAATGACCTTAAAAGAGAACATTAAACCAACAACAGCTGACA
>CM060326.1:10803485-10808444 GCA_030674155.1 Stramonita haemastoma | reverse complement strand
GCATGACTCTACGTTCTATTTCAAAATACTGATAAGCATGATTCAACTTTTCGTTTTTTCAAAACTCGAATAAAGACAATTCCACCTTCGTTTTCGGAACTCTAATAAGCATGGTTCCAATGTCAACACAATGAAATGTGTGGCATCAAATCCTGTGAAAACAATGTTCCAGGATCAGAACACATTAAATCACATCTTTTTCTTAAAGCTCTGAGGCTCTTGTCTGACACATTAACACTGACAGTGGAGTGGTACTAAACCAAAACTTCACAGCTTTTTTGTTTTTTTAACAGGATAGTGTCTCCATTGTTCCTCTTCACCCTCAAGTTGTTACGCTTTGTTCTGGCTCTTTTTCTTTTGTATCTGAATGAGATTTTCCATAGTACTCCGAGAAACTCTGAAGCCCATTCAGAGAAAAAGTTTGAAGTAGCGTCACTAAGGGGACTGGTCTTGACAGGCCCAAGCAAGCACACACAGTCAAGTGTGTGTTGGTGCTTGGGTTCGCGAGTGGCAGAACGTTGACTGAACGATTTGCATTCAGCCATTTCTTGGTACTCCTCACCTTCACCTTTTTTTTCTTTTTTCTCTCTCTAAAATTTTACCTTTATTAGCTTTTTTTAATTTGTTTTTTTTTAGTAACACTGACTTTCTAGGTACTTTTCCTCTTTTTTCTTTTTTGCTTTTTGTTTCGCTTATTCAATTTGCTAAAGTTTTTTTTGTTCTCTGATTTTCTTTGTCTTTCTGTCTCTGTCTTTTCCGCCTCTGTCGATTTCTCTCTCTCTCTCTCTCTCTCTTCTCTCTCTCCTCTCTCTCTCTCTCTCTCTCTCTCTCTCTCTCTCTCTCTCTCTCTCTCTCTCTCTCTCTCTCTCTCTCTCTCTCTCTCCTCTCTCTCTCTCTCTCTCTCTCTTCTCTCTCTCTCTCTCTCTCTCTCTCTCTCTCTCTCTCTCTCTCTCTCTCTCTCTGTCTCTCTGTCTCTCTGTCTCTCTGTCTCTCTCTCTGTGTCTCTCTCTCTGTCTCTCTGTCTCTGTCTCTCTGTCTCTGTCTCTCTCTCTGTCTCTCTCTGTCTCTGTCTGTCTCTGTCTGTCTGTCTGTCTGTCTGTCTGTCTGTCTGTCTGTCTGTCTCTCTCTCTCTCTCTCACTCTCTCTCTCTCTCTCTCTCTCTCTCTCTCTCTCTCTCTCTCTCTCTCTCTCTCTCTCTCTCTCTCTCTCTCTCTGTAGTTCTGTCTCTGCGTCTCTCTGTCTCTGATCTGTCACTGCCTCTGTCTCCTTCTGTCTGACTGTCTCTCTGTCCTTCTGTCTCTCTCTGTCTCTGTCTCTCTCTGTCTCTGTCTGTCTGTCTGTCTCTCTCTCTCTCTATCCATCCTCCTCTCTCTCTCTTGTGCTAATGGCTCTGGTCAGCGCCATTGAATACGAGTCTGCCCCTTTCAATGTGGCAGAGAGAAGGAGATGTTGTAGTGTTCGTGATACTAACTGAATGGGACGTTAGATTTGTTTAAATTGGTGTATCTTTCAATTCAATTTACAAGGTTCAATTGACTGGGGGGAGTTGATTTCTATTACATTTCCGAGTTGTGGAACACTCTAGTTTGTGGTTATCGATCTGCCATTTGCGACTGTGTTTTAACTAACTCGATGTTGATGCTTTTTTTAAAAACTTTATATGACTGTGTTGTTATTTATTTTATGGCATCATTTCACTTCATTGTCAAAGTAACTTTGACTTTTGGTGAGAAAAAAATAGTGTTTAATTTTGATTCTTTGACTTTTACGAACTGCAAATTCATCTCAACTTTTCAGCCATATTAGATCCAAAAGTGTAGTAAAACTAAATGCCACATCTACCATTTTCAATTTGTTTGTTAATGTCATTGTATGTGCAATTGGGTTTGCTGTTATATGTGTACGTAAAATATTGAGTTCAAACTTAAAGAAATAATCTAAACAGAAGAAATCAAATTTGTTGATTGTGTTTACTTGTTGTCAAGTGAAAGTCAAGCTGATCGATTCAAGACATTGAGGATGTGACATGTGGAACTTAATCAGTACATCAGGAATAATAACTGTTAAAAATGTTCTCGATATGCAAGCTGTTGGTTTAAGACAAAGACATGTAAAAACAAAATTCCAACCTCCATGAAAACCACAGAATGTGCTCCTTTATCATGAAAAAAGAAATTGCTAGAGCTACCTACCACAATCAATTACCACAAACTAGTAACGTTTTTTTATCAGCAACCAAAAAAAAACCCTCATCTTTTTAGATCGCCATGCAACCAATATTGTCTTTATCTGATATTAAAACACGCACAATCTGGACAGAACTGGATTTTCCTCCACTAGTTCATTTTCTCTGTTTTGTGCACTGTTAGAAAGGATGATTCCCCCGATCTCGGAATGCGGGTACCTTAAAATATGAGTAAATGGTCGCATGCGTCAAAATCTTGCCGTTTGGTTAACATCGTCACTGTAGCCGAGGAATAAAAATAGAACACAAATTAATACTTATGAAAAAGGTTGTTACGGAGCAATGTTTATTCTAAGCATCAAAGACAATTGATGAATTCTAAATATTACGAATCAAGGTTTTTTTTCTTAGCATCAAAGACTATTGATAAATTGTAACTGTTGCGAAGGCAATGTTTAATCTAAACATTAAGGACACTTGATAAATTCTAAATATTGCGAAGCAATGTTTGTTCTAAGCATCAAATATGACTAAGAACAATATTAACGTTACGAAGCAATAATTATTCATTCTAATAATCAAAGACTATTGATTAATTCTAATATGATGAAAATATCTGGGGTGCAAGCGTTCATATGGCAGAAGTACTTTTGTAATAGTAACGATAAAAAAAAACATTGTCACATAAAACACCATCCCATAACCAGTATGCAAAAACAAGGACTGCATTATATAGTGCAAAGCTCAGAAAGAGCTTTTACCAACGACGAAAAGCAAGGTTAAAATTCAACCTTCAGCATCACTATAGAAGATGTCATCCTTTTACCCATCAGATACTATCTAGTAGACTTGTACAGCAAACGAGCGGCTGCAAATCTTCAGATAGCAAACAGAAGTCTCGACCAAAAAGTTTGAAGAGGGCTGACTTTGACTATTGCCGCTTGTGCCTAAGTAAACTGTCTGGAGTGCCGCCATCATCTTAGCTTCCCCCGTGTTGTGGAACAGTCAGGTAGAGTACCATGCTTGGTCCTTGTAGACAGGGGGATGGGGTAGCCTAGTGGTCAGAACATTGCGCTCGCAATTTAACGACCTGGGTTCGATTCCCGTCCAAAGGGATTTCTGTTCCCCTGTAGTTAAGTTCTGACTCTGACTCCACTCTCCCAGTTTCTGACTCCACTCTCCCGAAAAGTTCTTCGGATGAGACTATAAACCGAGGCCCCGTGTGTGAACGCACGCAGAAATGTTGCGCACACGTGAAATCCTGTTCCGCTTTTCGTAAGAGTAGGTCATTTTGTGCCGTTTGGAACAGCTGACAAAATGTACAAAGATTGCATACACCCGGGGGCTAGATGTAAAAAAGCATGAGTGTTTATTCCATTATCCCCGATATAAAAGAAAAAAAAAGTGTTTCCTTTTTTTTAACCCCGTCCCTGATCTTTAACCTTCGTATACTTAATGTCTAGAATATCTTATTTCCGGTCCATGCAATACGCATTAAGCGCACGTTAAAGAGCCCACGGCAACAATATAGTTGCCCCTGGCAAAATTTTGTTGAACAAATCTTTTCTGATAGGGAAACAAATACACACGCAGACAGGAAAAAAATCGGTGGCGCTGCTCTTGTGGCGACACGCTCTCCCGTGGTGAGAGAATAGCCTGAATTTTACGCAGTGACATCTACTGTGTTTTAGAGGGATATACAAGGCAAAAACAATACATGATTGAGACATTGGACTTCGGTTGTTGTTGTTGTGTTGTGTGTGTGTGTGTGTGTGTGTGTGTGTGTGTGTGTGTGTGTGTGTGTGTGTGTGTGTGTGTGTGTGTGTGTGTGTGTTGTGATGTGTGTGTGTGTGTGTGTGTGTGTGTGTGTGTGTGTGTGTGTGTATGTGTGTGTATTTTCTATTAATTAATATCTATCAAAGGATTAATCTACATGGAGGCTGGGAAGAATGTGATTTAATTTACCTGATCTCTCATCTAATAAAATCTGTCTTTACAACTACTACCTCTCTGTCTATCTGTCTGTCTGTCTGTCTGTCTGCCTCTCTCTCTCTCTCTCTCTCTCTCTCTCTCTCTCTCTCTCCTCCTCTCTCTCCTCTCTCTCTCTCTCTCCTCTCTCCTCCCTCTTCTCTCTCTCTCTCTCTCTCTCTCTCTCTCTCTCTCCTCTTCTCTCCCTCTCTCTCTCCCTCTTTCTGTGTCTATCTGCCCCCCCCTCTGTCTGTCTGTCTGTCTGTCTGTCTGTCTCTGTCTCTCTGTGTCTCTGTCTCTCTGTTTCTGTCTATCTCTGTCTCTGTCTCTGTCTCTGTCTGTCTTGTCTGTCTGTCTGTCTGTCTGTCTGTCTGTCTGTCTGTCTGTCTGTCTGTCTGTCTGTCTGTCCTGTCTGTCTGTCTGTCTGTCTGTCTCTCTCTCTCTCTCTTCTCTCTCTCTCTCTCTCTCTCTCTCTCTCTCTCTCTCTCTCTCTCTCTCTCTCTCTCTCTCTCTCCTCTCTCTCTCTCTCTCCTCTCTCTCTTCTCTCGCTGGCTCGTTCTTTTACCCTACCCTCTTCTCCTCTTCTCTCTCTCTGTCTTCACTGGTAATGTTCCTAGCAAGCATCATTGAGCATGTTTTGATCCCTTGTTCATGAGATCTTTCAGCTATATGGTTTTGAAGAAACAGGGGGCTGTTGAAATCTTCAGACAGCTGAATGGGATGCTGAATTTGTCTGCACTGGGTTGACTTTGAATGATTTTAATTGGATAGAAGAATTTTGGTCTCTGGAACTGAAGGTTTTATTT
>CM060326.1:10795985-10798485 GCA_030674155.1 Stramonita haemastoma | reverse complement strand
TCTCCTCTCCCCTCCTCTCTCTCTCTCTCTCTCTCCTCCTAATAGTCAACACTATCTGTGATAAGTTACAACTTTCACAATTAGTACGGAATATAGAAGTGAAAGAGAGTGTGGTTTTTGTGTACAGAGAGTGTCTCATTGAAATTGCCAGACAGTGTTTTTTCCTGTGCGTTTCGACCATAAATCAATTTTATCACTTGAACTGGACTCTGTCTCTGTCTCTGTCTCTCTCTTTACTCTCGCTCTCTCTTACTATTTTCTCTCTCATCTCTCTCTCTCACACATTTGTCTGTCTGTCTTCTCTTCTGTCGTCTATCTGTCCGTCATGTCTTCCGTCCATCTGTCTGTCTCTTATCTGTCTGTCTCTGTATCTTTTCTGTCTTTGCTCTTCTCACTCTCACTCCATAGTCTTCCCAACTGATACCACTACTACTACTGCATCCCGGACCGATGTGCCATGTGCTTATTCTGTATCCTCGTATAAGATCACTCTCTCTCTCCTTTCTCTCTCTCATTCTCTCTCTCTCCTCTCTCTCTCTCTCTCTCTCCTCTCTCTCTCTCTCCTCTCTCTCTCCTCTCTTTTCTCTCTCTCTCTCTCCTCTCTCTCCTCTCCTCCTCTCTCTCTCTCTCTCTCTCTCCTCTCTCTCTCTCTCTCTCTCTCTCTCTCTCCTCTCTCTCTCTCTCTCTCTCTCTCTCTCTCTCTCTCCTCTCTCTCTCCTCTCTCTCTCTCTCTCTCTCTCTGCCTGTGTCAAAGAAAGATAGAGACAGAGAGACTGAGACAGGCAGAAGACAGACAGAAAAGCAGAAAAACAGACATACATACAGACAAACAGAGAGACAGATAGACAGAGACAGAGATTCCAAATGTTTGCATTCGTTATTAGCATACCTTTCACACAGGCAACATTTGGCACAGAAAAGTGTATAGGAGTGTGTTCAAGTCAGTAAAGAAAAAAAACCCACAAGTATAGGTACAGTCCCTGGGAACCTGATATCAATCTTCAGAAGCTTAACAGTTTCATCTCTGAGTGCCATGTGAGTTGAGTGTGACTAGTAAAAGAAGAAAAAGGAAACCCTGAACCAAAAACAGTAATTTCAGCGAATAATGTGCTTCGGTTTATTTGCGTGTGTGTTTTGTCAAAAAAAAATAATAACCTCCCATCAACTCTGTCGGAAAAATCGATTTTCTTTGTGCTGATTAACCTTCATCCAATACATTTTGTTATGAAATGTACCAGATTGTAAAGGCATAAAGGGGGATGATATAGCTCAGTGGTCAGAGCACTTGTTTTCCCAAAGCTAAGGTTAAGCAGCATCGGGGTGGTTAACTAATTGGATGGGTGACCATTTGCGCACCTTGGCTTCAGTACAGTCCCCAAGTCCGCCCAGCTTTAAATGGGTACCTGCCCTCTTCAGGGTCAGGGAAGGTAAAGTAGTGAGGAGAGGAAGATGAGTGCCACCTTCAATATGCTGGACCCTAGAGAAGTGAACTCTTTGATGCCTTGCTCCCCTACAACCACATAGGTTAAGGGACACTTTTACCTTTTACCTTTAAAGGCATAAAATCACTGTGACAAGAAAAAAAAAATAAAATGTACAAGTTTAAGAACCGCGGCGACTATAAAACCAGAAAAGTACATTTTCGTATTGTGTTACATGGGGAATATCTGATAAAGTCAGTTGAAAAGTGAAGAGAGAAGAAAAAGTGGAAAAAGTCCTGCTAGACACACTTGATCTTCAGTACTATAAATCAGTCAAGCTGTTGAAAGAAGAAGGGGGGGGAGGTGGGCAGGGTAGTGTGAAGAGGAGGGGGAAGGGGGTTGGAGTGGATGGGAGCAACTTTTCGATATCAGAAGTGGTTGGGGAAAGTTTGAAGTAGCATGTTCCTAGTACTGTGACTGTGGTGATTGCTGACATGGTATTTCAAAACCCAGTCTGGACTGAAGTGACTTTTTTGCCCACAATGTTGCTGAGCAAACTGTTTGCAAACTACGATTTGATCAATTCCCCCGACACACTTCTCTTCTTAGTCCGTCTCTCGCTCTGTTTGTCTGTCTGTCTGTCATGTCTTTTTGTCTGTCTTTCTGTATCGTCTGTCTCTCTGTCGTTATGTACGTCTCTCTGTTTGTCCGTCTCTGTCTGTCTGGCCGTCTCTGTCTCCGCCTACGTGTTTCTGTCTGTCTGTTCGTCTGTCTCTGTATATGCCTGTCTGTTTCTCTCTCTCTCTCGTCTGTCTGTCTGTCTGTCTGTCTGTCTGTCTGTCTGTCTGTCCGTCCGTCCGTCCGCCGCCCGCCCTGTCTGTCTGTCTGTCTGTCTGTCTGTCTGTCTGTCTGTCTGTCTGTCTGTCTGTCTGTCTGTCTCTGTCTGTCTCTCTCTCTCTCTCTCTCTCTCTTCTCTCTCTCTCTCTCTCTCTCTCTCTCTCTCTCTCTCTTCTCTCTCTCTTCTCTCTCTCTCTCTCTCTCTCTCTCTCTCTCTCTCTCTCTCTCTCCTCTCTCTCTCT
>CM060326.1:10789248-10794248 GCA_030674155.1 Stramonita haemastoma | reverse complement strand
CACAAGTGCCGCGCCTACCCATTTTTTTTTCCCTGCATGCAACTTATTCCATTATTCTCAATATAAAAGAATACATAAAAAATAACCACTTGCAAATTGCATGATGGAATTTACCCACTGTACAAAGCGCATTTGATAGAAAAGTCAGCAAAGAAAAGACAGAGACGCCAATCCAATCCATTTTTTATAGCCCCGCCGACCGCTAGAGGATATATCGGGGCTGTAACCAGACACACATTTCAACTTTATTGGTTGGTTTTACTTTGGTAAAGTTGACATTATAAAACAGCATCAACAACAACAAATAAAAACCCATAAAGAAGGAAACTCTGTATAAATATAAAAAAAATAAATCTACTCAGACAATTCAAGACATTTTTTTTTAAAAGCTTGCAAATCCAAACACAATTTTTACTAATACATACACAAAAGTTAAGAACAACCCAACTAAGTCCTACTTCATGCTAAGCCTTTCCACAAGCTACGATCAAAGACATAAAACCTTCAATTCCAGAGACCAGAATTCTTCTATCCAATTAAAATCAAAGTCAACCCAGTGCAGACAAATTCAGCATCCCATTCAGCTGTCTGAAGATTTCAACAGCCCCTGTTTCTTTAAAACCATATAGCTGAAAGATCTCATGAACAAGGGATCAAAACTGCTCAATGATGCTTGCTAGGAACATTACCAGTGAAGACAGAGAGAGAGAGAGAAGAGGAGAAGGGGGTAGGGTAAAAAGAACGAGCCAGAGAGAGAGAGAGAGAGAGAGAGAGAGAGAGAGAGAGAGAGAGAGAGAGAGAGGAGAGGGAGGGGGGGGGGCAGATAGAGAGAGAGAGTAGGGGGGGCAGATAGAGAGAGAGAGGGGAGAGAGAGAGGAGGGAGAGAGAGAGAGAGGGAGAGGAGAGAGAGAGAGAGAGAGAGGAGAGAGAGAGAGAGAGAGAGAGAG
Organism: Stramonita haemastoma; assembly: GCA_030674155.1. NCBI lineage: Eukaryota > Metazoa > Mollusca > Gastropoda > Neogastropoda > Muricidae > Stramonita > Stramonita haemastoma. The sequence goes on along the minus strand of CM060326.1, from coordinate 10,793,301 downwards.
AGAGAGAGAGAGGAGAGAGAGAGAGAGAGAGAGAGAGAGAGAGAGAGATTTTATTAGATGATAGATCAGGTAAATTAAAATCACATTCTACCCCCGCCTCCTGTTCATTAATCCTTTATTAGAGTTATGGAAAATAAATACACACATACACACACGCACACACACGCGTACACACGCACACACACACACACATACACACACAACAACAACAACAACAACAACAACCGAAGCCCAAAGTCTCAATCATGGATTGTTTTTGCCTTGTATATCCCTCTAAATCACAGTAGATGTCACTGCGTGAAATTCAGGCTATTCTCTCTCCACGGGAGAGCGTGTCGCCACAAGAGCAGCGCCACCGATTTTGTTTTTCCTGTCTGTGTTTGTATTTGTTTCCTTATCAGAAAAGATCTGTTCAACAAAATTTTGCCAGGGGCAACTATATTCTTTCCATGGGCTCTTTAACGTGCGCTTAATGCGTATTGCATAGACCGGAAATAAGATATTCTAGACATTAAATATAAGAAGGTTAGAGATTAGGGATGGGGTAAAAAATAAACAAGGAAACACTTTTTTTTTCGTTTATATCGTGGATAATGGAATAAAACACTCGTGCTTTTATGCATCTAGTCCCCGTGTGTATGCAATTTTTTACATCTTGTCAGCTGTTCCAACCGGCACAAAATGACCCACTCTTACGAAAAGCGGAACAGGATTTAACGTGTGCGCAAGATTTCTGCGTACGTTCGCACACGGGGCCTTGGTTTATAGTCTCATCCGAAGGACTGTTCTGGAGAGTGGAGTCAGCACTGATGTTAACTCCAGGGGAAAAAAATCCCCTCGAACGGGAATCGGACCCGGGTCGTCAAATTGTGAGCGCAATGTTCTGACCACTAGGCTACCCCCATCCCCCCTGTCTACAAAGACCATGATAGTACTCTACCTGACTCTTCCACAACATGGGGGAAGCTAAGATGATGGCTGTACTCCAGACAGTTTACTTAGGCACAAGCGGCAATAGTCACAGTCAGCCCTCTTCAAACTTTTTGGTCAAGACTTCTGTTTGCTATCTGAATAGTTGCAGTCCCTCGTTTGCTGTACAAGTCTACGAGATGGTATCTGATGGGTAAAAAGGATGACATCTTCTATAGTGATGCTGAAGGTAGAATTTTAACCTTGCTTTTTGTCGTTGGTAAAAGCTCTTTCTGAGCTCTGCACAATATAATGCAGTCCTTTTTTGCATACTGGCTATGGAATGGTGTTTTATGTGACAATTTTTTTTTTATCGTTACTATTACAAAAGTACTTCTGCCATATTGAACGCTTGCACTCCAGATCTTTTCATCATATTATAATTCATCAATGGTCTTTGATTATTAGAATGAATATTGCTTCGTAGCATTAATATCTTTTTAGTCATCTTTGATGCTTAGAACAAACATTGCCTCGTAATATTTAGAATTTAGCAATTGTCCTTAATGTTTAGATTAAACATTGGCTTCGCAACAGTTACAATTTATCAATAGTCTTTGCTGCTAAGAAAAAAAACCTTGATTCATAATATTTAGAATTCATCAATTGTCTTTGATGCTTTGAATAAACATTGCTTCATAACAACCTTTTTCATAATTATTAATTTTTGTTCTATTTTTTATTCCTCGGCTACAGTGACGATGTTAACCAAACGGCAAGATTTTGACGCATGCGACCATTTAACTATAATTTAAGGTACCCGCATTCCGAGATCGGGGAATCATTATTTCTAACAGTGCACAAAACAGTGAAAATGAACTAGTGGAGGAAAATCCAGTTCTGTCCAGATTGTGCGTGTTTTAATATCAGATAAAGACAATATTGGTTGCATGGCGATCTAAAAAGATGAGGGTTTTTTTTTGGTTGCTGATAAAAAAACGTTACTAGTTTGTGGTAATTTATTGTGGTAGGTAGTTCTAGCAATTTCTTTTTTCATGATAAAGGAGCACATTCTGTGGTTTTCATGGAGGTTGGAATTTTGTTTTTATATGTCTTTGTCTTAAAACGACAGCTTGCATATCGAGAACATTTTTAACAGTTATTATTCCTGATGTACTGATTAAGTTCCACATGTCACATTCTCAATGGCTTGAATCGATCAGCTTGACTTTCACTTGACAACAAGTAAACACAATCAACAAATTTGATTTCTTTTGTTTAGATTATTTCTTTCAGTTTGAACTCAATATTTTATGTACACATATAACAGCAAACCCAATTGCACATACAATGACAATAACAAACAAATTGAAAATGGTAGAAGTGGCATTTTGTTTTACTACACTTTTGGATCTAATATGGCTGAAAAGTTGAGATGAATTTGCAGTTCGTAAAAGTCAAGGAATCAAAATTAAACAATATTTTTTTCTCACCAAAAGTCAAAGTTACTTTGACAATGAAGTGAAATGATGCCATGAAAAAAATAACAACACAGTCATATAAAGTTTTTTTTTTAAAAAGCATCAACATCGAGTTAGTTAAAACACAGTCGCAAATGGCAGATCGATAACCACAAACTAGAGTGTTCTACAACTCGGAAATGTAATAGAAATCAACTCCCCCCAGTCAATTGAACCTTGTAAATTGAATTGAAAGACACACCAATTTAAACAAATCTAACGTCCCATTCAGTTAGTATCACGAACACTACAACATCTCCTTCTCTCTACCACATTGAAAGGGGCAGAATCGTATTCAATGGCGCTGACCAGAGCCATTAGCTCAAGAGAGAGAGAGAGGAGGATGGATAGAGAGAGAGACAGACAGACAGAGACAGAGAGAGACAGAGACAGAGAGATACAGAAGGACAGAGGGACGGTCATACAGAAGGAGACAGAGGCAGTGACAGATATAGATCAGAGACAGAGAGACGCAGAGAGAGAACTACAGAGAGAGAGAGAGAGAGAGAGAGAGAGAGAGAGAGAGAGAGAGAGAGAGAGAGAGAGAGAGAGAGGAGAGAGAGAGAGAGAGAGAGAGAGAGAGAGAGAGAGAGAGAGAGAGAGAGAGAGAGAGAGAGAGAGAGAGAGAGAGAGAGAGAGAGAGAGAGAGAGAGAGAGAGAGAGAGAGAGAGAGAGAGAGATAGGGGAGAGAGAGAGAGAGAGAGAGAGAGAGAGAGAGAGAGAGAGAGAGAGAGAGAGAGAGAGAGAGGAGAGAGGAGAGAGAGAGAGAGAGAGAGAGAGAGAGAGAGAGAGAGAGAGAGAGAGAAATCGACAGAGGCGGAAAGACAGAGACAGAAAGACAAAGAAAATCAGAGAACAAAAAAAAATTTAGCAAATTGAATAAGCGAAACAAAAAGCAAAAGGAAAAAAGAGGAAAAGTACCTAGAAAGTCAGTGTTACTAAAAACAAAAAAAAATTAAGCTGATAAAGGTAAAATTTGAGAGAGGGGAGAGAAAAAAGAAAAAAAAAGGTGAAGGTGAGGAGTACCAAGAAATGGCTGAATGCAAATCGTTCAGTCAACGTTCTGCCACTCGCGAACCCAAACACCAACACACTTGACTGTGTGCTTGCTTGGGCCTGTCAAGACCAGTCCCCTTAGTGACGCTACTTCAAACTTTTTCTCTGAATGGGCTTCAGAGTTTCTCTGAGTACTATGGCAAATCTCATTCAGATACAAAAGAAAAAGAGCCAGAACAAAAGCGTAACAACTTGAGGGTGAAGAGGAACAATGGAGACACTATCCTGTTTAAAAAAAAGCTGTGAAGTTTTGGTTTAGTACCACTCCACTGTCAGTGTTAATGTGTCAGACAAGACTCTCAGAGGTTTAAGAAAAAGATGTGATGAGTGTGTTCTGATCCTGGAACATTGTTTTCACAGGACTTGATGCCACACATTTCACTTGTGTTGACATTGGAACCATGCTTATTAGAGTTCCGAAAACGAAGGTGGAATTATCTTTATTCGAGTTTTGAAAAAACGAAAAGTTGAATCATGCTAATCAGTATTTTGAAATAGATTGTAGAGTCATGCTTCTTATATTTTTTTTGAAAAATGAACGTAGAATCATGCTTATCAGAATTTTCAA
>CM060326.1:10769248-10776748 GCA_030674155.1 Stramonita haemastoma | reverse complement strand
TGTAATTGGGTCATTTATTTCGGTTGTAGAAAAAGACGGGGACGGGATAGCTCAGCGGTCAGAGCCCTCGCTTTCCCCCAGCCAATGTTAAGCAGCGTCGAGCTTGGTTACCAGTTGGATGGGTGACCGTTTTGCGCGCCTTGGCTTCAGTACAGTTCCACCAGTTCAACCAGCTGTAGAGGGGTACCTGCCCTCTTTAGGGTCAGGGAAGACAAAGCAGCGAGGGAGAGGAGATGGGCGCCGCCCTCAACATGCTGGCCCCTAGAGAAGCTGAGGTCTCTGACGCCTCGCTCCCCTTCGACCACACAGATTACGGGACACCTTTACCTTTACCTTTAGAAAGAGACTGAGTAAAATGACATGACAGTTAAGGTACAGAAACCACTAAGGACTGAGACTTAAGCTTGATCTTACTAAAAGAAAAAGGGATTTTTACAGGCACAGAACAAAAGTTAAAATAGTTTCGACTATTTAATAAAAACATATCATTTGATGGAGGAACAGTTTCGGCCATCTGGAAGAGTAAGAAGACAATCATTTCCTTGATACAAAGACCTTGCGCTTTAAGCAGTAAAGAGTTGAAGAAAAGAGTTTGTCTCATAAAAAAACACGTGTCATTGGTTTCAAGTCAAAGAAATATTACAAATAGCTCTAGGTTGTTATGAAAGATTTGTGCCCTTAGACCAAATCTTGGTGGTGTCAGATGGGTTAATTAATGATGGATCGGTGATGCTGCCGTGTTCAAGGCTCACACACGTGCAGTATTAATCACTTGACACATCAGTGCACAGACAACATCAACAGAAAATGATGTGAAATATTTCTCTAATGCATGTCGGGATTTGGCAACCTGTAAAAGCGTAAATACATGACCAATATGGAATAGTCTTCGATTTTCAAAAAATCCCCCAAATAGTGGTTGTTTAATTGGCAGATAGGAAAGATGCTTTATGAGCGGATGAGTTTTGTATATGCCTACAGAAGGAAAACAAATCGAAGACGTAGAAGGCAGCAGAGCCATCCAAAAGCTAGATCGCTACATTTTCTTTGAACAAAAACAACAACAACAAAACTCTTTATCTTTTGGAATACATACTTTGAATTCTGTATGAAAAGATATGTTCTTGAACTTGTTACGAAATGAGATTTTCGCCTATTTACTTTTGCTATATCTTTTTGTCCATCTCTCTCTCTCTCTCTCTCTCTCTCCTCATCTCTCTCTCTCATCTCACTCTCTCTTCTCTCCTCTCTCTTCCTCCTCTCTCTCTTCTTCCTCTCTCTATCTCTTCTCCTCTTCTCTCTTCACTCTCTCTCTCTCTCTCTCCTTCTTCTCTCTCTCTCTCTCTCTCTCTCTACTCTCTCTCTCTCTCTCTCTCTCTCTCTCTCTCTCTCTCTCTCTCTCTCTCTCTCTCTCTCTCTCTCTCTCTCTCTCTCTCTCTCTCTCTCTCTCTCTCTCTCTCTCTCTCTCTCTCTCCTCTCTCTCTCTCTCTCTTCCCTCTCTCTCTCTCTTCTTTCTCTTCTCTCTCTGCTCTCTGTCTCTCTCTCTGTCTCTCTCTCTCTCTCTCTCTCTCTCTCTCTCTCTCTCTCTCTCTCGTCCTCTCTTCTCTCTCTCTCTCTCACTTCCTCTCTCACTCCTCTTTCTCTGTCTCTCTGTCTCTGTGTCTGTCTCTGTCTCTGTCTCTTCTGTCTCTCTCTGTTCATCTCTGTTCTCTCTCTTTCTCTGCTCTCTCTCACTACTCCTTTACACACACACACACAACACACACACACACACACACACAACAAACATCACACACACACACACACGCACATACACACACATACACACACACATAAACACAAACACACACATACACACATACACACACACACACGCAAGTACAAACACACACACAAACACACACACACACACATCATGTTTATCCTTACACTACATCCTTTTTCTACCATCCATTAATAGCAAAATATTTCAGCTCTTGCTTTCCGACCTCTTTCCCCTCGTGAATTCTCAAAACCGTGTATAAGAAGGCATCACAAGCGACAGAGTGGCAGATGGAAGAGGGGAGGTAGAGCTTTCTGTCAAATGTGCGTTAATGTTGTTCTATCAAAGCCATCAAGTACGTTCTGTAAAAGTCACCAACCATACACAGTCTATCAAACGCAACCACCTCATTTTTTGTCCGTGTGGGGTTAAAGCTAGGGTCTTGGAGTATGTCTCACAAAACTGTCTTTGTCTGAGCTTGTTAGAGAGTGTATACACAATGATGAAGTAAAAACCAGATTCGAAAACATCATCGAACCATATGAAGAGTTCCTGATTTCAGTGGGAAAAAAACGCAAACTGAAACGGTGATGGAACGTCTCGGGAACATCTGGTCTGGCCAAGACTGTCCTACAGGGAACAGTACAAAAAAGGGAAACAAAGAGGCAAACAGAACAAATCCGATGGGAATACAACATCAGAGAAGTGAACTGAAACGACTTGCTACAGAAAGCGGAGAACTGTAAGGATGGAAGAAGCTGGTTACAAAATCTACAGTGGTGTCTCTATGAAACAACCCATCACACCTTCTTCATATCTTTTTTTTTCCCAAAATATCATTCTCATTTATCTTGTCCCCGTCACCCTACACTTTACCTTTGTCATGTGTTCCACTCATAGCAAGAAGCCGGGGCTCTTGCTCCAAAACTTCCTCAGTGCAGGCACTACAATCAACTTGGAGGGTGCCAAAAGCCAGGAGCGACATGTGGATAGGAGTCTTCACACTAGGACCCCCCACAGACCTAAACTGTACCCATCCTTTGCCGCTAACGAACGCCCACTAATTTCCTTTCTAACCACAGAGAAAGAAAGACCATCTCAGAAAACGACGCCATGACACAATTACAGAGTAAAAGAGAAGAAAGACAGTAAGCAGAGAGAAAGAGGATGGTCAAGGTTTGAGAAGGGAGGGGGGAGTGCATGGAGTGTCTTGGAGAACGTGTTTTGAAGAGCAGACGTAGACCGGGGAGGACAACTTGATTAGATGGTAATGTATGTGCTTTACAACAGATGTGAATAAGTTCAATAAATGTGACGCTCCACCACATAATAAGACGGAGTGCACCTGAGGTCAATTTTAAGTTATTGACATGTTATTAATGTGCAATAAAGTGGCTATCAAATACAAAAAACAGATTGAAAATCAGACAATTCTGTGCAACATTATTACAAATTGAAATGATAGACTGCAGGATGGGACAAAATGAGAAACGGGAAAGTTTATTTTTGTAACATGTTGTCAGAATGAGTGCTTTGGTATTTTCAAAACACATTTAAAAGCAAAAGGAATAAATATTATACCTTGATATTTCATTATAAGGTAAATAAACAGATCTAGTTTAATAATCAATCAAAATCTCAAAATTGACAATTTGACCCCCACCTGCCTTTAAAGGCTCCTATCGCAAAATTGGGTAATGTGCTAAGCGACTCATTTCGTGGTGGAGCGCCACAAATGTACTTGATCATTCTTAAATTTTGACGCACATTTTGAAGTTAAAGCATACGTCACTTTATGAGAGATTTTTTTCTCACATTTATATTCTTATTACTAAACTAGTTCACATACACGCACACCCACAAACACACACACATACACACATGCACGCACGTACACGTACGCACGCACGCACGCACGCACACAGACATACATACACACAGACAGACAGACAGACACACAAACACTCACACACACAGACACACACACACACACTCACACACACAGACACAGACACACAGACACACAGACATACAGACACAACAGCACACAGACACAGACACAGACACAGACACAACACACACACCACACACACACACACACCACACACACACACACACACACACACACACACACACACACCACCACACACACTGGTTTTAAAAAATCAGAACCATTTATCCAAAGAATTCTTCAAAATACTCTTTTTGAAGATATCGATTTTAATTTTGAAGAGTTCATTATTCACACAACCTAAACTTGTAACAATTTCAACGGAAACTGACAGACACAAAAGAAAACAACCAATGAAAAATAAACAACGAAAAGAGAAACAGAGGACAGAAAAAAAAGATAAACATTTTTTTGAAAGGATAAAAAGACTAAAAAAAAAAGGAGAACAAAAGATTCATTGATTAAATTAAATGATAGCAGAGTTTGAGAAAAGTAAAAAAAAAATGAAACAAAAACTGAAAAATAATGCAGGGATGCAAGGTAAAACAACAACGACAACAATAGCAACAACAACAACAACCAACAGAAAAGTAAAGCACGCAGAATATAGGAAAAAAAAAACCCAAACGGACAGAGAAACAGAGAAAATGGCAGACCGACTGACAGTCAGACAGACGGGTAGGCAGATAAGAGAGAGAGAGATAAAAAAAAAAAGAAAGACAGACAGAAAGAAAGAAAATGCAAAATAACGAAAGAGAAAGGGAAGAATCATCAAGGTGTGAACTGGCACAAACCCATTAACAGAGCACGGGCATCTGGGACGCCATCTTTGAGCGGTTCTAGCCCTGAACCCTCAGGGGAGATTATTTTGTTTTCTAACATTGAAGGTTTGCTTGTCGCCCTTTGAAAATGCATTGACACTGAATGCTTTCCAAAAAAAAAAAAAGTGTATTTCAATCTAGTTTAGTGCCAAACAGAGTATATATATATATATATATATATATATATATATATATATATATATATATATTCTCTCATATCTCTACTCTCTCATATCTTCTCTCATATCACTCTATTCCCTCTCCCTCTCATCTATTCATCTCTCTCTCTCTCTCTCTCTCTTCTGTGTGTGTGTTGTGTGTGTGTGTGTGTGTGTGTGTGTTGTGTGTGTGTGCTAGTGTGTGTGTGTGTTGGGGTGGCAGGGTAAGGTGTGTTGTGCGCGTGAGTGCGTGCGTGCGTGCGTGTGTCTGTGTGTGTGTTTGCGTGCGTGCGTGCATGCGCGTGAGTGCGTGCGTGTTGTGTGTGTGTGTGTGCGTGCGTGCGTCCGTGCGTGCGCGTGAGTGCGTGCGTGTGTGTGGGTGTGTGTTTTACACTTTTCAGATCAGATTGCTGACTATGGTTAAACAACAAATGTGTCTGTCTTCAAAGTTTACAACAAAAAAGTTCATGTTCATCTCGAGATAACTCCATAGCTTCAAAATCAAGACGCGAAAACACCGTCAAAATATGCTGCCAGTTTTGTGTTCTACAAACTTCCATTTGCGGCACTATCAATATCATTGTTACAGGTTACTCCCTATAGACAAGTTTGAAAGCTTCATATTTTCCATCCAATCTTTAATGCAGTTAAGAAAATTTTAATATTGTGACACACCACTGGTATCTGGGCCCTTTCTTTTCATGCATGCAGAATTATATTAAATGAGTGGTTTTGGACACGTAAACCAGTTTCTCACAGAGAGACAGACAGACAGACAGACAAACAGACACAGATAGACAGAGACTCTCTCTCTCTGTCTCTCTCTCTCTGTGTCTCTCTCTCTCTCTGTCTCTGTCTGTCTGCTGTCTGTCTGTCTGTCTGTCTGTTCTGTCTGTCTGTCTGTCTGTCTGTCTCTGTCTCTCTCTCTTCTCTCTCTCTCTCTCTCTCTCTCTCTCTCTCTCTCTCTCTCTCTCTCTCTCTCTCTCTCTCTCTCTCTCTCTCTCTCTCTGTATCCAGTGTCCTTCTATCTGCCTGTACGCGTGCATGCCTGTCTCCCTCTCTCACTGATTGTTTACATATGCATCTTCACTTTTTTCTTTTACCCACTATTCCTCTCTTTACGCATTCCTCTTTTTCCTTTCTTTTTTTTTCTTCTTCTTCGCCTTTTGAATTTGTGCGCGCCAACAATATTCTAGCTCAAGGATTTTGTTACATCATTTCCTGTGTATTCAATGCATTGTCATTGGCACTCAAGACTTCTATTCTTCGTGCATCCAGCAAGGCAAAGCAGGTATGCGACACTCAGGTGTAACACCAAGCGCGCATGCAAACGCATACACATTATGCACACTCATTTTTCACGATACAACACGTGCACATGCCGCACACACACACACACAGTACACACATGGCGCGTGCGCATGCGACGCAAACACTTGTGCAGCATGCAAGCACTCGTAACGCCCACAAACCACACACATACACACTCACAAGAGGCATGCACGCACGACACACAAACAACACAACGCACACACACACAACAAACAACAACATCATGATTCTGCTTGCTTGCTGCTTGCTTGCTTGCTTGCACCAGCACGCACGCACGTTATGTATGTCAAGGTGCCTTCATTCATTCTTTAAGGTGGTAAAATAAAGATGTCCATGATATACTGGTAGTCATAGGGGAGCGAGGCATCAGACACCTCAGCTTCTCAGGGGCCAGCATATTGAAGGTGGTACCCATCTCCTCTCCCTCGCTGCTTTACCCTCCCTGACTCTAAAAGTGGCAGGTACCCACTTAAACTGGGTGAATCAGGGAACTGTACTGAAGCCAAGGTGCGCAAAATAAGGTCACCCATCCACGTGGTAAACCACACTCAATGCTAATTAACATCAACTTTGGGATAGCGAGATGCTCTACCACTGAGCTATCCGGTCACTCCTTTACGGCAAGATGAAACCAGGCTGGAAAGATAGAAACCTTAGAATGGGAGTACAAAGCAAATATTACTGCATGAACTGTTTCTTCCTACCTTAAGTATGCATGCCAGTCAGGGACTTAAACAGCGCAGGACATTCAGACAAAGACTGAAGCCGTTGAAGTTTGATGCTGTACGAAAAATTCGTGACATCTCTTCCTTAACTTGTCATGATTGAGAACGTGTACAACACTGAGACAAATCCAGCACCTCGCAAAAACTGATTGTACACAAAATGGAAACTGATGTGGTAGGTTCTGTCATTATTCTGACAGCTTTCTCCCAAAAAAAACAAAACAAAACAAATCCAACCCACCATAAAAGGCACGATCTGGGAGGTAGAAAAAAAAAAAGGGAGACCTGAGAAAAAAGGGTGGAACTATAGACTTGAAGGGATACCAAACAGTTATGCCGACATTTAGACATTGGCACACGATCCCCATTTACGGAATGAACGTGCGTTCTCAATCAGTTCAACGACCCATGTTGATTTTCGGTTAGGACTACAGTAATGTACCAACATGACCGAATGTATGATGGACCAAATCATAAAATTTCAGAAAAGGGAAGGGTGGTGTATATCCCTTTATATATAGTGTGTGTTGTGTGTGTGTGGTGTTGTGTGTTAGATTGCACTTTTGCTGTTTTCTACAAGAAAGCCATTATCCATGTCCATCAGGTTTAAAAAAACTGTCGCTAATTGTTTATGCTGTCGTTGCATATTGTTAAAGAAGGTATTTTTGACTGTGTTACAGAGCTCAAAGCTGAGTTTTCACTGCAAACCCACTTCTGATCAATAAACTGTGCCAGTGTTTGAGCCTTTGTT
>CM060326.1:10759248-10764248 GCA_030674155.1 Stramonita haemastoma | reverse complement strand
GAGAGAGAGAGAGAGAGAGAGAGAGAGACAGACAGACAGACAGACAGACAGACAGACAGACAGACAGACAGACAGACAGACAGACAGACAGAGAGACAGACAGACAGACAGACAGAGACATAGAGACAGACACAGACAGACAGACACAGAAACAGAGAGAGGGTGAAAGAGAGACACAGAGAGAGGAGAGAGAGAAGAGAGAGAGAGAGAGAGAGAGAGAGAGAGAGGAGAGAGAGAGAGAGAGAGAGAGAGAGAGAGAGAGAGAGAGAGAGAGAGACAGACAGACAGACAGACAGACAGACACACACACACACACACACACACACACACACACACACAGACTCTGGCCAAGGCTACACACACTCTCTGGCAAGACTGCAAGGATCACTGACCCCCAACCCCCCACCCCCCATCTCTCTTTCGCCCCTCTCCCCACCCCTTCCCTCCCCCTTTCCTCATCGATGGAGGATATCGCAGGAGACAATGCGTTAAGTCTCTGTCAGTGACCGGTCATTGCATGTGCAGTAATTAGGTCTGGGTGTTGGCTGACCGCTTCCCTATCACCCCCCCCCCCCCGCCCATGTGACCGCCACCACCACCCTCCTTCCTTACCCGCCACCCTTCCCCTCAGTACTATGTGTGTGTGTGTGTTGTGTGTGTGTGTGTGTGTGTGTGTGTGTGTGTGTGTTGTGTGTGTGTGTGTGTGTGTGCTTTCTGACCAGTGGACGGCTGCTACGGGTAGAGATGTGTGATGTCATCCTGGGTTATACAAGAGAGAGAGAGAAGAGAGAGAGAGAGAGAGAGAGGGGGGGGGGGGGGCAGAGGGGGAGGGAGAGAGAGGAGAGAAAGAGGGGTGGGTAGAGAGATAAAGAGGGAGAGGTAGAGAGATAAAGAGGGGGAGACAGGCGAGGAGACAGAGAGAGAGGGGGAAGGAAGAACGGAAAGAGAGAGAGAGAGAGAGAGAGAGAGAGAGAGAGAGAGATGGTTGATCTTACGTGTCTGTCTGTCTGTCTGTCTGTCTGTATGTATTATGTATGTGCAATAGGGGGGTAAGTAGATTATCTCCCATGTGATGAAGTGCAGCCATCGCAACGCCGTGTTTCTATTTTGGGACACACCTGTGAATTGTGGGATGCTCTGTGTCCTTGGGTGGAGTGCATGCAACAGAAATTCCGAACACCACACAAGGAAACATGTAGTGCATGCAACAGAGAGTTTTCGACCACTATCTAATAAAGCAGAACATCGCACAATTCACAGGTGTGTTCCAAAATGGTCGTAGTCAATGTTGTTGCTATTACCACCAAAACTACTAGCAAATACCATCTCCACCACCACTACTACCTCTACCATTATCAATACTACCTCCATCCACCACCATCACCATCACCACCATCTCCATCATCATCACCACCACCACTACTACCTCCTACCATCATCAATACCACCTCCATCACCACACACCATTATCAATGCTACCACCACCACCATTATCAATGCTACCACCACCACCGCTATCACTACCACAACCACCGCTATCACCTGGCATTCTTAATGACTTCCTAATTAATATATTTATTCCTACAATTTCTTCTGCATGTGGTAGCCTCCTCTCCTCACCCCATCCAGAAACACAAACATTTATATTTTTCTGCATTTATAATATGTTGTTTTTTGCATAGTCCAGTGTTTCTCTTTCTAGATTCCATTGACATACAAAAATGCTAGAAGATTGTACAAAAAAAAGATCTGCTTAAAAAAGCAACTGAAATGAAAGAAATAAATTTAATAAAACTATAAAAACTAATAACTTTTATTCCTTTCTTTTGCTATTCTACCGTTGCTTTTCTTATTGCTGCTACCATAACCTGAATTTCCTTCATGTAATTCAAAAACTTAGGAAAATGTACATGGATTTCATGTCGGCTATAATGAATGACATTTTAATTGTGTATGTATTTGCTCATTTCATTTATTATTCTATTTCTATTCTATTCTCTTATTTCGAGGATAATGGAATAAGCGCTCGTGTGCTTTTTTATTTTATTTTACATCCATTCCGCATGGGTATGCAGTTTTGTAAATTTTGTCATCTGTTCTCTTGGGTCTTGATATTCTAAATTGCGCTTCTTTTTTATATTTAGTTTACTTGTACTCCATTATGTTTTGCCTTTTTATTACTGCTTTTTTAAAATGCCTTTTTTCCAAAACTATATCAGCAGCGCAGCAGCAATAACAACAAGAATATCAACCCTCGGATGTTTTGTCTCTCTCAGAAAAAAACAAAACCTCACACTCAGCTGCATTCTCCTAGGAAGCTTATCTTTCTTTGTCACGGTGCAAATTCAATTATGAAACCCGGAATACGTTAGAAACCGTCAGACAGACAGACAGACAGACAAACAAAGAGAGAGAGAGAGAGAGAGAGAGAGAGAGAGAGAGAGAGAGAGAGAGAGAGAGAGAGGAGAGAGAGAGAGAGAGAAGAGAGAGAGAGAGAGAGAGGAGAGAAATATATACATAATTTTATATAATTAATATATATATATATATATATATATATATAAGAGAGAGAGAGAGAGAGAGAGAGAGAGAGAGAGAGAAGAGAGAGAGAGAGAGAGAGAGACGAGACAGAGACAGAGAGACAGAGACAGACAGACAGACCGAGACGACAGACAGACAGACAGAGACACAGAGACACAGAGACACAGAGAGACACAGAGAGGGGTGAGATGGAGAGAGAGCGGGGTGGAAAGGGAGAAAGAAAGAAAGTTCAAAGCTTTCAGCCATCTCAAGATAGATTGCCTATAATTATCTGACCTGAAACTGATCTTATATTCATTCTTTTCACTATCCCCGAAATCAGAATGCGGCTACCTTCATGGTGGGCAAAAACCGGTCGCCTACGCAAAATCTTACCATTGGTGAACCTTGGAGCTGTAGTCAAGGATTACAAAAAAATCCTTTAACTTCTACCTTTCCGTTTTCTCCAAGAAAATGAATAGGAGAAAAAGATGCTACAGAGCTATGCCTTATAAGTAAAAAAACAAAGCAAAACAAAACCTTTGCTAAGCCATTCTGTTTCAAGTAACAGTGTTTGTTGTTGTTGCTGTTGTTGTTGCTGTTGTTGTTGTTGTTGTGCATTCCCCAGCTTAACACTCTTGGGGGTCACCCAGAATGTGCACTCAGACTCACTCATCCGATCTGGGAATCTCTGTGAGATTGAAATTGCAAAATGAATGAGACGTTAGCGTGTATGGCTGTTTAGGCAGCCATACTCCATGACTTCAAAGGATTTATTTCTCCTGTGAAGAGAGTGCAGATTGTTTGTGTTATTTGTGTTCAAAAAAGATTTTAAAATGCTACTCATTTTATGTATCTTTCTGCAGTTTTGTCTATCAAACGTCATCGACCTTGACAAACTCATATCTCTCTGATTATTGGTTAGTGCAAGTAATCTATCGCAAAAAGACACCCCCCCTAAAAAAAGAAGAAGAAGAAGAAAAAAATATATGAGAGTTTAATTAAAGGAACGTGATGAGAGCCTTAATCAAAACAATATGCCCAAAGTGGTATTGATTGTTGCGATGGTCTCCCCTCGTGCTGTTTCTGTGCTGGCTTTTCTCCCTTGCCTTTCCTCCTCCGCCCACCCCCCCCCCCCCCACTCCCATGTCCCCTCCCTCATGTCCTTGATTTTGCACTGATGCACACTTTTGTCATTTGATGCAACAAACACACTAAGTGGCAAGATACACTTACTACTGTTGCTAAGAATGATGTCTTGGATAAGAAATGACAGTATAAAAGTCATTCCTGCTAAAGAAGAAAGATGACTGTAACAGGAATAAATGAAAACTTTTCTCACAGGGACGAGGCCAGATCTCTGTCTGTCTGTCTGTCTGTCTGTCTGTCTGTCTGTCTGTCTGTCTGTATGTCTGTCTGTCACACACACACACACACACACACACACCACACACACACACCACGCACGCACGCACGCACGCACACACACACACACGTACACACACGCACAAACACGTACACACACGCACACACACACATATACACGCGCGCACACACACACACAACACACACACACACACACACACACAACAGACGACACAGACAGACAGACACAGACACAGACACAGACACAGACACAGACACACACACACACACACACACACACACACACACACACACACACACACACACACACACACACACACACACACACACCACACACACACACACGTGACTATTCGTACAAAATCAGCAGCAAATCGCTTCAGCTCTCTTAACATATATATTTCATCATCATCATCATCATCATCATCATCATCATCATCATCATCATCAGCCCATCACCCTCACCATCACATCATCATCATCATCATACATCATCATCTCATCATCATTCATCATGTCATTGACATTGTCATCATTAATATCATCGTAATCATCATTATCATTTACAGTAGTAAAAAATAGTTTATTATAATCATTATACTACTGTTTTCTATCATTATTGTTTCTTGTTTTGTTGTTGTTGTTGTTGTTGTTGTTGTTGTTGTTGTTGTTGTTGTTGTTCTTCTTCTTCTTTCTTCTTCTTCTTCTTCTTCTTCTTCTTCTTCTTCTTCTCTTCTTCTTCTTTCTTCTTCTTCTTCTTCTTCTTCTTCTCCTTTCTTCTTCTTCTTCTTCTTCTTCTCTTCTTCATCATCATCATCATCATCATCATCATCATCATCATCATCATCATCATCATCATCATCATATCATCAGTATAGTTATTAATCAGTAGTAGTAGTAGTAGTAGTAGTAGTAGTAGTAGTAGTAGTAGTAGTATAGTAGTAGTTAGTAGTAGTATAGTAGTAGTAGTAGTAGTAAAAAATAAATTAGTTCTTCAATATCACATCTATAAAACAAGCATCTGAAGCAGCAACTAAGAGAAACCATCATCACCACCACCATAAACGGCAGAAACAACAATGACAACAACATGA
>CM060326.1:10744248-10754248 GCA_030674155.1 Stramonita haemastoma | reverse complement strand
TCTGCTCGCTGTCTTTCATCTTCCTATTATTCGAGTGATTCTCCATTCCCCTTTTATGCTTTTTTTTTCCCTGGAAATACTCGTTTTGCTGGAAGAAAAAAAAAAACACACGCCAAAATAACTCCACATCGTGATTATCTTTCCTTGCTCACATGTCACATAACCAATATCCAATTGACAACACGACCATGTTTTTATCAAGACAAGTCGTCTGACAAAAGTCAGGTAAACATGAAGCCATCCTTGCTCTTTCAAAAGCCAGAAGATCAAAGGAACTCTTTCTCTCTCTCCTGAGAGAGAGCTTCTGTACTGATCACTTCCGTGTGATCGTTGGGGAAATGAAAGGCATAATTGTATCATGAAGTAGAACGCAAGAGGACGGACAGGCAGTGGTCGATACTCTAACTGCTATCATTCTGTACCTCAATCCGGTACACAGAGCACTGGCCTACAGCCGTGGATTCCATCACTGATCCTGGACATTCTTCCCTGAAATAAAGAAGATATCCTCATTATTGTAACAACTGTCAATATAACCAGCCATGCCAGAGGTACATTATTGCTCCCAACTATTTGTGGGGGGGGAAAAAATTACAACCACAAGCTGCAGAAATGGGATTAGTTTCTTTAAAAGAAGAGAGTACTATCAAACATATCGTCTAACTTAAGTTCTGTCCCTGCTGTAAACATAACCATGATCAGAGAGAGAGTTCTAGTGTGTTTCTACAGGCTTCAAAATGCCACATGATAGCTTCGGGAAGGAGGTACTACAGCAGGCCACACGGAAAGAAAAAACAAACATTTGTTAAGTAAGATCATAGAAAAGCCGAACACCAGCAGCACGCAACTTTATTCCGAAATAGTGGATCAGCTATTGACCAACAGCTTTCTGGAGAGTAAACGTTAGTTTAATTTGTTGTTCGAGAGGGCTGTCTCCTCTTTTAAAACGTTTATAACAAATTCACAGAGTGTAGTATTTCTTAAAACCCATGTCTCCATCACTAAAAATTAGCATTAGAGGCAAATCCATCAACGTTTTATTTTTGTTTGCAGATCATATGCAGGCTTGGTAGGTAGCGAACAAGGAGTAGCCGAATTGATTGAAATGTGGTCTAAAAACTTTGACAAGACATGACAGGTGAATCTGGGCCAAACCAGCAGATTGGATGGCCGGCCACAGTGCCATCCCCACCTCTGACATACCTAACAATGAAGAGAAGTTAGGAAATCTTCGATAGCTTCTTTTTGTCGCACGCTCAGACAGGGACTATATTGCTGTCTGTCCTATGAGCTTTCCCCAAGCTGAGGTTAAGCAGCATCGAGCGTTGTCACTAGTTGGATAGGTGACCGCTTGTGTGCCTTGGCTTCAGCACAGTCCCCCACTTCACTCAGATGTAAATGGGTACCTGCACTCATAAGGGTCAAGGAAGGTAAAGCAGCGAGGGAGAGGGGATGGGCGCCGCCCTCAATACGCTGGTCCCTGAGAAGCTGAGGTCTCTGACGCCTCGTCCCCTACGACCACATAGGTTATGGGACACCTTTACATTTACCTTTACATATGAGCTAAAAAAATTATTTGCGCTGCCATTAAGCGCCTTACAAATCAGGCCCAGCATATCCGACTTTGGCAAGAGAGAGAACTGTTACCGTTGAAGTCTTTCTGGAGAAAAGTCAGGGGAATGGACCAAGATGACAAGAAAACAAGGAGTAAGGCGAAACAAAGAGAAGGAGAGAAAAGAGGGAATTCCTAGCACAGAATATATTTATGACAGGCCCCCAACATCGCACAAAGGGTGGAGGGAAGGGAGATGTGTAGTTCAATACTTCATATATCTGGGATCTGTCACTGACAATGTGACATTCATATGAAACATCGTCTTGGAGGTAGTAAGAGCAGTAATGAACATTTGGTAGACTAAAACATGTATAGAAAGACAAGCAGCTTGCAAAAATATCTGCGATATTTCTTTCCCTATCCTTTCGATTGTACATTACTTGTAGATTCAGTCTCTGAGCGACAGCAAAGCCATACCAAAATGTAATGCATGCCTGTGGAACAAAACTGAAAGGTGGCCCGATTTCTACGCATCCTGATATTCCCATGTACATCTTCGCCTTTTAGTGTCAATTTTATCCCTTATTACATCATTGATTTTTTTTCCATGACGTGGATCTAGTATATCAAATTGAATATTGTTTTCTTCAAGTTTCTTTAGAGGCTTCACTTTTCCGTGTAAAAGAATGCATCGTTATTTGCAGCATTCTGTATGACAGCTTGTTTTTATTAATTTTTCGGCTACAAAGCCGATGCCTTTACTTGAGAAATAATTGCCCCTTTGTTGCCCCTTTGATATATTTTTTTGTCCAGGTACCACTCTCTTATTGCCGTGGGTTCTTTTACTTGCGCTGTATACATGTGTGTCTCACACAGGACTTTGGTTTACTGCCTCATTCGAAAGAAAAGAAAGTTATGGTTTAAGCGAGAATCGAACTCTCCACACTTCGCTTTCTAGAGGGGTATGCTATCCCTGGACCACCAATCTATCAAGTGCACGCCCACTAGCGTTCTTCCATGTGTATATATTTTGATTCTCTGAAATACTGTTTCCTGGATTCTATCAATTCATAAAAACAGACGGTGGAAACTTTGACAGAAATTCAAGCAGCAAAGACTGCATACCTCTGTATTCTCTGTTTGCAACAACTACACATTTTTGAGGGGGTCCTAATTCAATTTCCAAACAGCAGTCAAATCCAATTATCGAATGTATGGTGGATCAACAATTTTGAATGGTAGTTAGATTCCCATGCATCTGGGTATCCTCAACCATGCTTATTTTCGATTTCACCTTTACCCAGTTACGTTTTCCTTTTTTTGTTTAAAACCTGTTTTATTACCGTTTTTCATGCTGAATAGTATTTGCAAACTGGGAGTATTTTGTTTCTCATCCATTCCTCTGTTTGAGGTATTTCTTTTTATTTGATTGATACATAACAGTCTCGACTATTTTAATTGGAAGGTTATATTAAAAAAAAAACATGTTCTGGCTTTCAGATCAGAAATGCACTTTGTTGTGGGAAACAAAAAGTCGCTTTCCTCCTCCTCCACCTCCTCCTCCTCCTCATCATCGTCGTCGTCGTCGTCGTCGTCGTCGTCGTCGTCGTCGTCGTCGTCGTCGTCGTCGTCGTCTCGTCATCATCACATCATCATACATCATCATCATCATCATCATCATCATCATCATCATCATCATCTTCATCATCATCATCTCATCTCGCTCTGACTCTCTCCTCTCTCTCTCTCTCTCTCCTCTCTCTCTCTCTCTCTCTCTCTCTCTCTCTCTCTCTCTCTCTCCTCTTCTCTCTCTCTCCCTCTCTCTCTCTCTCTCTCTCTCCTCTCTCTCTCTCTTCTATCCTCTTCTCTCTCTCTTCCTCTCTCTCTCTGTGATGGTAATAATATTCGTAACACTTGTGTCATATACCCATTCTGTATGCCTACCATTCTTGTGTGTTGTGGCCTCAGCCGATGTAAAGTCTAAACTCTCTCTCTCTTTCTCTGTCTATCTGTCTGTCTGTCTGTCTGTCTGTCTGTCTCTGTCTCTGTCTCTGTCTCTCTGTCTCTCTGTCTCTCTGTCTCTGTCTCTCTCTCTCATTCCCCTGTCTCCCCTCCTCCTCCTCCCCCTCCTCGTCCTCCTCTCTGCATGCTTGCCTTTGAGGTCAAGTTTAAGTTTTATAAAAACGAAGTCAACAGTACCCTTTTCAATGCACATTGATAAAAGAAGCTTCAGTTTGACCAAAAAATAATGGTTGATTCATATAATCGGGCTTTTCTTAAAATAATGTAAACAATTTTTAAAAACTTCATCACCTTTTTCCAAACCCTCCCAGGTTTATGCGTCCTTACGTTACAATAGATGGCAATCAGTGGCAATTTTTGGTTGAAGTTCTGTTTGCTTGTTTCCATGTTGGTTGGTTTGAGAGAAATTTTGTTTCTTTTTTTCCCATCGAAACAAATTACGTTTCTTTGTTACCCAATTTGCAAATTCTATTGCAGAAGAAGAAGAAGCATGTCCTTAGGGGGGTATAGAGAAAGGAAACAATGCTGAATAGCAAATTTTGCACCCAGGTTTTTTTCCAAGATATAATTCTTTCTCTGACCCTTAGACTCATTACTTTTGTTCATTTTGTCGCAGCTTACTGTTTCTTATCTCCCAGAAAGGAGCCACGTAAAGAGATGCAGGAGCTTAGGAACCACACGTTAGAGACAGGATTCATGGCACGAAATACACTTTAATGCCTAGCGCACTTAATTAAATGACTTCAAATGGTTTTCATTCACTCCTCTGGGGACGCTAGGGGGCCGGTCAGTATAGAATAGTATTTTCACCTTCTAAAAAAATTCTGGGTAAAGAATTTCCTCTTTTTCCTTTCCTCTCTTTGTTTCTGTCTTGCTCCCTTTTCTTCGTGTCACCTCCTTGTCCATGTTTTGCCTTGTTGGTCCATTCTCCTGCCTTTCTGTTTTCTGCAGAAAGACTGAAAAGGTAACAATTCTCTCCCGTGCTGAAGTAGGATGCGCTGGGCCTAACGTGTCAGGCGCATAACAGCAGGGGACGTAATTGTGCTCATATCACAGAGAATTATAAATGCTGTATGGGTGTTCGACGAAGAAGAAGATGGTTTGATTTGATTAAAAGGTTCCAAAGAGTAATCCACCTACTTTTATTTTACTCTCTCTCTCTCTCTCTCTCTCTCTCTCTCTCTCCTCTCTTCTCTCTCTCCTTCTCTCTCTCTCTCTCTCTCTCTCTCTCTCTCTCTCTCCTCTCTCTCTCTCTCTCTCCTCTCTCTCTCTCTCTCCTCTCTCTCTCTCTCTCTCCTCTCCCTCTCTCCCTCCCTCTCTCTCTCTCTTTCTCATTCTCGTTGTTGTGTTGTGTGTGTGTGTGTGTGTGTGTGTGTGTGTGTGTGTGTGTGTGTGTGTGTGTGTGGTGTGTGTGTGTGTTTTGGTGTGGTTGTGTTGTGTGTGGGAGTGTTCGTTGCCATTTTCTGGTTTCTATCATCGGCCTAAGAAACACTTTCAGGTTGACATAAATCCAATAAGCAAAAACTACACACCCCTTGTTTTCTCTCGCTGCCACAACTACACGTTTTTTGCCCTAATTCAATTTCCAAACAGCAGCCAAATCGAATCCAACGCATGCCGGGTCAACAACATTGAATGGTAGTTAGATTCCCATGCATCTGGATATTCTCAGCCACTGTGGTTATGTTTTTTTTGTTTTTTTTTCCATTTGTGTTTTACATTGTCATAATATGTGACCCTCCACCACAAAACGAGTCGCATTGCACCAGATCCATATTTTTCGCGGTTGAAGCCATTTTAGGCAGGTAGTGGGTCATATTTGAGAATTTTGAGATTTTGATAATGGGTCAGAAGCTTTTTTCTACCGTGTGCTGAATAATTAGGACAAAGTTTTATTTCATCTTGCTTTAAAAACGCTTTTAAAAACATCCCAAACTTTCATCCTGATTATTTATTTCGATGACAAAATTCATCAATTTCTCAAGTTGCCACTTTCTGGTCTCCAGCCTTTCAATTTGTAATAAGGTTCCATAGAACTAACCGATTTTCAATCGTTATTTTTTTTCATTAAATATATTTTGTTACTGCATATTAACAACATACTAACAACTAAAAACTTACCTCCGGTGCCAAGCGACTCGTTTTGTGGTGGAAGGTCACGTTTTGCTTTATTGTCCTATTTTAACATGGATATCTTATTTTGAAGAGGGGCACTTTGAATCCCTTCTCTCCATCCCCGAGGTATTGGCTCAGCTTTCAAAGCAATGCTTCGCATCAGCATCATTCTCTCCGGCAGCTTACCTTCAGATCTTCTTTAGTTACAAGAGCAATGCATTTTTCTTTTGCTCGGGAAATCCAAAATCATTATCATCATTATCACAACCCTCTCTCTTATGCTTTCCTTTCTCTATCTCTCATGTTTCAACCCCCCTCCCACCCCCTAATAGTTAAACACGTTTGAATTTTGAGAGCAAATCAACTGAGACAAATTAGAATATTTAACTTTTTTTAAATCTGTCATGGCTACTTAGGATTTTTGTGTGTGTAATTTGATTTCCAAGTCACAGCAAAATCATAGCAAAACACATGTTGGGTCAACAAAATGAAACAGGTAACATGATTTGAATGCATCTTGATAATCTCAGCTGCCTTGTTTCTTTTTTGTTATGTTGGTTGTGCATGTGGTTTCTTTAATAAGTGTATTTAAAAGGGGTCCTCAAATTAGATGCATTTCTTTTCAACGTTTTCAAATGCCAATATCAAACACAGCCAATCAACATGACTGACCAGTAACAAGTCAAAACTGATGTCCGAAGGCAAGAAGTGATAGTTTGATTCACATTATTTTCAAATCACAGTGTTCTGGTATAGATTTTGTTTGTCACGCGTTGTCCTTTTTCTTTCAATCTTCACCTTTAAAGTATGTTTTTCTTCGTTTTACGGCTACAGAGCTCCAAGGTTTGTCCAAAGTACTATTTGTCTATGCGACCGTTTATCCGCCATTAAGGTAGCTGCATTCCGACTTCAGGGATGATGTCTACATACGACACCAGGTGCCTGTGTTTTCAAATGTTATCATCCGTCTCTTCTCTTCTCTCGTGTCTCTGTGTCTCTGTTCTCTGTCTCTGCTTCTTCTCGTCTTCTTCTCTCTCTCTCTCTCTCTCTCTCTCTCTCTCTCTCTCTCTCTCTCTCTCTCTCTCTCTCTCTCTCTTTCTCTTCTCTGTCTTCTCTTCTCTTCTCGTCTCTCTTCTCTTCTCTCTCTTCTCTCTCTGTCTCTCTCTTCTGTCTCTTCTCGTCTCTTCTCTCGTCTCTCTCTCTGTCTCTCTCTCCTCTCTGCTCTCTCTCTCTCTCTCTCTCGTCTCTCTCTCCTCCCTCCTCCTCTCTCCCCTCCAATTAATCTGAATTTTCTTTTTCTCTCTCTATGAAATACAGAGTAACATGGGGCCAAAGTAGTAGACAAAGAAATTAAGCTGACTCTCCTTAAGGCAAGGAGCCCCAATAATTTTATCTAACTTCTCACACAGTCGACCTTTCTGTCCTTGCTGACAGCAATTTGCCTTCTAAAAAACAAACAAACACCCAAACAAACAAAAACAAACACCTTAACCTGTTTTCATTAAAACCTTTCCTCACTTCCAAACGTGTTCAACCATGACAAATTCGTTTTAAACGATCTTTTATTTTGTTTTTTTTCCCCTAAGACCAAATAAATTTGATGGAAGAATAGAAAGCGAAGGGAGTCTTCATTAAAGCATGCAAGTTGATCTGATCTTCATTTTTGAGGTGGGAGGGTGGGTGTTTGGTGGGGGTAGCTGGAGGTTCATTTTCTAGTATTTTCCCATTTTTGTATGTGTGTCTCTCTTCTCTGAGCCCCCCCCCCCCCCCCCCCCCTCACCCCCCCCTATCCCCTATTCCTTTCTTTTTCTTTGACTGATGCGTTTCCTTTCGATTGGATGTTGCAGGGGTGACAGGGTACACACGTGGTGTTGAGAGGCTGAATGAACGAAACAGCACGACAATTTCACTGCAGCAGAAAAGGAATGGGTTTTTTTTTTTTCCTCTCGGCCTCTAGGGGCGAGAATTTCAATTTATTGTCACACGTGAATGAGTCATCTTTTGCTGTGTCTGTTTGGTTGGTTGGTTGGTTGGTTGTTTGTCTGGTTGTTTGTATTTGTCTCTGTTTGTCTCTGTCTGTCTTCGGCGTCTGGCTGTCTGTCTCTCTATTTCTCTTTCTCTCTTTTCCTACCCTTTCTACTCTTTCTCTCTCTTTCTGTCTGTCTGTCACTCACTCATTCACTCACTCACACACACACCACCACCACACACCACACACACACACACACACACACACACACACACACACACACACACACACACACACACACATACACACAACACAACACACCACACACAACACACACAACACACACAAACACACACACACACACACCGCACGCACGCACGCACGCACGCACGCACACTACTCCATTTCCTTTATCCTTAATATATTGCTTTTTTTTTCCAAAAACAAAAAACTTATCTACTAAGCTCCCGTACAAACTAATCCATGTGCTTCTTTTCTTCCAGGCTGTCAAGACTACAATCAAGCGTCAAGCTGCTTTGCTACCAAAGACTTTATTGATCGAGACAGGTCAAAATCAGTGTACATCTTCACAACTCCTTCAAAAGAAAAAAAGAACGAAGAGGGATCAAAAGGGACCACCCTGGGGGATTCCTTTGCTGAACATCCCCGCGTAAATCCCCTGAAAATTAGAAACATTAAAATGTTTAATCTTAGCCACTTACGACGTAAACTAAATTGTAGTTTAGATTGTGATTTACTAAGAGGCAGATAAAACGTTGACTTTTTTTTTTAAAATTTATTTGTTTCTCTGTGTTTTACACTTAAAAAATCTTGTCAAAGAAGCCAGCTTTTCAGCTGACAAATATCCTCTGGAATTTGAATCTACTCACAACAAGAAACCAGCTTTTTAAAAAGTAATAATTGTCAGGCATTCTTGAAGATTTCGTTTCTTTGTGTATGGCTAAATTATAGTTATCTCATTAATTTGGCAGAATTTACAGACAATTGTGTTTTTTTTCTTTTCTTACAGCATTTTAAAAAAAATATTATTATTTATTTATTTATTTTATTTATTTTTTTCTTTTATATATTTATTCTTTTATATCGAGGATAACAGAATAAGCAATTGTGTGCTTTTTTTCCACCGGTCCCCGTGTGTATGCAGTTTTTTGTAAATACTGTCATCTGTTCCCACCAGCACACGATGGCCTACTCTTACCAAAAGCGGAACAGGATTTAACGTGTGCGCAAGATGTTCTGCGTGCGTTCGCACACGGGGCCTTGGTTTAAAGTCATAAAGTGGCATAGGGGCCTTGGCATAAAATCTTCATAATACAGTCTCCAAGTGTGCTGAAAGAGCAAAGATACAATAAGAAACTGGTCCATTTGGTATTTACAATATAAATCTCCTCTCCCTCGCTGCTTTACCATATCTGATCCTAAAGAGGGCAGGTACCCAATTAAACCTCGATAAACTGGGGAACTGTACTGAAGCTAAGGTGCGCAAACAGTCACCCATCCAGTTGGTAACCACGGTCGATGCTGCTTAACCGTAGCTTGGGAAAAAGCATGATATCTAACCACTGAGCTATTCCCGTCCAGAAAGGAAAGATGGTGACAGTAAATTTGTGTCCAGTTGTGGGAACAGGCTGTAGAAACAATTTGCTACGAAAAACAGAAGACAGCGGGGAGTGGAGGAAGCTGGTTACAAAAACTTCAGTGGTGCCCTCACGGTCTACGGGACAACGGTAAAGTTGAAGGTGAAGGTAGGGACTTGTCTAAGCACAGGTAGTTACAGGCATAGGTGCAAAGCAATATCCTGAACCACACTACCTCTAGTTTTGCCTTCTTTTTGAAGACAGCATCCGGCTTCTCCCAAAGCACAAAACTCCTCCACTTTCATTACATGGGCCCTTTATCCTCTGAACGTGTTCAACCGTGACAAATTCGTTTTAAACGATCCGTCATGGACTGCTCAAATCGAATATTGATGGGAAGGGAGAAAGAAAGAAAAAAAAAAACATGGCTTAATTAAAGCGAGGTGTGTGAGTGTTACCTCTGTGTCTGTCTGCCTTTCTGTCTGTCTCTGTCTCTCTGTGTTTGTCTCATTAAGTCTCTCTTTCTCTCTTTCTCTGTTCCTGTTTGTCTCTTTTCTGTCTGCCTGTCTGTCTGTCTGTCTGTCTGTCTGTCTTCTGTCTGTCTCCTCTCTCTCTCTCTCTCTCTCTCTCCCTCTCTCTCTCTCTCTCTCTCTCTCTCTCTCTCTCTCTCTCTCTCTCTCTCTCTCTCTCTCTCTCTCTCTCTCTCTCTCTCTCTCTCTCTCTCTCTCTCTCTCTCTCTCC
>CM060326.1:10724248-10726748 GCA_030674155.1 Stramonita haemastoma | reverse complement strand
AGAGAGAGAGAGAGAGAGGAAGAGAGAGAGAGAGGAGAGAGAGAGAGAGAGAGAGAGAGAGAGAGAGAGAGAGAGAGAGAGAGAGAGAGAGAGAGAGAGAGAGAGAGAGAGAGAGAGAGAGAGAATGAATGAATGAATGAATGAATGAATGAATGAATGAATGTATAATGTTATTATTTTCAAGGGTAACAGCTAGAAAGACAGACAGAGAGACAGAGAGACAGAGAGAGAGACAGAGAGACAGAGAGACAGAGAGAGAGACAGAGAGACAGAGAGACAGAGAGGAGAGAGAGAGAGAGAGAGACAGACAGACAGACAGACAGACAGACAGACAGACAGACAGACAGACAGACAGACAGAGGATGGGGGGTGGCTGACAGAGAAATTGAAGCGTGCTGGTGGTGATGATAGTGGTGGTGGTGGTAGTGATGGTAGTGGAGGTGGTGGCGGTGATGGACATTTACGATATTGACTTGCAGAGTGCAGGCCAAGTTTCAATTTTTTTTGTCAGGACTTTATTACAGCTGCAGTCACTGTGCAAGACTTTTGATTTCTGGCCCCTGCTGTGATTCTGTGTCCAGGACAATTTTATGTGGTTTTTGCTTTGTATGGCTTTTTCTTTGTTGTTGTTGTTGTTGTTGTTGTTGATGTTGTTGTTATTGTTGTTGTTGTTGTTGTTGTTGTTCTTCTTCTTCTTCTTCTTCTTCTTCTTCTTCTTCTTCTTCTTCTTCTTCTTCTTCTTCTTCTTCTTCTTCTTCTTCTCCTTCTCCTTCTCCTCTCTTCTCTCCTTCTTCTCCTTCTTCTCCTTCTTGTTCTTCTTGTTCTTCTTGTTCTTCTTGTTCTTCTTGTTCTTCTTGTTCTTGTTCTTGTTCTTCTTCTTCTTCTTCTTCTTCTTCTTCTTCTTCTTCTTCTTCTTCTTCTTCTTCTTCTTCTTCTTCTTCTTCTTCTTCTTCTGCTCCTCCTCCTCCTCCTCCTCCTCCTCCTCCTCCTCCTCCTCCTCCTCCTCCTCCTCCTCCCTCCTTCTTCTTCTTCTTCTTCTTCTTCTTCTTCTTCTTCTTCTTCTTCTTCTTCTCTTCTTCTTCTTCTTCTTCTTCTTCTTCTCCTCCTCCTCCTCCTCCTCCTCCTCCTCCTCCTCCTCCTCCTCCTCCTCCTCCTCCTCCTTGTTCTTGTTCTTGTTCTTCTTGTTCTTCTTGTTCTTGTTCTTCTTGTTCTTCTTGTTCTTCTTGTTCTTCTTGTTCTTCTTCTTGTTCTTCTTGTTCTTCTTCTTGTTCTTCTTCTTGTTCTTCTTCTTGTTCTTCTTCTTGTTATTCTTCTTGTTCTTGTTGTTGTTGTACTTCTTCTTCTTCTTCTTCTTCTTCTTCTTCTTCTTCTTCTTCTTTCTTCTTCTTCTCTTCTTCTTCTTCTTCTTCTTCTTCTTCTTCTTCTTCTTCTTCTTCTTCTTCTTCTTTGAGGTCATGAACCATTCCAGGCATATTATGATTATACTACTTTTTACACGCTGCTGTTCATATCATGGAAGATTTTTTGTAATGTGCATGCTATAATAGAAAGCCTGAAGGAAAAGAAAAAAATGAGAAAGACAAACACAAAATTAAAAAAGGAAAATGTAGACAGACAGAAGAAAAGAAAAAAAGAAAAAAAGAAAGAAAGAAAGAGAAAGACAGAAGGAAAGACGGAGGGAAAGAAATAAAAAAGGAAAGAAAGATGGAAAGAAAGAAGGAAAGAAAGATGGAAAGAAAGAGGGAAAGAAAGAAAGAGAGAAAGAAAGAAAAAAAGAAAGAAAGAAAGAAAGAAAGAGAGAGAGAGAGAGAGAGAGAGAGACAGACAGACAGACAGACAGACAGACAGACAGACAGACAGACAGACAGACAGACAGACAGACAGACAGACAGACAGACAGAAAAACAAGAAAAGAAAAAAAAAAAGAATGAAAAGAAAAAAACAAACAAAAAAGACGGACAGAAAAAATGGAGAAAAAAAACGAGAAAAAACCCATAGTAAACAAGAAAAAGAAAGAAAGAAACTATGAACTATGTCAATGTTTCTATCATTACCAAACTTCATAATATATTTGAAAAAAAGCAACCAAGGAACTCATTTTCAATTTTGTTCTCTTGTTTGCTCTTTTGGTTCCGCCTCTGTAATTATTTCAAAACCGCCCGGGGGAGGGGGGGGGGGACAGTGTTTTTTTTTTTAATCCGGTAAAGCCTGCTGTGAACCAGGGGGACCGAGAGAGAGAGAGAGAGAGAGAGAGAGAGAGAGAGAGAGAGAGAGAGAGAGAGAGAGAGAGAGAGAGAGAGAGAGAGAGAGAGGAGAGAGAGAGAAGAGAGAGAGAGAGGATGAGTGAGAGAGAGAGAGAAGAGAGAGAGAGAGAGAGAGAGAGAGAGAGAGAGAGAGAGAGAGAGAGAGAGAGAGAGAGAGAGAGAGAGAGAGAGAGAGAGAGAGAGAGAGAGAGAGAGTTGAAATTATCTAATGTTCATAAGTCATCACACTGCTAACA
>CM060326.1:10716748-10719248 GCA_030674155.1 Stramonita haemastoma | reverse complement strand
CAGAGACAGAGAGACAGAGAGACAGAGAGAGAGACAGAGAGAGAGAGAGTGTGTGGTGTGTGTGTGTGTGTGTGTGTGTGTGTGTGGTGTGTGTGTGTGTGTGTGTGTGTGTGTGTGTGTGTGTGTGTGTGTGTGTTTGACCTGCACATGCACACGCATGGGAATAGAGTTGTTGTTTTTTTATTTAAATCACTGAAGAGGGACTATATAAATGGAAAAATTAAGTGCATGCGTCGGATTTTGATATATCTAAAGCTACATCAATACATATGTATCCTTATCTAATAAACTACAAAATGATGAACCAATACGTTCCATAAAAACACTAAATTACGGTATATTCAAGGGAGTAAAAGATTCAGAAAATTGAAATGATAGAATCTTGAAGATAAGTTAACCCTTAAGATTAAGGTAACATGGAGGGTCAATCTCACCCTGATTTTCTGGAGCAGCATCCGAAAGGACTGGAAATATTGCATGCATGTGTGGCCATGCATGCGTGTGAGTTTGTTGTGTGTGGTGTGTGTGTGTGTGTGTGTGTGTGTGTGGTGTGTGTGGTGTGTGTGTGTGTGTGTGTGTGTTGCGCGCGCGCGCTTGCGTATGTGTGTGTGTGGTGTGTGTGTGTGTGTTGTGTGTGTGTGTGTTTAAATCTCTCACATTTCACTCGGACTCGAGTCAAGTAAGGCCCAAAGCATGGTTCTCACTCAAAAATGCCTAAAATTCTGCCTTTGAAAGACATCGTTCCATAGAATTTATTTTTTACTGTAATATTTTCTATTGAATCTTTGAAGAGTCATCTTCAAAATAATTGAGAAGTTGTAAGTAGTTACCTGCACTTGTTTTTTTCTCTACTAAAGTTGTCAAATGGGGAATTGCATCTCTAGTAGATCCAAGTGTAGGCCATTTATATTTTCCCCAACTTCTCTCGCCTGTGCTTGCACTTTAAGTGTGTGGCAATGTTTGGGTTATTATCTAGCTAAGAGTGATCACTGAGCTGGATACAAACTTTATGATCTCCCTTGCATCCTTTCAATAGGATCCCCAAAATATAAAGCACAACGATTTACTAGGTGTGTATTTTCTTCTATTCATTTTTTGTTTTATTGCAACATATATTCTAAACATATTTTCTTTCTCTTTTTGATGTACATCTTTTGATGGCAGCTTGAAAAAAGCCACAGGGATATAAACTATTCCTATGAATACAATTGACACTTTTAAATTGTGAAAAGAGACTTCCTGTAAGGTAACACAGCAGATATTTTACAATGGTCATAGGATCTTTGTCAAAAGCTCATCTAAAAGTAAAACACATGTGATGCAGACCAGAAAGACACAGTGCAGTACTTTTCAATACCCAACAAATTCATTACAAATCATTTAATAGTGAATTTCAATATAAAATATGATAAATCTTTAATAATTCAAATCAAATTGACTTATTGGTTATATGCACTTTTGCACTGTTATTACTTCCATAAAATCGCACGCCGTTCAGATCACGGGGGCTTCGAAGAACACTTACTGTAAATGAGAACGATAAGCGGTAAATGTCTAAAAAAAAATTTCGCCGTTTCATGTACCTGTATCAAGTAATTATGAAAATGTGTTTATATCTCTGAAACTAGAATAGCAAATGTATCGAAGCATAATAACTAATATTTTATTTCGAGCACAGTGAAATACGCGATTGTGTGCTTAAACTTACATCTGAACCCCGTGTATATGCAGTTTAGTCAATTTTGTTCTTACCGGCACACGATGGCGGCCTACTCTAACGAAAAGCGGAACAGGATTTAACGTGCTGACGCGAAAGATGTTCTGCGTCCGATTGCACGCGAGGCCTCGGTTTATAGATTTTATCCGAAGGACTTTTGGGGAGAGTGGACTCAGAACTGATGTTAACTCCAGGGATAAATCCCATACGAAACGGGAATCGAACCCGGCTCGTCCAATTGCGAGCGAAATGTTCCTGAACACTAGGCTATCATGCCTGACCTACCTTGTCCCTCGACATGTTATCTGATTTTTTTCGCCTCGAGTGCTTTGATCAGAAAGAATAGATGAATACTCGGTACTTGTATGCCTGGGCTGCTAATGAAAGTTATATGTACTTTACTTCATAACACTTTATGTCACAGCAGATTTCTCTGCATGAAATTCGGGCTGCTCTCCCTAGGGGGAGAGCGCGTCGCCACAAGTGCAACGCCAACCATTATTTTTTTCTTTCTTTCTGTCTGCAACTGTATTTGTTTCCATATCGGATGGCTTTTTCTACGGAATTTTGCTAGGGACAACCCTGTAGTTCCCGTGGGATCTTTTACGTGCGCTAAATAATGTAACACACAGGACCTCAGTTTATTGTTCATCCGAAAGACTAGCACCCAGACAACCACCCATAGTTTAATATAATGGGTATGGGAAAAGTTTTGGGCCCAAACGGGATTCAAACCATCGCACACTCCGACCCGGACTTTTCGCTTTCTAGGCAGGCGCGTTA
>CM060326.1:10694248-10699248 GCA_030674155.1 Stramonita haemastoma | reverse complement strand
TAAATTAAATCTAAAGCGACATGGATTATTAAGAAAAACAAAGACAGCAGCAGCGCAGCATCAGACAAGCCGCATGCATTTTTCATGGCACTGATTAGGAGACTGCAGGTTTTTAAAGGGCCCGGCTTCTAGCTTCCCTTCCTTCACTTCCTCCTGCCTTCCAAGCACATCACATTATATTATTTGTTCTTTTTTTATTTGCTTTTTGTGTTTGTTGTTGGTGGTGGTATTTGTAGTTGCAGAGTGAGAGTGAGGAGGAGAACAAAGGAGAGAGAGGGAGAGATAAGTGGGGTAGAGGGAGGGAGAGAAGAGGGTGAGAAAGAGAGAAGAGAAGAGAGAGAGAGAGAGAGAGAGAGAGAGAGAGAGAGAGAGAGAGAGAGAGAGAGAGAGAGAGATGAAGAGAGAGAGAGAGAGAGAGAGAGAGAGAGAGGAGAGGAGAGAAACGCACACTGTAATTATTTAGAAAAAAAAGAAGGAAACACGAATTCACATAAAGCGACAACATACAGGGACACAACAGAACAGAAACAAGCTGAAACAGCATCAACACATCACATACCACCATCACCACAACACCACATTATGACAACAACGACGACCACTACCACTACAACCATTACCACACCACCATTATGACAACGACCAGCAAAAAGCAACCATCATCACAACCGCGACCACCATTACGACCACCACCATCACGATAACAACAACGACAACTACTACCACTACCATCACAGCCCCTACCACCACTACCACCACCTTTATGACGACGACCACAAACAACAACGACCACCATCACCACATCCTAATCCACCACGACCACCAAAACCACCACTACTACCACGACCCACATTAGCAGAAGTATCAGCATCATCATCATCACACATCAGCATCAGCAGCAGCAGCAGCAGCAGCAGCAGCAGCAGCAGCAGCAGCATAAACAGCAGAGCTAGCAGCAACAGCAGCAGCAGTAGCAGCAGCAGCGGTGAGCAGCAGCAGCAGAGCAGAAAAAACCCAGCACGCAGCAGCAGCAGTAGCAGTAGCATCACAAGAGTACGAGACAAAGGATTATTAAGAAAAACAAAGACAGCAGCAGCGCAGCATCAGACAAGCCGCATGCATTTTTCATGGCACTGATTAGGGAGACTGCAGGTTTTTAAAGGGCCCGGCTTCTAGCTTCCCTTCCCTTCACTTCCCTCCCTGCCTTCCAAGCACATCACATTATATTATTTTTGTTCTTTTTTTTTTTGTTTTGTTTTTTTGTTTTGGTATTTGGTTTGGGGTGGTGGGGGCATGGTGGTGGTATTTTAGTGGAGAGGGAGTGAGGCAGGAGTGGAAAGGGAGAGAGAGAAGGGTGAGAGAGAGGGAGGAGAGGAGAGAGAGAGAGGAGAGATGGAGGAGAGAGAGGATGAGAGGAGAGGAGGGGGAGGGGAGAGGAGAAGGAAGAGAGAGGAGAGAGAGAGAGAGGAGAGAGGAGAGAGAGGAGAGAGAGAGAGAGGCAGAAGAAAGAGAGAGAGAGAGGGAGCAGAAAGTAAGAGACAGAGCAGACAGACGACACACAGCAGCACACAGACAGACAGACGACAGACAGACGACAGACAGACAGACAGACACACACACACAACCACACACCAACATACACACACACACATACATACACACACATAGTCTTGATTTATTCAGAATGAGCATGTCTCCTTACAAAAGTTACGTACACATGCTTTCTGTTCAATACTGTATAACACAACAAAAATAGTCCAACTCAGACTTTACGCTTTCTAGACAGGCGCGTTACCTCTAGACCAGCGATCCATTTGTATGATTATGTTCTAAATATTTTACTTGCAAAAACATACTACAAGGCACTGTCCAGGGAGGAAGAAAAAGAAGCAGACCAAGAAAGAGATGGGAGGACAACATCAGCGAATGACAGACCTAAAACTCAACAAAATCCTGAGAAAGGCATAACAGAGAGAGGAATGGGATGGGTCACCCACGGTCGCTAGACTACATAGATAGAATACGATGAACAGAGTCACATAAAGACAGTTCTATCTTACTCTCATAAGTACTCTGAACATATTGTGCTCCAGCTTTTTATAAATTTAATGTATCAGTTTTTTTCACATTAAGTAATAATTATTAGGAAAATCTGCTATTTATTGTATGCGCGAGTTGAATAACTTTATGACAAAACAAGGAAGAGTTATTCTTGGGAATGTTCATGTTTCTTGTAACAAGCAAATCTCTTCTGCTCTGTTGGGTAAGTTCGTTATATGCTGGTAACAAAAACACAGGCTTTATATATAAAAAAAGCTTTGAATTTGATCTAGATGCTTGAAATATTGACAATATAATGACAGCCTTAAATATTATAATCTTCTGTAGAGAAGAGACAGAGAGAGAGCTCTGAAACTCTAGAGAGAGGAGAGAGAGAGAGAGAGAGAGAGAAGAGAGAGGAGAGAGAGAGAGAGAGAGAGAGAGAGAGAGAGAGGAGAGAGAGAGAGAGAGACGAACAGAGACAGAGAGAGACAGAGAGAGAGTCGAGAGAGACAAGAGAGACAGAGACAGACAGACAGAAGAGATACAGACAAAACACGACAGACAGGAGACAGACAAGACAGATAGAAACAGATAAGACAATCAGGACAAAGACAGAGAAACAAGAGAGACAGAGACAGAGTTTGAAACTCTGAGAGAGAGGAGAAGAGGAGAGGAGAGAGAGAGAGAGAGAGAGAGGAGAGAGAGAAGAGAGAGAGAGGAGTGAGGAGAGAGAGAAAGAATAGATCAAGAGACAGAAGAAAAGATATAGAACAGAGAAAGAAGAGAGAGAAAGAGAGAGAGAGAGAAGAGAGAGAGAGAGATGAGAAGAGAGAGAGAGGGAAGATAAGAGAGAGACAGAGACAGACAGAGACAGAAGAGAAGAGCAGACAGACAGACAGAAGAAGACGGACAGGCAGCAGGAAGACAGACAGACAGACAGAAGACAGACAGATCAGCACGATCAGAGACAGAGACGACGACACGACAACAGCACAGAAGCTAGACAGCAACGAGACACGCACGCAACGACAACACACACAACAAAATACATCACCACTGCACTATACAAATCCCACACGAACAGACTTACGAAAGTCAGTTCTCCCCCCTCTTCACAAAACACCACACTGAAGCCGCACCCCCCACGCCCCAACCCCCCCCCCCCCCCCCACACACACACCAATATAATAACACTACCCACACTTACAATCCAACGAAAGTTAGCGAAATCCATTCACATGAACACAAAAGTAAAACATCCATTAGTTAAAAATGTTTAGCACAACACCACACAACACCACCACAACCAACACAACACAACCTTGAAGCACTATCGAAGAAACGAAAGTGTCTGCCGACACACACGACACACGCGACAGACACACACACAGACACACAGAGAGACACAAACACAAGGTCGCCGCCATGGATTGAGGGACCGACTGGGACGCTTACGCACGTGATGCTGTTCCATGCACACGTGCCACTACGCCTGTCCTTTTTAGTGCCAGCGCACGGTCGCGACAGTCTCTACCAAAATGAGTGCCGCCGAGTCGTTCAAAGGGGAAGGGTGATGGGGAGGTGGGGGAGAGGGTGGGGGTGGGGGTTGGTGGTGGTAGGAGAGAAGTGGGGAGGGTGGGTGGGTGGATAATGTGTGCAAAGAGTAAGGGTGAGGGTTGTAAGGGTGGGGTGGGGGGTTATTGTTGTGTGTGTGTGTGTGTGTGTGTGTGTGTGTGTGTGTGTGTGTGTGTGTGTGTGTGTGTGTGTGTGTGTGTGTGTGTGGTGTTGTGGTGTGTGTGTGTGTTATGTATGTGTTGCTGTTGTTGTTGTTGTTGTTGTTGTTGCTGTTGTTTACTTTCCCGTGGAATTATATTCAGATTTTTGTTGTGATTAAACTCCATGCAATACTATATAATATACAAGCTGTGTTTTTCTTTTGTCATATGAGAATATAGATTATACTACTTAATATCACAAACCATATCATTGTGGTTTTTTTCCCATGGCTCCTAACTCCTCCCAACCTCTCTCTACAATGAAAACCTCCATCAAAATAGGATTAGAACATTACCTACGTCTTTCTCAAGAAAAAAACAACAACACACAACCAAACTTTAGCAGACCACAACAGCACACTGTTCAGTTTCCAGCGCCCTGCACACGACTCATGTTGCTATACGTGGTCACTCAAGGGCTCCCTATGGGTCTCTCAGCCAGATTGGTCGGCGTTGTGTGTGACAGAGGATGGTGCGGTCATTGGCCGCCGCTGGTCAGACAGACAAAAGTTCATTTGTCCTTTTTTATCAGAGGAAGTCCACAATCACGGAAAGGTTTGACCTTGTGGTAGAGAAGGATGGAGGAAGGGGGGAGGGGGTGGTGGTTGGGTGGGGGGGGAGGAGGAGGAGGGAGATGGGGTTTGAAGGTTGAGGTGTGGATGGGAATGGTATATGCAGGAGAAGTGGAGATGCAAATAGGTTCAGATTAACTTTTATTTAAAATGTGTTTTTGATTAAAGATTTGCTTTTGTAAAGTCAGTTTGGATTTTTTTTATAGCATTTTCTCTTCCATGAATAAGCTCTGTGTGTGTGTGTGTGTGTGTGGTGTGTGTGTGTGTGTGTGTGTGTGTGTGTGTGTGTGTGTGTGTGTGTGTGTGTGTGTGTGTCTCTCTCTCTCTCTCTCTGTCTCTCTCTCTGTGTCTCTCTGTGTGTCTCTCTCTGTGTCTCTGTCTGTCTGTCTGTATCTCCCTCTGTATATATATATATATATATATATATATATATATATATATATATATATATATATATATATATATATATATATTATACATACATACATTATGACATAAACCAACCACCACCACCCACCCATCTCCACCCCACCACCACCAACAAAACAAAACAAAAAAACAGTAACAACAAACCAAACAAAACGAACCAAAAAAAAAACCAACTTCAACA
>CM060326.1:10671748-10686748 GCA_030674155.1 Stramonita haemastoma | reverse complement strand
CTAATCTGAAGCAGCGTTGCTTTGTACTGACTGAGTGCTTTCGTGTGTTTTTTTCCTGCATATGAACTGACATCCACAGCTGTGTAAGCAAAGAAGAGAACATAATTTTGTGTGTGTGGGGTGGGGTGGGGTGGGGGGGGGGGTTCCATCGATGTTCTGCCTCATATCTCCCTTTTCCTTGTTTTAATTGTTTTTTTCTTCTTCTTCTTTTTTTTTTTACTTTGCTTTATATGTACAATCTTATGTCTTTCTTTCCTATTTCTGTTTATATGCAAGAAAAGTTTGGAGAAGAAGAAGAAGAAAAAAAAAAGTTTCCCAAAATTCATTGTCCTCAGAGAGGTATCACTTTGTCAGGCTGTGTCATTCTGACTTAGTTTACCAGCCCCTCTGTCTCTGTCCCATGGGAAAAGGCTGCCCTCTCACACATGCTTCAGGTGTGGGGGGTGGTGGGGTGGGGGTGACAGTAACTGCATTAGACTCCTCTCACAGAAGAAGCACAGTTCACACTGCTAGACGTGTAAAGAAAAGAAAGAAAGAAAAAATATAAGTAGCAGTTTTGCCTTGTTTTTGTTTTGTTCCATTTTTCTTTCTTCAGGGACCTGAAGGGTTTTAAGTTTTGTTTTTTGTTGTTGCTGTTGTTGTTGTTGTTGTTTTCGTTTGTTGTTGGTGTTCTTGTTCTTGTTAGAACTTGTTCTAAAACCTAACTTTGTTTAAGTGGGTTGAAATAACGTTTCTTTGGATGCTGATTTTTTTTTTCTTTTGGGGGTTTTTCTTCATAGTTTTGTTTCATTCTGCCAATTCTTCTGTCTTTCTTGAAGCGCTCTTATCTTAGAAAAAAAGGATTTTCTGATAAGTAAGATATGATTGAGTCATCTACCTCCGTCTGTGTTATTTTTTTGTATTTGTTTGCTTGCTATTTATATGTTTTACTCTTCACTACCTTTAATGCACCTATTTTCCTACACAGTTTACCTTTTTTTCAACAATGTCCTCTTTTTCTTGTTTATGGCTTTTTTGTTTTGTTTTTATTTTTTGTCTTTTTTTTCGTTCTTACGTGTGTTTTTTTTAATTATCTACTCTTTATTTCTTATCTGTGCGCCTAAGCTTAAACGTGAAGTTGTGTAATACTCATGTGTATGCTACTGATTGATTGATCAATTTGTCAATGTATGTTGTCATAATTATATATCTCTATATCTCTGTATGCATCTTATATCTCTATATCTATACATACACACACACACACAATATAACATATATATATATATAATATATATATATATATATATATATATATATATATATATATTATATATATATATATATATATATATATATAATATATATATATATATATTATATATATATATATATTATATATTATACACTTTTTACTTTTACTTTTACACCATTTTAAGTTTACGGCAGATCTCTCCGCGTGAAACTCGGGTCTCTATCTTAGGGGAGAGGCATCACCACATAGCAGCACCACCCATTATCTTTTCTTCTCGTCTGAAAGTCTATTTTGTTTCCCTATCAGAGCGGCTTTTTTCTACATAATTTTACCAAGGACAACTATCTTGTTGCAGTGGTTGTTTTACGCGCGCTAAATAATTGTGTGTAACACACGGGACCTTGGATTATCGTCTCATCCAAAAGACTAGGACCCAGACAACAGTTTATGGTCTAGTGGATGAGGGAAAAGTTTCAGCCCTAACCGGGGTTTATTTTTTTAAATTTTTGCTTTCCAGGCAGACGCGCTGACTCTAGACCATAGATCCACCTTATATATATATATATATATATATAATATATATATATATATATATATATATATATATATATATATATATATATATATATATATATATATATATATATATAGTCTCTCGGATGAGACGATAAACCGAGGTCCCGTGTGTTACACATCGTTATTTAGCGCACGTAAAATAAAAAATAAAAACAGGGCATGGGTTGTCCCTGAAAAAATATGTACAAAATAGAAGGCATACCTTTAATTGATATTCATATCTACTAATTATATTAATGTACATTTTCCACACTAACTCTGTTTTTTCTTGTTTTTTTTATACTAAATTAATAATGGAAACTTTTCATTTTACGTCTTCACAAATTTTATTCCCTGACAGTGCGGAGCCCCTCTTTGAGTTATGTGCGCCTGTATAAAAGCAATATCCATTTCCTCCAACGTGTAAAAGCTTTCTGGGCGATGGACAGTAAAGTCCGGATAGTTCCCCTTCATCACTCACACACACACACACCCCCTTTACACCAGACGGGGGGCAGGGGGGGGGGGAGGATGTTCCACAGACCCACAGCAAGCAAGCCTGAAATTCCATATCTTAATCTCTCACATAATAACCGTTTGGGTTCAGATGTTCGGGATGATTTGTTATCTTCGATGCGTTCTCTCCCTCTCTAACATGCACTTTCCATTTTGCACTTCTTAGTGTCCCATAAATAACAGGCCACTGACAAAACAAACATGGGCCCTAACTCTCTCGTAATGACTGATAGGGCCAGGGAATCATTTCCCTTGCAAAAGGTGGCACACAAAGACAATGAAATCGCCACACACACGGTCCCCGAGACTAACTGTCCTTGTCACCATGTTTGGTTAAACCCCTTGCAGCGTTATTTTTTTTTTTTTTATGAAGCCTTCTATCTCCTGTTACAGATCGATTCGTGGATGGATGGACTTGCAACAAGTCCGAACCTAACATTTTTGTTAGAGAACTTTTTTATATTATTATTTTTCTTATTCTTTATGGCAGCACATTTGCTGGTTCATGGTTGATAAAGTGTGTGTGTGTGTGAGTGTGTGTGTGTGTGTGTGTGTGTGTGTGCGTATCTGTGTGTGGGTGTGTTTGAAATGGGCCAGTACAGTGGGCGGGATATACCCAGCAGTTACTACGCATGTTTACTACCATGGAATACGTATTTTTTAAGAACACGTCTTAACAATTTTCTCCCGCTCACTTACTTGTTTTGCTTCCAACTCCCGTCCATCCTTTTTTTATTATTGTTGTTTTGTCTTATTGATTTTTATCCTTTTTTAGGATATTATTTATCAATATTTCAAAACTAATTTTCTTCGTTCCTAAACTAGAACTCTGATGCTTACCATTGGATCAGTACCTCGGTCTTTTGTCTGTTTATCTGTGCGTTTATCTTTCTATCACACACACGCGCACGCAGCGCGCGCGCACACACACACACACACACACACACACACACACACACACACACATGCGCGCGCGCGCACACACACACACATGCGTGCGCACACACAACGCACACACGTACCCACACACGCTTGCACGCGAGCGCGCAAACACCCCCCCCCCCCCCCCCCCCCCCCACACACACACACGCACACACGCACGTAAACACACTCACATACGCACACACTTTGACTGCCTGCCTATCTCTGTCTTTCTATCTCTGTCTGTCTGTCTGTCTGTCTGTCTGTCTGTCTGTTCTCTCTCTCTCTCTTCTCTCTCTCTCTCTCTCTCTCTCTCTCTCTCTCTCTCTCTCTCTCTCTCTCTCTCTCTCTCTCTCTCTCTCTCTCTCTCTCTCTCTCTCTCTCTCTCTCTCTCTGTAATCCAAAACTGCACGCCATTTAATCTTTTATTCTTCCATCCCCGCTAATGCATACCTGCCACCAAAAAAACCAAAAACATCCATGATTCTGTATGCACTAGATACTACCAAGGTTCAAACTGTCATTCATTCTAGACCAAAAATGCATTAAAATCCTGTTCCACTCATCCTCTTCGCTATCTTGTCTGTTTAAGGTTATTTGATATCAACCAGTGACAACGTAAAACTAGTTTCACGAAAAAGTTTTTCCCCATAGCATCAACTGATAAAAAGAGTGGGAAAATTGCGATGCAGAAAATATTCCGCTTCGATAGAGTAGAAAATCCCCTACTGTCTAGCGTGTTGTGTTTTCATTTTGTTGGATATCACTGCTTGCAAACATTTGCAGTGGACTCTTTAAAAAAAAAAAATTGAATTCCCCATTTATTATCAGCCATTCCTGAAAGTATGAATCGGTGGTTTAAAGGTAACGCGCCTGCCTAGAAAGTGAAAAGTCAGGGTCGGGGTGTGCTTTGGGTTTGAATCCCGTTTGGGCCCAAAATTTTTCCCCCATCCATCAGATTATGAGTGGTGGTCTGGGTGCTAGTCTTTCGTATGAGACGAAAAAACCGAGGTCCAGAGTATTATACATCATTACTTAGCGCACGTAATAGAACATACAGCGACAAGAGGGTTGTCCCTTCGCAAAATTATTTAGAAAAAAGCCAATCTGGTTGGGAAACACAGTTGCAAAACAGGAAGAAAAAAATAATGATGGGTGGCGCTGAAGTTGTGGCGACGAGCTCTTCCTATGGAGAGCAGCCAGAATTTCACGCAAAGAAAACTGCTGTGACATAAAGTGGTATTAAATAAGATAATAAAAAAAAATAAAAAAAATAAAACGTGTGTGTACTCTGGTCGTGGCTTTTACAGATAAAGGGAAAAGACATACAGTGTAACATGACTGCGGCTGTTCTTGCTTTATTTATTTTTTTTTTTGTCTTTCGACATGCCAGTGTGCAAAATGCAGTACAAAAATGGATGGACAAGACATGGTTGGACTTTTTCTATCAACGGCAGCGCAATAGGTGGTTACAAGAGTGCTTTATGTTTGCCTTGTTGTTAAAAATTCAAGCATAGAGCTATAGTGTGCTATTGGACGAGTGTGTTGTTTGTACAGTTGGACGTATAATTGAGTTTTGTTATGATAACGGGAAAAAGTATTAACAGTGATTGCGCGCGCGCGTGCGTGTGTGTGTGGGTGTGAGTGTGTGTGTGAGTGTGTGTGTGTGTGTGTGTGTTGTGTGTGTGTGTGTGTGTGTGTGTGTGTGTGTGTGTGTGTGTGTGTGTGTGTGTGTGTGCGAGAGAGAGAGACAGACAGACAGACAGACAGAAAGACACAGAGAGAGACAGACAGACAGACAGATAGATAGATAGATAGATAGACAGACAGATAGACAGACAGACAAACAGGCAGACAGAAACAGACAGAGGACACGGACAGACAGACAGACACAGACAGACAGACAGACAGACTGAGACAGAGACAGAGAGACAGAGACGGAGACGGAAGACAGAAACAGAGACAGGGGCACTTTTCAATCTTTTGGCACGCCTGTTACCTTCGATTTCCTGAACAATGGATATAAGCATACTGCTCAGCACTTTTTTTTGTTGCTCATCAATAATTGATGGGTGAGGTCTTGTTAAGTGGATCAGAGTTTGGAAGAAAGAGAGAAAATATATACCCACTCCATCATGTTTTCCTTTGGTTTTGTAGATTTTTGTCGACATGGACAATGCTGTTGTTGTTTTTGGTGAGTTTGTTGTTGTTGTTGTTGTTTTTGTTGGTGGTGGTGGTGGTGGTGTGTGGTGGTGGTGGTGGTGGTGGTGGTGTGGTGGTGGTGGTGGTGGTGGTGGTGGTGGTGGTGGTGGTGGTGTAGTGGTTGTGGTGGTGGTGTGGTTGTAGTGGTGGTGGTTGGTGGTGGTGGTGGTGGTGGTGGTGGTGGTGGTGGTGGTGGTGGTGGTGGTGGTGGTGGTCAGGCAAAAGAGAAGTTGTAAAAACACTTTCACATTTATTTTGCATGTATGTCTGGCGATCTGCTACACGCTTGTATTCTACTTGAGTGCATATGTTTGTGCAATAGTGGCTGTTGGACTCTAAGGGTGTGCCTATTTATTTTTATTTATTTATTCTTTTATATCGACGATAATGGAATAAACACTCATGTGTGTGTGTGTGTGTGTGTGTGTGTGTGTGTGTGTGTGTGTGTGTGTGTGTGTGTGTGTGTGTGTGTGTATGTGTGTGTGTGTGTGTGTGTGTGTGTGTGTGTGTGTGTGTGTGTGTGTGTGTGTGTGTGTGTGTGTGTGTGTTTGTATGTGTGTATGATTGTGTGTGTGACATGAGTCCTTATTCCTTTATCCTCGAAATAAAATAATAAATATGTAAATAAATGAATATGTCTTTCTATATTTCTTTCCTTTTTTAATCTCCATCAACAGTCTACGAGGCACCAGTACTAAGATTCAAACTTGCACCACCAAACAAGAGCGAGAGTCTCTACACCCTCATCCACTACTAAGCTATTGCGCTTTCCCTGAAAATTGCATGGTACGAGTGGTTGATGCCATACCAATTTCATAGAAAGCTTTCTGCACAATCAAACAAGAGAATCAGACCATTCCAATGCATAAGGATGTTCCGCTCCACTAAAGCAGAACATCTCTCTGTCTATGCGTGGTGTGATGTATCTATTGTGGTGTTATTGCGTTCAAAACGTTGATAGTGGACTGGCTTGTGAAAATTTGGTTGAATAATACGGTTTAACTTGTTATAATCTTGGCGTGGTTTTTATAGGATAACGGTTAACGACAAACTGTGTACATGTACAGTTCATCTGCCATTTGTCTTTCAGCAAGCGGTTGTGCAAATGCTGTAAAAAAATTGATGAGGAATTAAGTTGGAAGTAATGTTTTAAGCATCCACGGTGCAAACACGGTGTCATAGGTATGGGGGTTTTTCTCTTAAAAAAACGACTCATGCATAGATTTGATCTGTGATTGAAAATGTGTGTAGTTCATGTGTACCAATAAGATAGATTGAAAAGCATCCTAATGTTTAAAGAGTCGAAATGATGTGTATAAGTATGTTTCCCTATGTTGTATCAATGTAATCAGTTTAACGTGGTTTATGCTATTGTTCCTTTTGTTGGGTTTCTGTAATTGTTTTGTTTT
This sequence comes from Stramonita haemastoma, assembly GCA_030674155.1. NCBI lineage: Eukaryota > Metazoa > Mollusca > Gastropoda > Neogastropoda > Muricidae > Stramonita > Stramonita haemastoma. Next base: position 10,679,911 of record CM060326.1, on the reverse strand, counting down.
ATGGCTTTAAAATGTTTTTCTTCTGTCTCTCTGTCTTTGTCTGCCTGCCTGCCTGCCTGCCTGCCTGCCTGCCTGCCTGCCTGCCTGCCTGTCTGTCTGTCTGTCTGTCTGTCTCCCTCTGTGTCTCTGTCTCTGTCTCTCTCTTTAGATGCGTATCCATCTTGTCTCAGCTAAAGTGGTACAGGCATGTCACACGAACATCTTGACTGGCCAAGACTGTCTCACATGGAACAGTACAAGAAGGGTGACGAAGAAGCATACAGAAAAAAAAAAACGATGACAAGACAACATCAAAGAATGAACTGGCCTTGAGTGGAACGATTTGCAACAGAAAGCAGAGGACCGCAGGGAGTGGAGGAAGCTGGTTGCAAAATCTTCATTGGCGCCACCACGGTCTGCAGGACTACGGGATAGGTGAATGTGAATGTGAAGACTAGCAGAAAGAAGAGAGAAAACTAAACGCTAGGACATAAACCGCGTTCCAGCCCAATATCTGTGTCCATCCATAATTGATGGCTGTCTGTATGTGAAATGGATCAGAGTTGAGAGAGGGATCAGAGTTGAGAGAGAGAGAGAGAGAGAGAGAGAGAGGAAGAGAGAGAGAGAGAGAGGAGAGGGAGAGAGAGAGAGAGAGGAGAGAGGAGAGAGGAGAGAGAGAGAGAGAGGAGAGAGAGAGAGAGAGAGGAGAGAGAGAGAGAGAGAGAGAGTAGAGTCAGTCCTTTATTTTATTTCCTTTTACTTTTGGTTTTTGCTCACGGTTCTAGTCTAGTTGTTGGTCATATAAAGGTTAACTGGTGAAAATGTTGGTAGATGTGTCTAGTCTGTCTATATGTCTGTTTACTTGCATCATGTTTGCAACGAAATGATCACGCTTGTTCTATGTAGGGGCTTTAGTGTGTCTACATGCTTTATTTTCATTTATCAATTATTTTATCAACTCTTTCATTTGGAGGATAATGGAATAAACACAAATGTGCTTTTTTACACCCAGCGCCCGCGTGTATGCAGTTTTTGTAAACATTTTCATCCATTCCCATCGGCACACAAAGGCCTAGGCCTACTCTTCCGACAGGCGGAACAGGTTTTAACCATGCCCACTAGATGTTCTGCGTGCCTTTCGCACACAGGGCCTCGGTTTATAGTCTCACCCGAACGACTTTAAGGAGGAGTCGAGTTGGCACTGATGTTAACTCCAGGGGAAAATTTCCCCTTGAAAGGGATTCGAACCAAGGTCAGCAAATCAGGAGCGCAATGCGCAACGCTCTAAGCAAACATTTCCTCCCCCTGCCCACATGTTGTGTGTGTGTGTGTGTGTGTGTGTGTGTGTGTGTGTGTGTGTGTGTGTGTGTGTGTGTGTGTGTGTGTGTGTGTGTCTGTCTGTCTGTCTGTCTGTCTGTCTGTGTGTGTGTGTGTGTCTGTCTGTCTGTCTGTCTGTCTGTCGGTCGGTCTGTCTTTCTGTCTGTCTGTCTAGGTGTCTAGGTGTCTGACTGTCTGTCTGTCTGTCTGTCTCTGTGTGAGCGCGTTTCTTCATAAATGCAGTTATTTTTGCTTGCAGTTTCACCAAACTTTTCACTGCTATGTTCTCTTCTTGAGTACAGTCATTATTGTCAACCACCTCAGCAAAATGTAAAACAGGTGCAAAAAAATGCTCAAGTGGCGAAAGGTCCTCTCAACCCATTTTGTCTTGATCTCAATATGCTGAACACTGTATCTCTCTCTGGGGAAAGATATTTCCAGAAAACGACTGAGCAGTACATCAGACGAGAGATGGTTTTTGCTGCGTGGAAAAGTCCTGTCTACCTCAGTTTTACAGTTAGGGAAGTCTACTGTTTTATCTGTGAGTGTGTGGATGGGGGGAGGGGTGTGTGTCTTTCTTTAGAATGTGGGTAGCGTTGGTGGAATGTGTTTCATTGTCATTTTTTTCCTAGGATCTTTAAGGATTGGTTAGAACAAAACATTACTTGTAACATTTTTTCTCTTCTTTTTTTTATTTATTGTTTCTTTCTTTCCTTCCTTCTTATTTTATATTTACTTTCAGTCCTTCGGTTCGTCTTTGTTTATTTCACTCTTTCTAAGTTTTTTTTTCTATGATTTCTGTGTCTTATTCTTAATCTTTTGTTTCAAATCTTTTCCGTTTTTTTTAGGGCCTGACTATGCCGAAAGAGCTGTATAATTGCATTGCTATTTTACTGCTAAGAACTTACATGTCATTCAGTTTCAAAGATTTGCTTGGCAATTTTGTCACTCAGTACACCAGTCTGGGCTCAGAAACCTGCTGAGAATTTCTGTGTTTCTGCAATATATCAAACAATCACAAAACACTTTCAAGCTTAACTATGCATATTTCATCTTCCTATACACGAACTAGAGTAAAGCACTGCAGGACTTCACGTAAGGTCATCTGGAAAATCGAAACAACTCCACCATTCTACCAACTGCATGAAAAGCATTTGATAGAATCACATGATGGAGCAAGGAACTCCCAAATCATGAACTGTTCCACTCCAGTAGAGTGGAAAATCCTGTCTAGTGTGCTTTCTTTCACTTAGGATTTCATTGTATTCAATCATTGACAATGAACTCTGAAATAGATTTGGATACCCTGTCAGTACTATACAGCTTACAGTGGACTCTGAAATAGATTTGGATACCCTGTCAGTACTATACAGCTTACAGTGGACTCTGAAATAGATTTGGAATACCCTGTCAGTACTATACAGCTTACAGTGGACTCTGAAATAGATTTGGATACCTGTCAGTACTATACAGCTTACAGTGGACTCTGAAATAGATTTGGATACCCTGTCAGTACTATACAGCTTACAGTGGACTCTGAAATAGATTTGGATACCCTGTCAGTACTATACAGCTTACAGTGGACTCTGAAATAGATTTGGATACCCTGTCAGTACTATACAGCTTACAGTGGACTCTGAAATAGATTTGGATACCCTGTCAGTACTATACAGCTTACAGTGGACTCTGAAATAGATTTGGATACCCTGTCAGTACTATACAGCTTACAGTGGACTCTGAAATAGATTGGATACCCTGTCAGTACTATACAGCTTACAGTGGACTCTGAAATAGATTTGGATACCCTGGTAGTACTATACAGCTTACAGTGGACTCTAAAATATATTTGGATACCCTGTCAGTACTATACAGCTTACAGTGGACTCTGAAATAGATTTGGATACCCTGGTAGTACTATACAGCTTACAGTGGACTCTAAAATATATTTGGATACCCTGTCAGTACTATACAGCTTACAGTGGGCTCTGAAATAGATTTGGATACCCTGTCTGTATTATATGCTTAAAGTTGACTCTAACATTTATTTGGATACCCCATATGCACTCTATGGCTTAAAGTGGGCTCTGAAATCGATGTGGATACCCCACCCCATCTGTAGTATGGTCTAATGTTTGCAGGGAACTCTGAAATTGGTTTGGATACCCATCTGTACTCTGTTATTTACAGCTCTCTGAAACTGGCTTGGATACCCACATCTCTACTCTATCGCTTACAATGGACTCTGAAATTGATGTGGATACCCCCACCTGTATTCAGCTATCGATGGCAACGTATTTTTATAACCTTTATAGTCCTATCGTGACTTTTACAGGTACAGGGTAAAGACAAACAGCCTGAAGTGCATCTGTCTGTATCTTCTTATTAATTGACTAGCCAGTGTGCAAACACAGCGACAATGGATGGATGAGTCATGGATGAGCCTGTTTCATCAAGTGAAGCACATGTATGGCTTCATGTGTGTAGGTCACATGTGTGAACATAAAACATTTGGGGGGAAAAGCTGCAGTCCACGTCCAAGAAAGGAATTGATTTTTCCTTGTGGCATCTGGATCCAATCAGCTTGTCTTTTCTTTACTTTGTTTTTCTTTTGGGGGTTTTCTGTGATGGTTTCTGTTTTGAAATAATGGGTGGCGCTACACTTGTGGCGACGCGCTCTCCTCAGGAAGAGCAGACGAATGTTGCGCAGAGAAATCTGCCGTGACTTAAAGTGGTGTGTAAATGGAAATGTAAAATGGCAACAAACAACAACAACAACAAACAACAACAAAACTTGTTAAATGTACTCCAGGACATAAACCGCGTTCCAGCTCAACAGTTTTTGTTCATCCATAATTGATAGATGTCTGTGTGAAATGGAATCGAGTTGAGAGAACTCCCCAAAAATTCATCCACTGCATGCATCTAGTTTTCCTTTTTGCTTTTGGCCTTTGCTTAATGGTTTGGTTGTGGTCAGAGAAAGGAAAAGTGATAGCGAGCTAGCCGTAACAGATATGTCAGTCTGTCTGTCTGTTTTGTCTGTCTTTCTGTCTGTCTGTCTGCGTGCATGCCATCCTGCTTTCATTAGGAGAGTGCTTTGAGTGTATAATTATAAGGTCATGCCTGCTTATGTGTTGTGTGTGTATATGTGTGGGATGTGTGTGTGTGTGTGTGTGTGTGTGTGTGTGTGTGTGTGTGGTGTGTGTGTGTTGTGCGTGTGGTATGTGTGTGTTTATACATTATCTGATTGGGTGTCTGCATGTGTGTGTATCTGTCTATCTGTCTGTGTTTCTGTGCGTGTCTTTGTACCTCCATAATATGTGTTTCCTGTGCATTTCTATCTTTGTCAGCGCTTTAACTTTTTTTTTTTAGTTGCGTTTACCTACTTTTTTTTTCTACTTAATATTTTTTCTCTGTCTTAGCAGAATTGTAAAACAAATGCAAAACTATGATCACGTGGCAAAACTCCTCTCAACACTTTTTGTCTTCATTCAATTTGCTGAGCTCTGTATCTCCCCCAGGGGAGAAATATTTCCATCCCAAAGTGAATATACGTCAAACGAGGGATGATGTTGCTGTAAGGGAAGCTCTGTCTGTCCCAGCTCTTACCACAAGGGAAGTGTCCCTTTACTTTTGGTCATCTGTTATCTATTTCTTTTAGGTGAAGGTGTCGATGGTTGACACATATTTCATTGTCTATTTTTTTCTAGGAAGATAAGGGCTGGTTTATAAATTTAACATTGGTTTTTATTTTCTAGTTTTGCTCTTATATTTCGTTCATCATCTCTCTTTTCTTTTTCTCGTTCATTTTCTTTCTTGCCTTTCTTCCATATTCTTTGATATTGTATTTTCTAATGTTTCAGTTCTTATACAATATACTCTTTGCTGACATGAGTCATATTCAAAATCATGATCTTGCATGCACATAGTTGATTTTCTGCATGTGCATAAAGCACACACAAAAGAAATAAGACGCTAGTTGGATCTACATATGAGCTCAACTGGGAAAAAGAAAAAAAAATGTATTCGTTGTTATCCAGATGCAACTGAGGTTTAAATCACACGTGCAAGATAAAATAAATTCAAATGCCTATAGCCTCATTCACTCGGCTACCCTCTCTTGTTTAAATTGTCAGTGGTAATATTATACTGAATCAATGAATAAATAACCTTAAACAGAACCAGATTTTAGAGTCAGACAATTCTAATTCAGAAGAAGTTCTGCTCTAGTAGAGTAGAAAATCCCTCTGTCTGGAAATGATGCGTTTCCCATGAGACTTCTTTGCATTCAAACATTGACAGTGGACTCTCTGAAATTGATTTGGATTCCCCATCCCAAATCAACCATCCCTGAAAATGTGTTTCAACCTTTTTTTTTTCGTTTTGCGTGGCTTTTATAGTAAAGGGTAGGGCAAACAATTTAACTGTCGCCGTCTGTCCTTCGTTTTCTTTCTAACAATGTAGGGTGTAAAATATAGTAGGGATAGCGGATAGGTGAGTCATGGTTGGACGTGTTTAAATAGCCACGGTGCACGCATGACTTCATGAAGTTTTTTCGTCTCTGTGTTTTTCTGGGACAGATATCGAATCTGTGATTGAACATTTGTGCAGCTTATACGCATGAACATAAACAAATTGCAAAAAAAACCACAACACCACCAAACCTAGCACTAACTGTGTTTATAGTCAATTTTAGAATCACAGGTAAAGGTTTTTCCTGTGTGTTGATGGTATCAGTTTATTTTATTGTTTTTCTTGTGGTGGTTTTGTTTAGGGGTTTGAAAACGTCTGTCTGGCTGTCTGTGCAACTTAACACCTTTTGTATATTTTCTCTGTTCTTATCTATCTGTCTGTCTGTCTCTGTCTGTCTGTCTGTCTGTCTGTCTGTCTGTCTGTCCGTCGTCGTCGTCCGCCGTCTGTCTGTCTGTCTGTCTCGTCTGTCTGACGCACGCAGCACGCAGGACACGACGTACATATGTATGTAGTATGTATGTATGTATGTATGTATGTATGTATGTATGTATGTATGTAGTAGTAGTAGTATGTAGTATGTAGTAGTATGGTGTGTAGTATGTAGTAGTATGTATGTATGTATGTATGTATGTATGTATGTATGTTATGTATGTATGTATGTATGTATGTATGTATGTATGTATGTATTCTTATGTCATGCTATCTATGTCCTCTCTTCTCTTAGCATTATGTATGTATGTATGTGGTATTCATTATGCTATCTTTGTTCTGTTATGTATGTTAGAAGAATGTATCGTCAGTAGATTGAGTAGGTAGTTGCAGTAGGTAGGTATAATTTGTAGGTGTATGATGTATGTATGTTTGTCTTGTATCTAATGTATGTTGTTTTAAATGAACTATGTATGTATGGTTGGATTAGATATATTATGTATGTATTATTAATATTATGTTTTGTATGTATTATTATCAGCATGTATATGTTCATTTATTGCATGTGCATGTATGTTTGTCTCTTTCCCTCCCTCCCTCTCTCTCTCTCATCATTAGCTTGTTATTGGCTCATCCATCTTTCCTCATCTTTGTTTCTGGCTTATTTGTCTCAGGAGAATTTCCTCAAAGAAATCGCGTGGTATTCGCAGTGTTTGCGTGATATACATTTTTTGTAGTTTTTTTTTCTTCTCTCTCGTTCCTACATATCTCTTTTTTCTCAAAACCTGAACTGATAAACCAATCTTGGCTTTGGAGGATTAAAATCATCAGAGACTGCCACTCCGCATCGGACTGACCAGCCACAGCCGGCACTGTCGCTGAACAAATGACCTGTCTTTTGGCGCAAATTCCATAGTCGACACGACTGACGGAGGCCTACTACATATACTATACACTATCCTGTTATGTTATTTTTGGTCGAACACGATCTTTTTTTTTTCATTTTACTCTTGCTATTGTCCCATAAACAAAAAGTACATTGACAACAAGACACGGACAGTTTCTCTAGAGGAGACCAGCACAGCCAAGAAGATGGTTTTTTTTCTTGTCAGTCTGCAACACAAAGAGGGTAAAATGGCTGACAGGACACGGCTGACCCTGTCAACATGTGGATCGGTGGTCTAGAGGTAACGCGCCTGTCTAGAAAGCAAAAAGTCCGGGTCGAAGTGTGCGGTGGTTTGAATCCCGTTTGGACCCAAAACTTTCCCTCCATCCTTTAGACCAATGCGTGGTGGTCTCGGCGCTAGTCTTTAGACGATAAACCGATGTCCAGTGTGCTACACATAACTATTAAGCGCAGGTAAAAGAGCCCACGGCAACAAGAGAGTTGTCACTGGCAAAATTATGTAGGAAAAACCACTCTGATATTAAACAAATACAGTTGCAGACAGGAAAAAAAAAATATATATATAGTGAGTGGCGCTGCTCTTGTGGTGACGCGTTCTCCCCTGGAGGAGAGCAGCAGCCCGAATTTTACGCAGAGAAATCTGCAGTGACTGAAAGTATTGTAAAATGTAAAATGTTTGATAATTTCACGCAGAGAAATGTGCCGTGACTTAAAGTGCTGTAAAATGTAGAATGTTTGATCCCCCTCGTCAACCCCCACCCCTCCCCATCACTACTATGCTCTGTAGACTTTTTGAAGTGTTTCAGCTCTAGGTATAGATTGAATGTTGGGACTGGAAACAACAAAGACAAAGAGGACCACATACCACCAGCAGATAAACCTCGTTCCAGCTCAACATTGGTTTTTTTTGCCCATTCATAATTGATGGGTGTCTGTGTGGAATGGATCAGAGTTGAGAGAGAGAGTGAGAGAGAAAAAAAATCCACTGCATGCATCCTATTGTTTTATTTTACTTTGGTGTTTGTTCAATGTTCTGGTTGTTGGTCAGAGAAAGGAAAACT
>CM060326.1:10666748-10669248 GCA_030674155.1 Stramonita haemastoma | reverse complement strand
TGGATACTTTTTAATCGGCCGTTCCATGGCTTTATCAAACTTTGTTTCTCCTTTTATTTCTCTCTAAAACCCTGGGATTGTATTAGTGATTGGACATGTGTGTAGTTTATATGTTAAGACATAAAAAAAATGATTGTAAAAAAATAACATGGCCAAGGTCAATGGGAATTTTCTCTGTGTTGCTTTTATACAACTTCTGATCTCTGCTTTTTGTTTTGTTTTCTTTTCTTTGTTAGCCTCTGAGATATTTTGGTTTCTTGAGTTCAAAATAGATCTTCACTATGTATGTGCGTGTGTCTTCGTGTCATAGTGTGTGTGTGTGTGTCTACGTTTTGTCTCTAGGTGTGTATGTATGTCTGTCTCTGTCTATATATATCAGACAAACAAAAAGACAGACAGTTAAAAACACAAAGCGTCAGAGAAAGAGAATGACACAGGTAGACAGACAGATGACAAAACACAAAAAGTTAACAGTGAAAACAGCATACACAGCAAAAATACAACAGCAATAACGACATCTCAAACACAACATCTCCTCAAACAACTAGCACTACCAACCAACAACAACAACCACAACAACAAACACAACAACAACAACAACAACAACAGCAAAAAGAATAGCAACATCATCAACCCCCACAACAAAACACGCTTATCATAGCATTCTTTCAATAGAGTTGACAGCAACTCCGCAACTAATGAAGGTTGACATGCAACCTGTCCCCGATACAGCCAAGAAAGACAGTAATCAGATTACATCCACCTCCACCCTTCATCGCCCTCTAATCTCTCCTCAATAACTCCACCGACACTTCTCTCCATACAGTGACTTGACTCCACTTGGTTTGGTTTGGTTTGGTTTCATTTGGCTTGGCTTGGCTTGGCTTGATTTGGCTTGACTTGGCTTGGCTTGGCTTGATTTGACTTGGTTTGGTTGGATTTGATTTGGCTTGGCTTGGCTTGTTTTGCCTTGACTTGCCTTGGCTTGACTTACCTTGGCTTGCTTTTGCTTGATTTCACTTTGTTTTACTTCACTTGATTTGACTTGGCTTGGCTTGAGTTGACTTCCAGCTTCATTTGGCTTGGCTTGACTTGGCTTGGTTTGGTTTGGCTTGGGTTGACTTGGCTTGGTTTGTTTTGGTTTTGGCTTGGCTTGGCTTGGTTTGGCTTGGCTTGGCTTGGCTTAGCTTGGCTTGGCTTGGCTTGGTTTGACTTGGCTTGCAGCATGACTTGACTTGGCTTGGCTTGGTTTGGCTTGGCTTGGCTTGGCTTAGCTTAGCTTAGCTTGGCTTGGCTTGGCTTGGCTTAGCTTAGCTTGGCTTGGCTTGGCTTGGCTTAGCTTGGCTTGGCTTGCAGCATGACTTGATTTGGCTTGGTTGGGCTTGGCTTGACTTGGCCGGACTTGCAGCTAGACATCGAGCTTCACTTGTCTTGGTTTGACTTGACATGACATGACATGACATGACATGACTTGACCTTGCTGAATCGGCTTGACTTAGCTTGGCTTGGTTTGGCTTGGCTTCGCTATTAAGGTGGACACTTGGTTCGAAACTGATGACATTTTGTTTACAAGCCCATGTTAAAAGTTATGCCATATCTTGAAAGGGCGTCACTTGTAAAGCATTAAAAAAATTTTACTCAGTTTCTGCACTGTTGCCATGGAAACATCCAATATGGCCAACCAAAACTCAATATTTCAAATCCTAAAGCCTTTTTATCTATAACAAGTATGAGTAATCTGTTTCTACAGACATATTTTTACGATCTGAAATCTTTAATTTTACACAGGGGAATCTCCATAAATGCATCCAGCAATTTTTAATTCTAAAAAACATGTTTTGGCCATTTTGGACCCTGTCTCACCATGTGCCTTCTCTTGTTGGTTTTCCACCTAATTGCTTTTACAAATTTCTTTTTTTCATTTAAAAATCCCTCCCTTTCCGCCCTCACCCCATTCCACCTTTTAGTTTTGCTCATTCATAACTTCTTCCTTTCTCCTTGTATGACTGCTTCCTGTGCCTTTTGCTAGACATGACTATTATATTTTTTCCCTACCATTTTCTTTTTACATGCCTTTTCTTTCCTTTTCGCTTATTCCCTCTTCTTCATTTTCCTCTTTTTTACAGAAGGAATAGGGGGGAAATGAAATCTACAATAGCATAGAATGAAACAAGCGAAGACAGAAAAAACACGGATGGTTAATAAAAAAAAACCAAAAGAGTGCGAGAATTTCGAAATAAAAACAAATACCAAAAATACATGGCATTTCCTTAGCACAACTGGCAGTCTTTCCCTAATGAAAACTGACAGACAAGGCAGGATATTGTAGAGGATGACTGCAATCAGCTTAAGCCAATTTGAAATCCCCCAACGTTATTTATCTACCCCCTCTCACACACACACACCACACACACACACACACACACACCACACACACACACACACACACACACACAACACCACACACCACACACACACACCACACACCACCACCACCACC
>CM060326.1:10651748-10656748 GCA_030674155.1 Stramonita haemastoma | reverse complement strand
TCCTTTATAACTTGTCTTAAGTTGTGTATTCCAATACTCTCCTTTTTGATGCTTTATTTTCTCAGTTTCTATAAGTTTCTTTCTTGACAGAATTACCATACTTTTTTTCGGTTTGATCCTAATGTTTTATTAAGCTATGTTTATCTGCTCTGATAATTAAGCAATCATGTCTTTATGCGCTCTGTTTTCCTTGTTTTACTTCCATTAACCTTCTTACTATCAATATTTGCGGTAACATTCATCATTGTTCAAAAGTTTCTTCTTTTCTTTTTGTTACTCGGTACAGCTCCGATGTTCACCAATGGTGAACTTTTGCATATGCGACTACATTTTCCCCCCTCACCATGAAGGTAGATATATTCCAACTTCGGGGATTTTCTTATTTTATCAAAAAGTCCCCTTTCAATGACGTAGAGCATAGAGTTGATAACAGCTGCTTTCATTTCTCACGTGTGTAACTGAAATATATCAAACAAACTTTTGTGCTGACACGAAATTTTAGACCTTGATCTGTCTACCATTTAGCCTTAACTGGTGGATTCGGATCATTACCTTTGATTGCCTAACTGCATCCACTCTCTCTTTCAACATGCATTTTCCATTTTGCTCCTGTTGCTGTAGGGTAAACACCAGTTAACTGACAAACAAACACGGGCTGTAACTCTCCTGGTGGGCGGTGGAGCCAGTGAATGATTTCCCCTTTGTCAAGGTGACGGCCGCAGACAGTAAAATGGCCGGACAGGTCGTGTCTGGCCTTGTCCAAATGTTTGACCACCTACAGTGTACCCAGGAGTTTATGGGGCCTTTTAGCGACCCCTGAATAGCCGTGCTAGCACCAGCAAGAGACGCGACTGTACTGGATATTGGATACAGAGTGTTTATTTATCTATCTATCCATTCTTTTATATCGAGGATAATGAAATAAGCACTCATGTGCTTTTTTACATCCTGTCCCCGTGGGTATGCAGTTTTGTAAATATTGACTTCTGTTCCCACCAGCACACAATGGCATACTCTTATGAAAAAGCGGAACAGGATTTAACGTGTGCACAAGATGTCCTGCGTGCGCTCGTACAGGGCCTCGGTCTATAATCTCATCTGAAGGACTTTGGGAAGAGTGGAATCGGCACTGATATTAACTCTGGGAGAAAAATCTCGACCAGGATTTGAACCCGGGTGGTCTCTTTTTGTCAATTCAATGTGATGGTCCTGTGAGTGAAATTTAAGCTCAAATAGACTATAGTTATAGCATACAGGCACACACACACGCACACACGCGCGCGCACACACACACACACACACACACACACACACACACACACACACGCGCACACACACACACACACACACACACAAACACACACACACACACAACACACACACACACACACACACGCACACACACACAGAGCCATGTCAAGTTGATGGCCGCAGACAGACAGTAAAATGGCAGACAGGTCATGGCTGGCCTTGTCGAAATGTTTGACCACCCACCCCGTAGACAGGAGTTTATGGGGCCTTTTAGCGACCCCTGAATAGCCATGCTAGCACCAGCAAGACAGGCGACTGTACTGTATATGGGATACAGCAGTGGGATTTTAAACCCTTGTTTTTTGTTGTTGTTGTTGTTTTTAATATGATCTTTTTCGTCCATTCAATTTGATGGTTGTGTGAGTGAAGTATAAGCTCAAAATAGATTATAATTATAGCGTAAAAACACACAGACAGATACAGACACACACATACTCAAACACACACACACACACGCACGCACACACACGCACGCACGCATGTATGCAGCACACACCATACTTTGATCTTTGACAAACAGCCGATTCTATGCATTAAACATGTAAACCTTATTTTCAAAATATCTTATGTCTTACTGATCTTATTTCGTTTATAGTAGATTTGCCCTGAGTGTACCTGTACGTTTTCTCTCATCTTTAGATGACAATGTAACTTATCTTAAACAATCTGGTGTTTCTTTTTTTTAAATAAGTCTTAAACTTTCTTAAGCCCTGAAGTATAATCAGTAAAAGTATAAATGAAAAAAGTTTCAAAAAATGTTACTATCATTGCCTTATTAATGTCACTCCCGTTGTTTGAAAAAGCATTAACTATTATTAAGAAGAAACCCTAAATTCAATTTGATAAAGCTTTAGATGAAAGGGGACATTACAGACTGTGTAATCTCAGGTGGTCGTTCATGCCTGTGATTTCATTATAACCAGCAAGTATTTGTGCTTGCATGCAAAACTTCGGTACATGTTGGTACATGTTGGCGCCTGTGGTGAATTTGGATAGCTGTCTTTGAATCCTTTTTCTCTGTCGTCTTTGTTATCAGACAAACAGCTTCATTTTTGCCATTCTTCTTCTTTGTTTTTTTTTCTGTTTTGTTTTCTTGGTTATTTTCGATATGTTGAATAGCGTTTCAATATATAATATATATACACATATATACACATACATACATACACACACACACGCATTATATATATATATATTATATATATATATATATATATATATATATATATATATATATATATATATAATATATATATATAAACACATCAACTTTGATGTATATCTATATATATATATATCTATATATATATATCTATATATATATATATCTATATATATATATATATATATATATATATATATATATATGTATATATATGTATATATATATATATATATATATATATATATATATATATATATATATATATATATATATATATATATATATATATATATATATATATATATATAAACACGTCAACTTTGAAAATGTTTTCATTTTCACTATTGCCAGTTCTACACAACGATTTTGAAAAAAAAGTGTTAGCAATAATCCAACAGTTATATGGAAAGCTTTCTTACTGTTTGACAAAAGTGTGGCAAATTGTTCTTGGCAGTTACATGAATAGTAATTCAGTTTGTTTGTTCATTTCTTCGTGAATTTGTTTTTCTGTCTGCACTTTTCTTGTTTTGTTGTTTATTTTGGCTGTGCTTTTTTCATATTTGCTTGACTCGTGCTTTCAGTTTCTTTAGCTCTCTATACTTTGTTTTGTATGTACCGTCACTTTTTCTTCTGAGAAGTTTCAAAATGTTATTATTATCATTTTCCCTTGTTTCATGAATTAAAAATGTAGATCTTATGTTGGATGGGTCATTGCAGAATCTGTTCATTTTTTTGAAGAATAGTTTTTTTCTTACGTTGCATTACACAATTTCTTGCAATGGTGTCCATCATAGTGAAGGGTATGATACTGTCGTATAGAAAAAAAAAGCCTTTAATGAAACGGATCATATAGTCCACATGTTGCTGTTTTCCTGTTAAAAATAGCTTTGGGTGTATCAGCTCATCACATCCAGTGATACCATGTGCAAGTAGGAAGCTCCACTTCCGAATCTCTCTACTGGCTACTGCCATTATCACTAGATTCAGATGGCCAACTTAGATTGTCTATTTCCAGGCCTTCTCTCTCTCTCTGTCTCTCTCTCTCTCTCTCTCTCTCTCTCTCTCTCTCTCTCTCTCTCTCTCTCTCCTCTCTCTCTCTCTCTCTCTCTCTCTCTCTCTGTCTCTTCTGCTCTCTTCTCCTGTCTCTCTCTGTCTCTCTCTGTCTCTCTGTCTCTCTGTCTGTCTCTCTGTCTCTCTGTCTGTCTCTGTCTCTCTGTCTGTCTGTCTGTCTGTCTGTCTGTCTGTCTGTCTGTCTGTCTGTCTGTCTGTCTGTCTCTCTCTCTCTCTCTCTCTCTCTCTCTCTCTCTCTCTCTCTCTCTCTCTCTCTCTCTCTCTCTCTCTCTCTCTCTCTCTCTCTCTCTCTCTCTCCTCCCTCCTCCCCCCTCTCTCTCCCCTTCAACCTTCACTTTTTCCATTTTCGCTTTTACTACCGTGGTGTAAATACCAGTTTTCTACTGATAAGCAAACAGGGGCAGTTACTCTGCTTGATGAAGAGTGGAACCAGTGAATGATTTCCCTTTGTCAGGCTGAGGCACAAAGACAGTATAAAATGGCCGGCTGGTCAGGTCATGGCTGGCCTTGTCAACGTGTTAGATCCCCTACAGTGCAGGCAAGGGGGTTTATGGGGCCTTTTAGACCCTGAGCAAGATTACATTCTGGGACCAGCAACATCTGTGACCGTATGATGCCAGACATAAAACGTGGGGATTTATTTTAGTTTGTTGGTGCTTTGTTTTAGTTTTTCACCTGTGTCCATCTACATGTTTTAGTGATATTAGTGAACTGGGACAATCTTGAGAGTAAACAATAAAGCATATCAATATTATACAGAGTCAGACAGACAGACCTTCAGACAGAGACAGACAGGCAAACAGACACATACACAGGCAGTCAAACAGACTTAAACAGGCAGTCAAACAGACTTAATAGCACACAAATAATTGAGAGAGAGAGAGAGAGAGAGAGAGAGAGAGAGAGAGAGAGAGAGAGAGAGAGAGAGAGAGAGAGAGACAGACAGACAGACAGACAGACAGACAGACAGACAGACAGACAGACAGACAGACAGACAGACAGACAGAGAGAGAGAGAGAGAGAGAGAGAGAGAGAGAGAGAGAGAGAGAGAGAGAGAGAGAGAGAGAGAGAGAGAGAGAGAGAGAGAGAGAGAGAGAGAGAGAGAGAGAGAGAGAGAGAGAGAGAGAATCTGTCCGAGACAATCGTCGATGCTTTTCTTTGTAATCGATGTGAGAACTTTGATTGTTTAAAAAAAAAAAGGGATTGACAGATTTCACGAAGCTCTTAAAATTTAGGCCATGGGTATGACTTTAAAATTTCTATCAGGCAATGGGGTAGACCTCAGCTTTTTCTTTCTTTTTTTTTCAGCTTAAACATCACTATTAGTTGGTTATATAAACTGAACAAAACCCAACAGTCTTCTATTACTACAAAAAACCCTCTTCTAATAATCTGAAATAAATCAGACGCCATTGTTATGTTTATCTTATTCGTCTTGTGTTTACTACTGCTA
>CM060326.1:10634248-10636748 GCA_030674155.1 Stramonita haemastoma | reverse complement strand
AGAGAGAGAGAGAGAGAGAGAGAGAGAACACTGAACACTGAACACTGAACACTGAACACTGAACTGATTTAATGTACATTGGCCATGGACCACAATACATTTCTTGGGCTTGGGATGGAACAAAGGGTTCATTCGTATCATAGGCAAGGCAAATGCACAAAAGGTATAGATTCATGCTGATCAAAAGAAGAAAAACACACATTATTCTAAATCATGATTATGAATCTAACATGAAACAAAACCAAATCACAGAAACATAATTTCTAGGGAAAATTGTGGAAATCATGCATATCGATTACGTAACGAATCATAAAAGTTTTCAAAATACATCCTGAATTAGCATTTTCTTTCTTTTATTGATAGAATGAAAAACATATCTAGACAAACTGTGCCTGTACTCATCATTTGTTCCACTGAACAGATCGTGCAATGGTACATTGATACATTTACTTAGGAATCTTTCTCTCAAGTCATGGTATACGTAACATTCCCATAAAAAGTGAGCTTCATTTTCAACTTTCGTTTTACAGAAGGGACACATTTTTTCTCGATTATACTCACTATATCTATATACATTATTATTAAGGGGTAGAACATTAAATCTGGCTTGAGTAATTGCGACTCGAAAGCAGTAGACATCAATAGAGTTTATATACTCCTCTTTTACAAAAATACTTTTAAATGATCTGTAATTTTCATACCTCTCTTTATCTCTTATAGTCCCCTCCCATTCTTGAATGAACATATCTATTAATCTTTGTTTAAACATACGTAAGAAAAGTTTTACATCCCCAACACCTTGTTGCATCCAAACTATGTTAAAACCCGTTTCACACAAAATTTCTCTTATTTTGGAAATCCAGCAGTATTTACCATTTCTATCTAACTCTAACAGCATGCAGTAAGCATTACATGGTATTCTATTCTGATCCATTTGCAATAGTTTTTAACCAGTATCTAATGGTTCTTGTACATGAGTTGACATAAAGTGGATATCTACCTAAATCTCCATATACCATCTTATTGGGCGTTCTTACAGGTACTCCTAAAAATCTTTTACATGCCATCAAATGAATTTTTTCAAGAGAGAGAGAGAGAGAGAGAGAGAGAGAGAGAGAGAGAGAGAGAGAGAGAGGAGAGAGGAGAGAGAGAGAGAAGACAGACAGACAGACAGACAGACAGACAGACAGACAGACAGACGGACAGAGAGAGACAGAGAGAGACAGAGACAGAGAGAGAGAGACAGAGAGAGACACAGAGAGAGAGAGACAGAGAGAGAGAGACAGAGAGAGAGAGAGAGAGACAGACAGACAGACAGACAGACAGACAGACAGACAGACACACACACACACACACACACACAGACACACAGACACACAGACACACAAACAAACACACAGACAGACTCAAGAAGAAAAAGGATTACAAAAAAACACTAATAAAACAACTCCCTAAACCAAGCCCCTAAACCACCCCCCCCAAAAAGGGCAACCAGTACCATGTGACCGACAGACTGAAACAAACCTAAAAGAAAAGAACGCCTTTCTTGCGTGTGTCCCAGAACTGAAGAGAATCAGGATCCACACCAAACTTAATTATCTCTTCACCTTGCCGTCTGTCCCCTTCTGTTACAGCTTAGATACTCATCTGTACAGACGAAGTGGACGTTAGGTACCAAGTGGAGATAAGGGCCCTACCTCACGCACAAACAAAACACGTTTGCTATAGAGAAGTGTATGGTCAGTCTTGCAGTTTTAAGGTGGATCTGTGGTCTAAAGGTGGCTGCCTGCCTAGAAAGCAAAACATCAGGTCGAAGTGTGTGGTTGTTTGAACCCCCTGTGGACCAAACCCTTTTCTCCCTATCCACTAGACTCTGAGCGGTGGTCTGTGTG
This sequence comes from Stramonita haemastoma, assembly GCA_030674155.1. NCBI lineage: Eukaryota > Metazoa > Mollusca > Gastropoda > Neogastropoda > Muricidae > Stramonita > Stramonita haemastoma. Next base: position 10,634,856 of record CM060326.1, on the reverse strand, counting down.
CTAGTGTTTTGGATCAGTTGATAAACTTAGGACTCGTGTGTTACACAAAGTTATTTAGTGCACGTAAAAGAAATCATAGCAATGAGAGTTGTCCCCCCCGCAAAATTCTTAATAAAAAAAAGTCACTCTGAAAGGAAACAAATGCAGTAGCTGACAGAAAATAATACAATGGGTGGTAGCCCTGCTCTTGTGGTGACACACTCTCCCTAGGAGAAAAGTGAAACAGCCTGAATTTCATGCAGAGAAATCTGCCACGACTTAAAATGGTATGATATAAAATGAAAACCACAAAAAGGGGCAACGAGTGCTGTGTGACTGAAACAAACCTGAAAGACAAGAACGCGTTTCTAGCGTGTGTCCCAGAACTGAAGAGAATCAGGATCCACACCAAACTTAATTATCTCTTCCCCTTGCTGTCTGTCTCCATCTGTTACAGCTTAGATACTCATCTGTACAGACGAAGTGGACGTTAGGTACTAAATGGAGAAAAGGGCCCTACCTCACACACAACAAAAACGTTTAGAGATAAGTGTATGCTCACAGTCTTCAAGCATGAAGGAGTAACACTTAACTGAAATTGCATAGGATGGTATGGTGATAGTGGAAAA
>CM060326.1:10625172-10634148 GCA_030674155.1 Stramonita haemastoma | reverse complement strand
AATTCCAGTTTGTTGTTATTACTGTCTCTTTATTTGTATCCCTAACGTTCCGGTTTGCTTGTGAACAGGCCAATGTAAAACGGGAAAAAAAATCTGCAAATAGATAAAGGCAATAATTTCAGTCGCACGAGCGTGCACACGCATGCACGCATGCACGCATGCACACATGCACATACACACAGGTATGCACGCACGAATGTACGACCGCGTGCACACACATACAATGGCATCAAATTTATCCAGAACATTTTCTATTGCTAAGTTTTTTTTAAAGTCTTATATATGAACGATGTTTTTAGAAAGGTTTTGCATAGTCACAGCTTTACAGTATGCCAAAAATAATGCAGCAGGTTTTGCAAAGTAGCTTCTGTCAATTAGTAAAAATAAAGTAAAACTGGCTTGTTTGCTTGATTTTTCAACGTTTACCAGGCAACTTGTCTATTTGGATGATTGTTTAGTGGTTTGGTTTCCTCTTTTCTTGCTTATAGTGGCTTTAACACCTACGGAGGCTGTGTAGGAAATGTGTCGATTTTTTCACTCCTTTATAACTTGTTTTAAGTTGTGTATTCCAATACTCTCCTTTTTCATGCTTTTTTTTTTTCTCTGTTTATATGACAAGTTGTTTTTTTCTTGACAGAATTACCATATTTTTTTCGGTTTGATCCTAACGTTTTATTAAGCTATGTTTATCTGCTCTAATAATTAAGCAATCATGTCATCTTTGTGCGCTCTGTTTTCCTTGTTTTACTTCTGTTAACCTACTTACTATCAATTTTGGCGGTAACATTCGTCATTGTTCAAAAGTTTCTTCTTTTCTTTTTGTTCCTCGGCTACAGCTCCGATGTTCACCAATGGTGAACTTTTGTGTATGCGACCACATTTTCCCCCACCATGAAGGCACACCTACTCCAGTTCAGGATTGTTTTATTAAAAAACAACAACAACAACAAACCCTTTCAATGATGTAGAGCATACAGTTGATCGATAACAGGTGTTTACATTTCTCATGTACTTAACTGAAACATATCAAACAAACTTTTGTGCTGACACGAAATTTTACACCTTGATCTGCCTACCATTTAGCCTTAACTGGTGGATTCAGACAATTGCCTTTGATTGCCTAACTGCATCCACTCTCTCTTTCAACATGCATTTTCCATTTTGCTCCTGTTGCTGTAGTGCAAACACCAGTTAACTGACAAACAAACACGGGCTGTAACTCTCCTGGTGGGCGGTGGAGCCAGTGAATGATTTCCCCTTTGTCAAGGTGATGGCCACAGACAGTAAAATGGCCGGACAGGTCGTGTCTGGCCTTGTCCAAATGTTTGACCACCTACAGTGTACCCAGGAGTTTATGGGGCCTTTTAGCGACCCCTGAATAGCCGTGCTAGCGCGACTGTACTGGATATTGGATACAGAGTGTTCATTTATCTATCTATCCATTCTTTTATATCGAGGATAATGAAATAAGCACTCATGTGCTTTTTTACATCTTGTCCCCGTGGGTATGCAGTTTTGTAAATATTGACTCCTGTTCCCACCAGCACACAATGGCCTACTCTTACGAAAAGCGGAACAGGATTTAACGTGTGCACAAGATGTTCTGCGTGCGTTCGCACAGGGCCTCGGTCTATAATCTCATCTGAAGGACTTTGGGAGGAGTGGAATCGGCAATCAGTGCCGAGAAAAATCTCCACCAGGAATTGAACCCGGGTGGTCTCTTTTTGTCAATTCAATGTGATGGTCCTGTGAGTGAAATTTAAGCTCAAATAGACTATAGTTATAGCATACAGGCACACACACGACGCACGCACGCACGCGCGCGCGCACGCACGCACGCACGCACGCACACACACACACACACACACACACACACACACACACACACACACACACACACACAACGCACACACACAGAGCCATGTCAAGTTGATGGCCGCAGACAGACAGTAAAATGGCGGACAGGTCATGGCTGGCCTTGTCGAAATGTTTGACCACCCACCCCGTAGACAGGAGTTTATGGGGCCTTTTAGTGACCCCTGAATAGCCATGCTAGCACCAGCAAGACAGTCGACTGTACTGTATATGGGATACAGCAGTGGGATTTTAAACCCTTGTTTTTTGTTGTTGGTGTTGTTTTTTGATATGATCTTTTTCGTCCATTCAATTTGATGGTTGTGTGAGTGAAGTATAAGTTCAAAATAGATTATAATTATAGCATAAAAAACACACAGACAGATACAAACACACACACACACACACACACACACACACACACACAACACACACACACACACACACACACACACCACACACACACACGCACGCACACACACGCACGCATGCATGCAGCACACACCATACTTTGTTCTTAGACAAACAGCCGATTCTATGCATTAAACATGTAAACCTTATTTTCAAAATATCTTATGTCTTACTGATCTTATTTCGTTTATAGCAGATTTGCCCTGAGCATACTGTAAGTTTTCTCTCATCTTCAAATGACAATGCAACTTAATATCTTAAACAAGCTAGTGCTTTTCTTAAAATACGTCTTAAACTTCCTTAAGCCCTAAATAATAATCAATAAAAGTATAAATGAAAAATACTTTGAAAAAATGTTACCATTATTGCCTTGTTGCTTTATTAATGTCACTCCTGTTGTTTGCAAAAGCATTGACTATCACTAAGAAGAAACGTTAAGTTAATAAAGCTTTTGATGAAAGGGGACATTACCGTCTGTGTAATCTGAGGTGGTCGTTCATGCGTGTGATTTTATTATAACCAGCAAGTATTTGTGCTTGCATACAACGTTTCGGTACATGTTGGTACATGTTGGCGCTTGTGGTGAATTTGGATAGCAGTCTTTGAATGATCTTTTTCTGTCTTCCTTGTTATCAGACACACAGATTCAGTTTTGCCATTCTTCTATTTTGTTTTTTTTTCTGTTTTGTTTTCTTGGATATTTTGGATATGCTGAATAGCGTTTCAATATATATATATATAATATATATATATATATATATATATATATATATATATATATATATATATATATATATATATATATATATATATATATATATTTATAACATCAACTTTGAAAATGTTTTCATTTTCACTATTGCCTGTTCTACACAACGATTTTGAAAATAAAGTGTTAGCAATAATCCAACTGTTATATGGAAAGCTTTCTTACTGTTTGACAAAAGTGTGGCAAATTGTTCTGGGCAGTTACAGGAATAGTAATTCAGTTTGTTTGTTCATTTCTTGGTGAATTTGTTTTTCTGTCTGCGCTTTTCTTGTTTTGTTGTTTATTTTGGCTGTGCTTTTTTTTTCATATTTGCTTGACTCGTGCTTTCAGTTTCTTTAGCTCTCTATTCTTTGTTTTTTGTATGTACCGTCACTTTTTCTTCTGAGAAGTTTCAAAATGTTATTATTATCATTTTCCCTTGTTTCATGAATTAAAAGTGTATATCTTATGTTGGATGGGTCATTGCAGAATCTGTTCATTTTTTTGAAGAATAGTTTTTTTTTTGGTCTTACATTGCATTTCACAATTTCTTGCAATAGTGTCCATCATAGTGAAGGGTATGATACTGTCGTAGAGAAAAAAAGAAAAAAGCCTTTAATGAAACGGATCATTTAGTCCACATGTTGCTGTTTTCCTGTTAAAAATAGCTTTGGGTGTATCAGCTCATCACATCCAGTGATACCATGTGCAAGTAGGAAGTTCCACTTCCGAATCTCTCTGCTGGCTACTGCCATTATCACTAGATTCAGATGGCCAACTTAGATTGTCTATTTCCAGGCCTCTCTCTCTCTCTCTCTCTCCTCTCTCTCTCTCTCTCTCTCTCTCTCTCTCTCTCTCTCTCTCTCTCTCTCTCTCTCTCTCTCTCTCTCTCTCTAGCGCTCTCTCTCTCTGTCTCTCTCTCTCGTCTCTGTCTCTCTGTCTCTCTGTCTGTCTGTCTGTCTGTCTGTCTGTCTGTCTGTCTGTCTGTCTGTCTCTCTCTCTCTCTCTCTCTCTCTCTCTCTCTCTTTCTCTCTCTGTCTCTCTCTCTCTCTGTCTCTCTGTCTCTCTGTCTCTCTCTCTCTCTCTCTCTCTCTCTCTCTCTCTCTCTCTCTCTCTCTCTCTCTCTCTCTCTCTCTCTCTCTCTCTCGGACTTCCCTTGCTTGGCTACCAGCAGGACGGAATTTCAAAACTGCGTTTATAAATTTGTGGGTTTTGTACAAAAACAGAGGACAGTATGCCAGTGGTAGGTTTGCCTTCGCGTCTGGAGCATATTCTGAATGCCCTTCTACAAGATATGTGCCTTTCGTCATTTAAAATTGACGGTAGGGAGAGACAAACGGTGGTTGTTCTGCGCCTATCAACAACAACCTGTCAACCCCCAGTGACACACAGTCATTCAGTTCAAAATGACAGTGCCGTGTACAGGAAGAAAAGCACAGCACAAGTGGCCAGGGACAAAAGGAGAAGAGAGACTTACAATTCTACTCGAATGCAAAGTCAAGATGTAAATATTTCGTCTCCATCTGGCCTGTTTCTCCCGACGCCTCCAAGTATAATGTATACAGAAGAAAATGCCACTACCCCTGACATGTTGGCCAAGCCTATTGACAGTCCTTGTTGTGAAGGCCAGACTGCACGTGCAATGCGTTCTGCCCACCCCTTTCTGACAACACTGGCTGACGTCAACCCCCAGTCTGTGACAGTGCCCTACGGTGAATTCACGCTGGATGGACAGACTGCGGAGTGTTACGAACACAGCGATGGTGGTGATGGTGGTGAAAGGGAGGACAGTGGTTCTGAGGAATGCGATGACAAACCCGCCACATCGTGTGTGACACTGGCGGGAGACGGGACAGAGGCAGACGGGACAGAGGAAGACGGGACAGAGGACTGGAGCACTGAAAAAGAAGACAGCCTAACTTCATCTACCGAACCATCCCAAGCCACCCCTCTGTCAGATGAATATTTCCGGAAAATCTGGAAACGTTTAGAACAATTAGATCGGAACATGGGCAGAGTCAGTGACAGTTCGAGAGCGAAGAAGAAAGATGGACATTTTGGCTAAAGGGCTGTAAGCGAGAAAAGTTTTGACAAATCCATAGCACAACACACATCTCTGTCACACAATTAATGATAGACCAGGGATGATCATAATGACAGTGTGTTTAGTACTGTTTCCTTGGGGTCTGATGATGATACAACTATTGAACATTTCCGAGATATGGTTTCCAATCGCGATGATTTGATGTAAATTGGTTATGGTTCGATTTTGATTGTTTTATTTGATTCCTTCCCTATGTGAATGGGCTGTAAAGCTTACACATTAAAATCAATTGTCATTGTCATTGTCATTGTCATTCTCTCTCTCTCTCTCTCTCTCTCTCTCTCTCTCTCTCTCTCTCTCTCTCTCTCTCTCTCTCTCTCTCTCTCTCTCTCTCTCCTCCCTCCCTCCCTCCCTCCCCCCTCTCTCTCAACCTGCACTTTAACATTTTCGCTTTTACTACCGTGGCGTAAATACCAGTTTTCTACTGATAAGCAAACAGGGGCAGTTACTCTGCTGATGAAGAATGGAACCAGTGAATGATTTCCCTTTGTCAGGCTGAGGCCAAAAGACAGTATAAAATGGCCTGCTGGTCAGGTCATGGCTGGTGTTGTAAACGTGTTAGATCCCCAACAGTGCAGGCTTCGGGGTTTATGGGGCCTTTTAGACCCTGAGCAAGATTACATTCTGGGACCAGCAACATCTGTGACCGTATGATGCCAGACATAAAACGTGGGGATTTATTTTGGTTTGTTGGTGCTTTGTTTTAGTTTTTCACCTTTGTCTATCTACATGTTTTAGTGGTACGAGTGAACTGGGACAATCTTGAGAGTAAACAATAAAGCATAATTACACAGAATCAGACAGACAGACAGAAACAGACAGGCAAACAGACACATACACAGGCAGTCAAACAGACTTAACGGCACACAACCAAGTAATTGAGAGAGAGAGAGACAGAGACAGAGAGACAGGAAATATGTCCGAGAGAATCGTCCATGCTTTTCTGTGTAATCGATGTGAAAACTTTGATTATTAAAAAAAAAGCATTTGAGATTGACAGATTTCACGAAGCTCTTAAAATTTAGGCCATGGGTATGACTTTAAAATTTCTATCAGGCAATGGGGTAGACCTCAGCTTTTTCTTTTCTTTTTTCAGCTTAAACATCACTATTAGTTGGTTATATAAACTGAACAAAACCCAACAGTCTTCTGTTACTACAAAAAACCCTCTTCTAATAATCTGAAATAAATCAGACGCCATTGTTATGTTTATCTTATTCGTCTTGTGTTTACTACTGCTACGCCTTTGTCACCTGGGCGATGTGTGCATCAAAATGCCCCACCATTAAAAGAACCTGAATTTAATGACAAAAAGTAATTACGCTTTTAGTGAAATGAAAAGAATCTGTTCACCTGTGTAATTCCGTTACATCCTATGGGCTTGCGATCATGCATGGAATTCTACACCGTAACTTCTTTATGTGTTGGCACTGATGGTAGAATTTGAATGCTTAAATTTGAGTGTTTTTTTTTCAATATTTTGCTTTGAAAAAGATAATTGTTTAGAACGACATAGCACCAAATCATAAAACGAGTACAAAAATCATTGAAATTGCTTTCCATGGGATGCTTAGGGTGTTTTTGATTTGTCTTGCTTATATGTATACTCAAGTATTAACGTGTGTCAAAAATGGGCTGCATCTGAACACAGTTGCGCCAAATACACAAAAGTAAGAAACTGTGTTTTAAGATTCTTTTTCCACAACAGTTCCCTTTAGTAAAAATTATTTAATGAAAGCGATCTGTAAAGTAAAGTATGTAGTTTAACGATATTTTTGTATAATTGCTCGCATGCATCAGCATATTATCCAATCTACGGAACCTGTAAAAAAGAAACATAACATGCTAGATCTTGACCTTATTGTTGAATAAAATACCTATCCAAAATCAAAAATATCTTGAAGTCCACACATTCCATTTCACCCCCATCCCTGTCCAAGGTTAATAACAATGAACAAAAAAAAAACACCACCAAACATGGGCTGCAACTCTCCTGATGAACCATGGATGGAGTCAAGTGAATGACTTTCTCTTAACGTCAGGGTGAAGCAGGGACACAGTAAAATGGCTGAACAGACAGATCATGGCTGGGTTTTGTCAACACATTTAATCACCCACAGCGAGTGTGTGTGTATGTATGTGTGTGTGCATACGTGTGTGTGTGTGTGTGTGTGTGTGTGTGTGTGTGTGTGTGTGTGTGTGTGTGTGTGTGTCTGTGTCTGTGTCTGTGTCTGTGTCTGTGTGTCTGTGTGTCTGTGTGTCTGTGTGTCTGTGTGTGCAGGTCTTTATGAGGCTTTTAGCCATGGCTACAGATAAGCCTTCAGACCAGCAACGTACTTGATCGTGTTTCAGACATAAAACTTATGGCCTTCTCCTCTTTGTCTCCTTTACTCCCTGTATATTAATTTGGTAGTCATTTGAGTGAAATGTGATAAAGAAAAAAATGAAGAGAACATACACATAAAACAGCAGCAGCAGCAAAAACAACAACAGCAGCAGCAGCAACAACAGCAGCAGCAGAGAGAGAGAGAGAGAGAGAGAGAGAGAGAGAGAGAGAGAGAGAGAGAGAGAGAGAGAGAGAGAGAGAGAGAGATGGAAGGAGATAGAGAGAGAGAGATGGAAGGAGATAGAGAGAGAGAGAGGGGGGGGAGGAAAGAGAGAGATAGAGGGGAAGAGAGCGGGGTATAGAGAGAAGTGAACAACTGTGGGAAAAACCAAGACACAAAAAATGTGAACGAAATGAGATAAAGAATGAGAAAACAGGCAGAAAAAGATAAGAAAGGGCAGAAATAACAGAAACGAGTACAGAAAGAAGAAAAGAAAAAAGAAAAAGAAAGAAATGAACGAAAGAAAAGAAAGAAAGAAAAAAAAAGAAAAAAATAATCAAAGAAAGAAATAAAGACACAGACATAGAAAGAAACAAACACAGCCAGAAAGAAAGGAAGAAAGAAACGAACAAACAAAGAAACAAACAAACAAGGCCGGAAAGTATGCACGCGGAGAAAAGAAAGAACTGGGCAGATGATAAAAGTTCTCCTCACAGATTTTGCGGAGCTTTTCACAAACACAGAGTGGCAGGAATGTACGAGATTTTTAGACGGTGGCGCCAATCCGATCAACACAGCCCCGACATCCTAAAAATCCTCCCTGTATTTGCATCCGATTCACATTGAAAGACAGCCAGAAAGACAGATGGATGGACAGATGGATAGAGACACACGGACGGACAAACGGAAAGACACATATACACGCATGCGCGCACGCACGCACGCACGCACACACATACGTGCGTAAACGCGCGCGCGCAACACACACACACATACACACACGCACACACACACACATACACACACGCGCACACACAGACACACACAGACACACAGACACACACACACACACACACGTACCTGCCAACACACACACACACACACACACCACACACACACACACACACACACACACACACACACACAACACACACACACACACACACACATATGCAAACACACACTCGATCATAAGAGAAGCAGGAAGCCTATATTTGTTAAATGCACATTTCACATGCAACTGCTGTTTTTTGTTTTGTTTTGTTAATGTAGACCTGAAGAAACTTGTTATAAACTACAAAAAAAAATCATATTGTACTTTACTGTTTGTAGATTTCTACAAGATTTTCGAGATTTTATAATTATCAAACACCTCCCAGGGGTACATGAAATTTGACAAGACCGTAACACAGTTTGCGGAATAATGTGGACTTGGGAAAATACTCAGAACATAAGCTTGTGGAGTATGCTTACATGGGGCTTTATGCTCGATGTGTTTGCATGGATGTGATTAAAAGTGTGTGTGTGTGTGT
>CM060326.1:10615172-10617672 GCA_030674155.1 Stramonita haemastoma | reverse complement strand
ATAAAACTTGCTGATAAAAATAGAAACGCAGTTACCCTCTCATTCCCACCAAAAGGGACAAAACCCGCCTGAACACAACTTTTTGTACCCTCGCGTGAGGCAAAGTGGCGACCATTCATCTCGATCCAAGATCGGGGAATCCACAGACAAGTTAATTATCCCTTCATGTCCGTGCCTGTCTGTGGGTCAAGGTTTGGTTACTAATCTTCACTGACATGGGGGCACCGGTGTCTGCTAGTTAATGCCTCCTCACGTGCTGAGGAGGAACTTTTCGGTTTTCTTTTTTTTTCCGTTTTTTTTTTTCTTCTTGTTTTTTTTTGGGGGGGAGGGGTCAAAAAAGAATGAAGAGACTATAGTAAAAAAAAATATAGATGTGTTGTTAGACTTGACAAAAAGGGATAAAGGGTAAAAAGGATTGATAGAAAAAGAAACGGTTGTGGTTAAAATCATTGTGTTTAGATGAAGAGTAAGACAAAAAAGTAGGTTAACTATTGAGAATTATAAAAATGATCAAGAAAAGAAAATAATGTATGGTGCAAAATAATAGTAGTAGTGGTGACAATGGTAGTGCTTTGGTGATGGTGATGACAGTAATGGTGTTGGGAATGAAGAGTGGTGATGGTGACAAAGAATTTAAAGACTATACTGACAATGACAAAACAAAAACCGATATTGATGATGATGACGACGACGACGACGATGGTGGTGGTAGTGATGATGGTGATGACAGTGACGATGACGATGACGATGACACCGACGACGACATAAAACAGAAGACAACAAAGAATGGGAAAGACAGCGATAGGCACAGCATCCTAAACCTATGTAGTTCAGACACACATTTAAAACAAAACACAGGCAGAAAAGGGTTAAAGAGACACAGAGAACCGGCTGGTAATTAACATCCCCTCAAAATCCTTCTCATCTCCAAAACATCTCATTACCATTAAAAGATATCACAAATACTAAAAGAAGGAAAAAAACTGGTGCTCAAAAGACCTCCAAAATCACCCCCCCCCCCCCCCAAATCACAAATAATAGAGGAAGGAAGACAATGTGCCCCCACCCCCACCCCCCAAAAAAAAAACTTCCAAAGTCTCATCACATCAACTCTTTCCCTCGCGTGATCTCTCTATCCTGGACATCCCTCTTTGTTGTTTGTTTTTTGGTGAAGTGAAGATGCCATATGACAAGATAATGGTCTCTTTGACTCGGCGCCTGCCTAGTAGGTCACCGTCTGATTGCTGGTGTGTGCTGACAATGCACATCTTTAGCTGTGGCCGTTAGCGGCACGGGAGTCAGCATTACTGCTCGTGCAGTGGATGGAAGAGGAGGGAGAACGGGGGGGGGGGGGGGGGGGGGGGGGACGGAGTGGATGAGAAGACTCTTTTCATATTATGAAGTTAAAAAAAAAGTTGTGAGGGTGGGTGGGGGTAGGTTTGTGGTTAGAGCATTCGCTTGCAGTTTTGCCGGCCTGGGGTTATGCTCGAGGTTTCATACCACCGTAGAGATGCCCATTCAAGTGGATGTTGTCCCCTAGAGTTAATATCAGTACTGACTTTCTTCGCCCCGAAAGTTCCTCGGATGCAACTATAAACCGAGGGCCTTGCATCTTGCACACAGGTTAAAAACCTGTTCTGCCCTTTTATGCGAAAAGGGTGGTCGTGTCTGAAAGAACAGATAAAACAAATATATAGTTTAATTCAAAATAAGGACTTCTATGCTATTGGACACCAGATTTTATAAGATGGAGAGAGAGAGAGACAGAGACAGAGAAAAAGAGACAGAAATATGTGGAAAGACAACACACACACAACACACACACACACACACACACACACACACACACACACACACACACACACACACACACACACACACATACACACACACATATATGTATATATATACATATATATATATATATATATATATATATATATATATATATATATATATATATATATATATATACATATATATTTTATTTATATATATATATATATATATATATATATATATATATATATATATATATATATATATATATATATTACAAAACAGATATAAGGGCAAATGTTAAAAAACCCTCCATCTTCCCCCACTCCACACATCACCATCCACCAAAAAGACAAGTTGACAGAATGATAAAGGAAGGAAGAAACATGAGGCCATGTGGTAACAGTGGTCCTTACAAAAAATAGACTCCTTGCGTGAGCTGTGAATACTGAACGTCCATCTCTGGGTAAGAGCGGATATCCCCTATGACAAGATGATTGCCTTTCCAAATGCCTGCCTGTCTGTCTTACCAGGCATGGTCTGGTGACTGATATAAAATGTTGCTGACATTGGTGACAGGTACCAAAGTCTTTGACACAAGAGTTCATATTGCAAGTGTAGTGAGGAGACAGAGGAGGAGGAGGGAAGGGTAACAGGTTTCCTAAGTAAAATAAAGTAAAACTTCAAATCAATGACAAACGTGAAAAACAAAACGAGTCAA
>CM060326.1:10605172-10612672 GCA_030674155.1 Stramonita haemastoma | reverse complement strand
CAAAAACACACTCATAAAACAACTCCCTAAACCAAGCCCCTAAACCACCCCCCCAAAAAAGGGCAACCAGTACCATGTGACCGACAGACTGAAACAAACCTGAAAGAAAAGAACGCCTTTCTTGCGTGTGTCCCAGAACTGAAGAGAATCATGATCCACACCAAACTTAATTATCTCTTCACCTTGCTGTCTGTCTCCTTCTGTTACAGCTTAAATACTCTTCTGTACAGACGAAGTGGACGTTAGGTACCAAGTGAAGATAAGGGCCCTACCTCACGCACAAACAAAAAAACGTTTGCTATAGAGAAGTGTATGGTCAGTCTTGCAGTTTTAAGGTGGATCTGTTGTCTAAAGGTGGCTGTCTGCCTAGAAAGCAAAACATCAGGTCGAAGTGTGTGGTTGTTTGAACCCCCTGTGGACCAAAACCTTCTCGGTTATCTGCTAGACTATGAGTGGTGGTCTGGGTGCCAGTATTTTGGATCAGATTATAAAGGTCTTGTGTGTTACCCAAAATTATATAGTGCCCGTAAAAGAAACCCCAGGCAATGAAAGAGTTGTCCCTGGCAAAATTCTGTAAAAAAAAGAAAAAAAAGCCACTCTGAAAGGGAAAAAAATGCAGTAGCTGACAGAAAAAAAGAAAATGGGTAGCCCTGCTCTTGTGGTGACACACTCTCCCAGGAGAAAAGTAGAACAGCCTGAATTTTAGCAGAGAAATCTGCCGTGACTTTAAGTGGTATGAAATAAAATGAAAACCACAAAAAGGGGCAACCAGTACTGTGTGACAGAAACAAACCTGAAAGACAAGAACGCGTTTCTTGGGTGTGTCCCAGAACTGAACGGAATCAGGATCCTCACCAAACTTAATTATCTCTTCAACTTGCCGTCTGTCTCCTTCTGTTACAGCTTAGATACTCATCTGTACAGACGAAGTGGACGTTAGGTACCAAGTGAAGATAAGGGTTCTACCTCACGCACAAACAAAAAAACGTTTGCTATAGATAAGTGTATGGTCAGTCTTGCAGTTTTGAAGAGGATAGGTGGTTTAGAGGTGACTGTCTGCCTAGAAAGAGTAAAAGTAAGATCAAAGTGTGTGATTGTTTGAACCCCGGTGGACCAAAACCTGTTCCCTTATCCACTAGACTCGGAGTGGTGGTCTGGGTGCCAGTCTTTTGGATCAGATGATAAACCAAGCATAGCATTAAGGCATTGCTTTCAAGAGTTGCACTGTCACAAACAGGCTTACCAGTCTTGAAGTATCATTAAAAGATACATTTCTGCTAGATGATAATTATGCCTTTCCAAAACGAATTATCCAAGCCCCCATTTAAAACAGGTGCTCCAACATATGTGCACCTGTTTCCATGTTTATTCATGATCACTACATTAATCTTTCTTATTCTAGCACAAAATAGTTTAAACAGCAACAAGAATAACAACAGAAAACCAAGATTTCATTCCAAACAAAAATGTTAGAAAAAGCATTTTCTTAATCTGTTTTAAAGGTAAACAAAACTTCTTTCAGTGAAATATTTCAATACTGATAATGGTTATAACAAATGTACATCAGACCCAATGAAAGAAAATTCCTGGGGCTGACAAAACATAAACTGCGGAATAAACTGCAGTAGCTGCAAATTCGGTAACTAACCCTAAGCTATTCAAAAGCATAATTATTGGTCACAAGCATATGCTAAATATGAAATGACAGTGATGTTCTAGGGCTTCGTGTAACATTTTCAGTATTTTTATTGCGCTGCAACATAATCGAGTGTAGGCCATCTGATTAAAATTAAAATAAAAAAAAAGACACAAAACAACACCAACAGTTTCAAAGCGAAAGCATAATATATTCTTCAGATTTCCGACAAAAGACATCCTAAGTCGCTTTTAACAACATTTTTTTTTTTCCAGTTATAATCTTTCTTTCACCGTCTTTTCCTAACCTCCTCCTCCTCTCACACTCCTTCTCAAGATGGCTTCTAAACCTTTGTCAATGCTTTGTAAAAAGCAAGAAAACCATCACAAAAAGATTTTTTTAAGGTGAATTATAGCATGGCACAAGCGCGGAAGGAGACATGGTAGTATTGGCAGAAGGAGAATGGGAGGAGGAACAGGAGAACGTATGGCCACATTCCTCGTTGCATCGCTGAGCACAGACTGCGCATGCCCCGAAGAGTTACAGCCCCTTATCGACCATGCATCACGTCATTGAGGCCCCTTCTGGCCCAGAGAGACAATAGACGAAAAAGGAAAAGAAAAAAAAAAACAAGTCTAGGTGGCTAGTTATAGATACTTCATGAACATTCGTGTGTAAAAAAATGTACTGATATACACGATCTGTACAAAGTGAAAGGTTTGGATGCCAAGTTGGGACAGATGGCGTGATAATGATTAAAAACAACGATCCTAGAAAACAAAAAAGACTCACCTCACCTCAGCTGTCGGCATCTCCAGAATTGGTGCTATATGCCAAGATGAAGTGGTAGCAGTAGTAGCAGCAGAAGCAGTAGTAGAAGTAGTAGTAGTAGTAGCAGCAGCAGCAGCAGCAGCAGCAGCAGTAGTAGTAGTAGTAGTAGTAGTAGTAGTAGTAGTAGTAGTAGTAGTAGTAGTAGTAGTATAGTAGGAGGAGGAGGAGGAGGAGGAGGAGGAGGAGGAGGAGCAGCAGCAGCAGCAACAGCAGCAACAGCAGCAGCAGCAGCAGCAGCAGCAGCAGCAGCAGCAGTAGTAGTAGTAGTAGTAGTAGTAGTAGTAGTAGTAGTAGTAGTAGTAGTAGTAGTAGTAGTAGTGGTGGTGGTGGCGGCAGCAGCAGCAGCAGCAGCAGCAGCAGCAGCAGCAGCAGCAGCAGCAGCAGCACGCGATAGCACTGAGATAAATATATTTACCTATTTGTGGATTCTCATGCCTCTATATTTTAGTAATGTTGCCTTTGAGAGAAGTTGGTAGTTTGCCTTTTTTGCTTGTTTTTTATTTGAAAGACAGTCTTTTTAAATTTGGACTCTCGGTTTCGTAGCACATGGCCTATACATCCCAATTTCTTTCATTTATTCATTATAGAATGGTTGTTATAATTTGGTTTCGTAGCCATGGCTTACATTCAATTTACTTTCATTTATTCATTATAGATATTGTTGTTGTCCATCTGTGTTGTAATCTTTCATTTGTTGTTTTATCTATCCGATTGAACCTGAGCAGCATTCTGAAAACCAAGTCCATCTGCCTCCATTCATTCATCGTAACTTTTTTTTGTGTTAAAAATTTGTAGTCATATAACATGACAGGCGATATTTGGTATTCCAATACTTTAATTTCTATATGTTAAGGAAAGCTGCGACTTTTCAGGTGTTCTTTAGATGGACCTTTTACTATAGCCGAGCCATTACTTACAGCCATACTATTCTTCTTTGAGAGAGAGAGAGAGAGAGAGAGAGAGAGAGAGAGAGAGAGAGAGGAGAGAGAGAGAGAGAGAGAGAGAGAGAGAGAGAGAGAGAGAGAGAGAAGAGAAGAGAGAGAGAGAGAGAGGAGAGAGAGAGAGAGAGAGAGAGAGAGAGAGAGAGAGAGAGAGAGAGAGAGAGAGAGAGAGAGAGAGAGAGAGAGAGAGAGAGAGAAGACAGACAGACAGACAGACAGACAGACGAGACAGACAGCAGACACAGACACAGACAGACGACAGACAGACAGACAGCGACAGACACACAACAAACGACGACAGCAGCAGCACACAGACACACACGCACACGACACACGACACACACACACACACACACACACACACCACACACACACACACACACAAACACAGACAAGACAGACAGGACAAACAAAGACAGACAGACAGACAGACAGACAGAACAGACAGACAGAGCTGTCTACTTTGGAAGGAAAGTAGGGTAATTTGTCTTGCTATTATTATCCAGTGAATCACGCCAGAGAAAGCATTCCAACAGCGGAGCTTTCTGCTTCAATTATGTTTCTATAGCCTATGTTTTGGTTTTTACTTGCTCTGCATCTACGGCTTTCACTGCTATTAACTTGTCACATTCATTCCCATATTTTTTTTTCTCTCTGTGTCTTTCTCTCTTTGTGTCTCTCGATCTATTTCTATGTCTTTGTGTTTTTTTTTTTTAATTTTAGTGGTATTTCTTTCTCTTTTTTTGACAGAGGCACGGATATTCACACACACAGAGACAACGCAGCCACACTCACAGACACACAGACACACCAGAACTCAAACACACACATGTACACACCCCTAGTATTACTAAATATGAATAGATTTTAAGTATACTACACACACACATGCACGCACGCACCGCACAACACATGCACGCACGCACGCACACACTAATATTACTAAATGTAAACAATTAAAACATACTAACACACACGCACGCACCGCACGCACAGCACACACACACACACTCTCTCTCTCTCCTCTTTTCTCTCCTCTCTCTCCTGTCTCTGTCTGTCTGTCTGTCTGTCTCTCTGTCTCTCTGTGGATAGAAACTTTCAGTTTAAATGAATGTGTATCACATGCACAGATCGGCCAGATAGGAGAACTAATAATAATAATAACAGGTTATGCCACGTTTATATTTCTGTTTCTGACTAGAAAAGAAAGAAGCACCTGATCTTTAAGAGTTTGACGGAAAGACAAACATCAGAAAAAAAGAGAAAATGTCTGTCAGTTTTAAGAGGACACAAAGGAGAGAAGCACTGGTCATACTATCATTGCATGCGTGGTTCATCTGTGAGAAAGAGTTTGTTATTTTTAATTCAGCTGATCAAACTTGCAAAGAAAAAAACAGATTATATAGCCAAGTGAGTCCTCAATGAAATTTATATGCAGAAGACTCAATAAAGAAAATGGATGACGCTAAATCAAGTTGTCATATCAGTCAAGTCAAAGCTTGATGACTAAAAGTGGACAGATGGTGCAAAGAAAACGAAAAAAACAATCAAAAAGCGAGTACAGACAGAGAAAAGTCAGGTGAAGCCGTTCAGGAGTGTATGACACAATAAAAGAGTTTTGGATTTTATTCTTTTGTTAACAGTAGCCAGTGGAGTGAGTGACAGATGCGTGTGATGTGGGTGAAGAAAAATAGCCCTGCGATATGGTCAACACTTAAAAAACACTTTAAAGTATTGAGGAGCATCAAGTTATGTATTAATTTGCAGCAGGGTATTCTAGCAAGGACCATACCACAATGAATTCCATTGTTTACGCACGAATATCAACTATAACCAGTTCCTTAAAACGCAAAATACCTGACTTTACACATAAAATAAGTCGGTTGTTTTAAGAAACATTAAGATTGGAAACATTTTTCAAGTACGAATATCAGACCTGTTCAATTGTATAGTTTGAGCAAATAATGCAGCGTTAAATAGACGCTTAGTCACTCTTTTTTGTGTTGTGATTTTTTTTTGTTTTTTGTTGTTGTTGGGTTGTTTGATTTTCACTGTTTTCACTTAGCTCAGAAGCTGTTATGCTCATGATAATATCCATAGTTCATTTCAGTACACCTAAGCTGCAAGTTTGTCGTTGCTTAGACTCCAAAAGGCTGTTTGTTTTCAATATTTCTTGCCATTTCTAAATTAGAACTATTTAAGCCATAAACAAGGATATCTCTGTTTTATCACCATTCATTTCCTTTCAACGCATATTCTATGCAAAATTTTACTCTGTAAACTTACTGCTAATGTGAAACGATTACCCCCCAAAAAAAACCCAAAAAAACAGGTTAATATCAACAGGTTAGATTAAGTGTGCTCAAACACAACAACAACACAAAAGTCTAAGCTTTCATCAAACACAATAGGGGGTGTCAAAAGGAACTGCCCCTAAAAACTGTTACGTGAAACAGAAGCCTCCTCGGGCAATGGCCGATAAGTTGATTGTCACTTGGCTTCATCACCGAGTCCATCACCAGTCATCCCGGCTGGCTGACAGAGCTTCAGGTTTGAAAAGCCACTTTCCAGCCCCTGGTCTGCAGGGAACTGGCGATGAGCGGACATTCAGTGGTTGACGACCCCACTTAATGGCCCTGCAACCTCGCACTTTGACGGGAAAATAACACCGTAATTACTTAGGGCGAAAATTACTTTGCATGCCTTTCAATGCTTGCGCGTTGAGTGCTGACTATCTACGCCTGCAACGGTTATTGAACTTTTTCCTCTATCTCTGTCCTGGCCTGTCTGTCTGTGTGTATGTCGGTCTCTTCGTTCCACCTTTCCTCTTCTCCTTCCCCCCTTCTCTCTCTCTCCTCTCTCTCTCTCTCCTCTCTCTCTTCTCTCTCTCTCTCTCTCTCTCCCTCTCTCTCTCTCTCTCTCTCTCTCTCTCTCTCTCTCTCTCTCTCTCTCTCTCTCTGAATCTCGGTAAGTGCAAAAATTTGAAAATCACTTTTTCTTCAATGTCGAAAATTAATCATAATTCCTCTCCAGCTTACAAACACAGCCCTTTAATGTAGCAAATAGTTGGGGTTTTTTGTTAGAGGATGATATGTACATGTGTTACATGCATGCACTACAAGGATTTTCAACATGGTGGCTGGTTCTGTAAAGGATGTCAGTACTTTTTATTAAATCAAATATCATTGTATACTATCTAGTATTCGATCCAAGTGCCTTCCCATTGACATGGCACTTTATTCATACTGATTTTCTGATTGTAGTTTTAATACATAATACTAGTTTGACATGTCTCTCGAGAGAGGGATACAGGTGGCCTCTGACAGGTTTAACTCGTTCATGACATGTTAGCAGAAATATTTAGCACACTGCCACAGCGACTCTCCGAGCTAGGATGTTGAGAAGACAAGTCAAATCAAATTGTTTCAAACATCTATACACCTCACTGTCTTAGCTTTTGTAGCAGGTAATGGTGCAGGGAAATGGGCCATGAAACAAATAAAAAGATGAAAGGAGGCGGCAGGAAGAAAACATTCAAAGCAGAAACAAGGAGATTGACAGAAAAACGGGAATTTCTGGCCCAGAATCTGTAGGAGGGGAAACCATTTACACTGGCAGGAACCCCTAGCATCCACCCACGGGGACATAATAGTCAAATTACAGATTTTGTCATTCATCAAATAAAAGTCTTAAGTATGGAGAAGCCCAACAGGCAGTGGATGTCACCATTTGCAACATTTTTGTTTCGCTGCCTCATATTCTGTGACGTCCTAGTCTCACTGTTCCTTCACAGGGGATCACCTCAATCTCCCCACCACAGCCATGCCCAGATTTGTTGTCTCACACCCAGAGTCGGTGGTCCACAAGCAGCCCATCAATATCAGGCCATCATGGAGCCACCAGCCAGAGAAGCCCTGCAAAGCTGCTGGTTCACTTTGGTGGTGTTCAATGGTGCCTGCTCTGAGCTAACACAGGCAGAACACCATCTACTAATCCTCCTACTAAGAACAGTATTAACTCAATTTAGGAGCTAGACTGGTTTTAATTGCCCACCGGTGGTGGCAGCCACCACAATGTCCCGCCAAAGATCAC
>CM060326.1:10592672-10600172 GCA_030674155.1 Stramonita haemastoma | reverse complement strand
TTTTTTGAAATTTCTCCACCTGATTTGTTTTCCCTCCAAACAGCACAAGAGGATCACAGCTATGTCTTCAATATTGCGCTTCCACTGCCTTCATTTGTCTGTTGCAGATTGCTTACTTCAGCATGTGTGTGTGTGTGTATGTGTGTGTGTGTGTGTGTGTGTGGGGTGTGTGTGTGTGTGTGTGTGTGTGTGTGTTGTGTGTGTGTGTGTGTGTGTGTGTGTATGTGTGTGTGTGTGTGCGTGTGTGTGTGTATGCGAGTGTGGGTGTGTGTGGGTGTGCATGAGTTCGTGCATGTATGTGTGTATGTGTAGTGGGGTCTTCTTCTTCTTCTTCTTCTTCTCTTCTTCTTCTTCTTCTTCTTCTTCTTCTTCTTCTTCTTCTTCTTCTTCTTCTTCTTCTTCCTTCTTCTTCTTCTTCTTCTTTTTCCTCTTCTTCGCATTTTTCTTCATCTTCTTCGTATTCTTCTTCCTCTTCTTCGCATTCTTCACCTTCTTCTTCGCAGTCTTCTTCTTTGTATTCTTCGCATTCTTCTTCTTTGCATTCTTCGCATTCTTTGCATTCTTCGCATTCTTCTTCTTCCTCTTTTTTTCTGTTTGTTTCTGTTTCTGTTTCTTTTCTTCTTCTTCTTCTTCTTCTTCTTTCTTCTTCTTCTTCTTCTTTTCTTCTTCTTCTTCTTCTTCTTCTTCTCTTCTCTTCTTCTTCTTCTTCTTCTTCTTCTTCTTCTTCTTCTTCTTCTTCTTCTTCTTCTTCTTCTTCTTCTTCTTAAAATGGGTATCTCCCTAATATAAAACCAGTTTTTATCCCACTTGAAAAATTAGCCTTTCATAAAAGAAAAAAATCAGAGTAGCTATTTTTTTAACAAGTAGATCGCAAGACAACGGCAATAAAGCGGAATCGCTAAGTGAAGGGACGTAATTGCGAATGATAAGGGAGAAAACTGTTCAAGAGGTCGTCGCACCTGTTTTTGCTTATTAACACCCTTATTTTGATCTCAGGACCCCATCCATACCCAGGTTTGTCAAGTCGTTTCATCGGAACTGGCAGTTCACATACAAGAGTGTATCTCTGCTATACGCTTTGAGTCCACCAACCAGTTTGGCCCTGCACTGCTGCTTGGCAACTTTGGTCTTGAGTTCAGTGGCCCTGTTTGGATTGAACAGTCCCTGGACTCCCTTCACTAAGCCCTTTGTTGGTGATAACATTTGCATAGTCGTTGAGCCTGTCTGAGATACCTACTCCCAACAAACTCTTTCCTGTATGTCTAGACTCAAAAGGCTTTGATTTGTGCATAATTACAAGTAAAGGAATGGGAAACTGAAAGTGAAGCTACCACTCAGGCGCCTGTTGCTGAAATCCGAGAAATGTGTGTGTGTGTGTGTGTGTGTGTGTGTGTGTGTGTGTGTGTGTGTGTGTGTTGTGTGTGTGTGTGTGTGTGTGTGTGTGTGTGTGTGTACTGTAGTCACGGTAATTTCTCTGCGTGAAATTCGGACTGCTCTCCCTTGAAGAGAAACGCGTCGCCACAAGAGCAGTGCCACGCATTTTAACATTGTTTGCTATAGCTGTATTTTCTTGCCCTATCGGAGTGGCAATATTTCTACAAAATTTTACCAGGGACAACCTCATGTCGCACTATATTTTCATGTGGGATAAAACTGTTTTTTTCTTAGGGAGAACTATAAAAAAAACTATTTTGAAGAAAAGTGCAGAAGAAGAAGAAGAAGAAGAAGAAGAAGAGAAGAAGAAGAAAAGGAGAAGCAAAAAAAAAGAAGAAGAGACATCGATAGAAGGAGAGATAGAAAGATGTCGAAGAGAAATTTGAAGTAAAAAGAATGGCGAAGCGAGAAGAAAAAAAAAAAAATGCAGACAAAGGTCGTAAACACATGCGAGGGGAAAAAGAATATGAAGGGACTTTGCAGGCTGGAGAGAATTTCAAGAAACTGCTTGAAAAATGAAATAAAAAAGAGAAAAAAGACAGAAGAAAAGAAGAGAGAAAGAGAAGAAAAAGAAGAAGAAATCAACAGGAGACGCAAATGAAAGGAAGAATGCGAAGAATGAGAGATGCAAGAAAAGCAGAGAATAAACAAGAATTTAAACGAAGAATTTGAGAAGAGAGAAACAGAAGAAGAAGAAACGAAGTAGGGGAAAAAGAGAAATGCAAGGAAAATAGACAAACAACGAAAAAGAAAAGTAGGGATGATAAAGGAGGAGCTAAGGTATAAATGTAAGATAAAGTCCCTAAAACAGGAATTGAGGAGATTAGAATAATCACGATGCGAGAGATTGGTGTGTGTGTGTGTGTGTGTGTGTGTGTGTGTGTGTGTGTGTGTGTGTGTGTGTGTGTGTGTGTGTGTGTGTGTGACAGAGAGGGATAACGAAGAGAGGAACAAGAGAACAGGAGCACAGACAGACACGACAGGCAAGAGATAGTCTAATAGGGAATAAACGTAGGAGACACACAGACAGACACACAGACAGACAGACAGCACAGAACACACAACACACAGCACACAGCAACAACCACACACAACACACACACAAACACCCCCCCCCCCCCCCCCCCCCCACACACACACACATACACTCCCACACACAGAGAGGGAACTAAGCAGACAGAGACGTTTTGAAGTCTGAGGAGTACAGTGGGGGGAAAGGAAGCAGTAAACTAGGCCGAAGATCTACTCTCACTTAAATGTGTTACGATCGTCTAGTCGCTCTATCAGCCTGGATACATTTTGCTGATCTATGTCTGTCAAATCGTTGCCAGTGGGATTTCTCTACCCAGTTCCCTCCCTCCAGGCCTCTTGGGGGCCTGCTTTCGCCCTAATTTTATTTCATTTCACGTTCTCTTTTTTTTTTTTGTTTTTTTTTTTTTACTGTGTTTGTTTTTTGGTTGTTGTTCGCTGTTTACATTTCAATATTTTGTGTTACGCTTTTTACGTTTTGGTTTTGGGTAAGGGTACAAGGTTTGTCAATTAATAATGTTCAGTAACAATGTCAAGATCTGAATGAAAATTTGTCTACTTGAATGTTTAAAATTGCAAGCAAAACTTTAATCATAGCGAAAGGGCAATTAAATACTGACAGGCATATTGATACAAATCATAATCTTGAAAGAACATACATAGTATTAGATTGCCTTCCGCCATTACAAAATTAATGCTGATAATTTGTATTTTTCCGTCAAGAAAAATTCATCTGATATGGAAATAAAATGTTAAGTTATGGTGAGGTATTTCTCTCGCCTGCTACATGAATATGTAACTTGCCTCAGTAATTTTGCTGATTCTACAGTAACACCCGTTCCGTTAATTCAATCTAGCACATCGGAGCCCATTTTCAAACTGAAATAAAGACACACCTGCCTGAGATTCTGCACTATTTAAGAAGAGAGCTATGTAAGGAAGCTGCACGTTCAATATATAGATTGCTTTTTTCAGGAATAGAAAGAAAAACAACAACTGCAAGTGCAGCTTATTTCTAAATCTGAATCATTACTGAGAATAGAAATAAACCCACTGATTTGACTGAAAAAAAGAATTTCAATTTTCTTTTGATAATTTTGTTTCTCGATTGTTATTGCTGGTGTGAACAAAATGAAATATAAATATAAAAGCATTTGAAAAACACTGTTTACACTTCACTGTCTTGGGTTTTCTTTTTGTTTTTTTGGGGGTGGGATGGGGGTTGTCTGCAGTGCTGCTTACACCCCCCCTCTCTATCTCTCTCTCTCTCTCTCTCCTCTCTCTCTCTCTCTCTCTCTCTCTCTCCTCTCTCTCTCTCTCTCTCTCTCTCTCTCTCTCTCTCTCTCTCTCTCTCTCTCTCTCTCTCTCTCTCTCTTCTCTCTCTCTCAACGTTCATTCATAAATGATGGCAACTCCACAAATGCAATTGTAGTGTTGATGCAGACAAATACAGTTACCATGACATTTGTGGCAATGATGTCCTTCTCTGTCTGTCTGTCTCTGTCTGTAATTCGTCTGTCTGTCTAGCTGTCTGTATCTATGTATGTGTCTCTCTTTTCCTCTTTCTCTCTGTCTGTCAGTATCTGTCTCTGTCTCTCTCCCCCACTCCTCCCTCCGCCCCTCCCTCCCCCTCTCTCTCTCTCTCTCTCTCTCTTCTCTCTCTCTCTCTCTCTCTCTCTCTCTCTCTCTCTCTCTCTCTCTCTCTCTCTCTCTCTCTCCTCTCTCTCTCTCTCTGAGTCTTGCATCTCTCTCCCCGTTCCCTCCCTCCTTCCCCCCCCCTCTCTCTGTGTCTAACACTCTGAGTCTTGCTTAATAACATGTATACTATCAATAATGTCACATCAATAATCGTAAACGCATGCCTGTAACGGTAATGGACATAACCTAGTGCTAATGGCAATGAAGGTGACAATAGTCAGAATATCAAACACCATGATCCTGAAGTTTGCAATGATGGTAAACTTTACAACAATGATGACTATGATGATGATAAAGTTTAGAATAAAACTGTTTAACAAGCTTCATGTTTGACACAAAAACGTATGTCTTTTCCATCCTAAAAAAAAACACAACTGTTGATGATTTTCAAAAATACATAATGTTTTCCAAAGTGAAAAACTTTCTTTGCAACGCTATCGATTTAACGTTGCCGTGGCCATTTTGCTGATTCTTCAATACCTCCCCCTCCCCCCCTCCCCTTCTCTCCGTTCCGTTAATTCAATCTAGCACGGCGGAAGCCCGTTTTCAGACTGAATAAAGACAAGCACCGCCTGGGATTCTGTACCATTTAAGAAGAGAGCGATGTAGGGAAGCGGCACGCTCGATATATTGATTGCTTTTTACAGGACGGGAAAGGAAACTGCATGCTGCGTTGCTCGATTCGGGTCTGAATCATTGACAGAGAAAATCCCTGACTGGGAAAATGACTTCACATTTCTTATTTTGTTTGTTTTTTTTTTGTTTTTATGTTGAATGTTGATTTCTTCTTTTCTGGGGATGGTTGTATGTGTAGTAAGAAAGGACAGCTTTTTTTTTTTTCTGGTTTGTTAATTGTTTGTTCCTGTTTGTTTTTGTATATTTAATACCTTTGTGTTTATATCTCTCTCTCGTATTTATTTCCGCATCTTTTTTGTCTTTATCTGTTTTGTTCTCTCTTCTCTCTCTCTTCTTACCTCTCTTTCTTCCTCTTCTCTCTCTCTCTCTCTCCTCTTCTCTCTCTTCTTTCTCTCTTCTTTTTCTCTTTTCTCTCTTCTCTTCTCTCTCCTCTCCTCTCTCTCTCTCTCTCTCTCTCTCTCTCTCTCTCTCTCTCTCTCTCTCTCTCTCTCTCTCTCTCTCTCTCTCTCTCTTCTCTCTCTCTCTCCTCTCTCTCTCTCCGATAATACCACACTTTGGCAAAGGACAGACAAAAAAATACCCCCCTCCCCCCACCCTTCAGTGCACTTCCTAAGAAGTAAAAACGGCGATAGATAGACCATACGTTACTTATACCCTCCTACATACTCAGCAATCTTCACATGAAAACCAGAAGTACTGAAAGAAGGGTAAAAACGAAAGCAGCAGACCAAGATACATCTACTGATGAGATCTGGAGGAGAAGTTGAACAGAGAGAGATGGATGCACTTCAAACCAGGCTGTACAGACTGTACTGCTATCGACATAGAACAGAGCACAATGCTATATAACGGAAATGATCATTCATATGATTATATATATATATATATATAATATTATATATATATATATATATATAATATATATATATATATATATATATATATATATATATATATATATCAGCATCATCACAGATACTGAAGGACTCCAGTAAGTTGTTTTATAATCCTCTGAGATTCAAGATGGTTATGTCTTTATTTTATTTATTTTTTTTTTTTAGAGACAAGCGTTTCCTTTAAAGAAGAACTTGCTAGCTGACTGTTGTTGTTGTCGTTGTTCGTGTTGTTGTTGTTGTTGTTGTTTTGTTGTAATGTTCGACGTTCCTTGTCTAGAGCTCTGAGGTTTACAAATTTAATGGTGAATGTTTGCATATGCAACAGTTTTGGTTTTTATTGCCCATCATTAAGGTAGCCGCACTTGATTTCCGTGGTTGATGTCTAAACACGACACCAATGACAGTCGAAAATGGCCTACTCTTCTAAAGGGTGAAACAGGTTTTAGCCTGTGTGCATGAGCTGGTTTTTGTTGTTGCTGCTGTTTTGCAATGCGTTTGCACACATAGTCTTAATCTATAAATTTACATGAATCACTTTCGGGGAGTGGAGTCAGTACTGGTGTTAACTCAAGGGCAAAATCCTATTGAACAGGAGTCTCAATGGTGGCAGGTACCGTCCTCGATTCAAGGCAGTCAAACTACAAGCGCAATTCTCTAACCCCTAAGGCCCCCCCCCCCCCCCCCCCCCCCCCCCCCCCTTGCGTCGCTGACTTTAATTTTTACTTCTCTAACTATCTGAAAGTTCACTGGGTACCGCGCTGAAATATTTAGAGTGTGTGTTTGTTCAAGTTGAACCTGGCAAAGCCTTATAGTTATACACTGCACTGTGGGCGTGTTTTAAAGACTGAACAAGATGGATGGGGTTTCAACGTGTGAGCAAAAAGGTTATGTATGCCTGCATTCGCACTTACGACCGCGGTTATTTGTTTTACCCCAAGGACTGTCAGAAAAAGTAGATAGTCTCTTCGAGACAAAGATCTTTCTTTTTTTGTTCTTCTTATTCTTGTTGTTGTTGTAGCTGTTGTTGTTGTTGTTGTTGTTGTTGTTGTTGCTCTTCTCTTCTTCTTCTTTTCTTCTTCTTCTTCTTCTTCTTCTTCTTCTTCTTCTTCTTCTTCTTCCTTCTTCTTCTTCTTCTTCTTCTTCTTCTGTATCGTCGTTGACGTCGGCGTCGGCGTCGGCGTCGTCAAACACTTAAACAACAACTATTACTCTTTGTCATAATATGAACAAACATGCGTTGCGTTGCCTTTTAAGCGCTTGGAAAGAGCTTCCTAATTCATTCTGACATTCTTTGAAATAAATGAGATAAATATTTTAATAAGCGTGGGCAGAATGAAGCCAGAATAGAATGTGCATTCTCTCTATAGCTGAAAATACTTGAAATAGCAAGAAAGTGGGTGAGCAGAGCAGGGGCGGGGGAAAGAACAGAAAGAAGGAAAGAAGAAATAGAAAAAAAAGAGAGGGTGGAAAACAGAGAAAGAAAAGGAAGAAAGAAAAAAAAAGGAGAAAACCGAAAGATAATGGATGGAGATAAGACACATGGAAAAAGATTGATCGATATGGAAATAGGGAGGAAAAAAGAAAGAGTTTTCAGAGGAAGTAGAAGAAAGAGGAGGAGGAGGAGGAGGGAAAAAAGGCAAAGGAAGAAGAAGAATGAGGAGAGGAAGAGGAGGGGAAGAGGAGGAGAATACAAAGAATATAAAAACGAAGAAGAAAAGAAGAATGCAAAAGAATAGTTAAAGAGAGGATAAGAAGAATGCAAAGAAGGAAGAAGAAGAAGACGACTGCAAGGAAAATGCAAAGAAGG
>CM060326.1:10576445-10592572 GCA_030674155.1 Stramonita haemastoma | reverse complement strand
CCTGAGATACCTACTCCCCAACAAACATCTTTCCTGTATGTCTAGACTTCAAAAGGCTTTGATTTGTGCATAATTACAAGTAAAGGAATGGGAAACTGAAAGTGAAGCTACCACTCAGGCGCCTGTTGCTGAATCCGAGAAAGTGTGTGTGTGTGTGTGTGTGTTGTGTGTGTGTGTGTGTGTGTGTGTGTGTGTGTGGTGTGTGTGTGTGTGTGTACTCGTAGTCACGGTAGATTTCTCTGCGTGAAATTCGGACTGCTCTCCCTTGAAGAAAACGCGTCGCCACAAGAGCAGTGCCACGCATTTTAACTTCCCTGTTTGCATACTGTATTTCCTGCCCTATCGGAGTGGCAATATTTCTACAAAATTTACCAGGGACAACTGTCATATCGCACTATATTTTCATGTGGGATAAAATCTGTTTTTATGTTAGGGACATACACATTTTGAAGAAGAAGAAGAAGAAGAAGAAGAAGAAGAAGAAGAATGAAAAGGAGAATGCAAAAAAAAAGAAGAATGCGAGGAAAGAGAAGAAATGCATAGATGAAGAAAAAAATGCGAGGGAGAAAAAGAATCAAAGAAGAATTTGCAGGAGAAGAATTTGAAGGAGACTTTGCAAAAATAGAGAAAAAGAATAAGAAAAAAACACAGAAGAAAAATGCAGAGAAAAATAAGAAGAAGAACAACAGCAGCAACAACAAGAAGAAAAGAATAGGGAGATAAATAAAGGAAGAGTGGAAGTGGAAGAAGAGGAGGAGTAGTAGGCATGTAAAACAAGAAGTAGGGTGAAAAGGAGAACTAAGGATGATGTAGAGTAGCCCTAAAAGAGGAATCGAGGAGATTAGAATAATCACGATTGCGAGAATTGGTGTGTGGTGTGTGTGTGTGTGTGTGTGTGTGTGTGTGTGTGGTGTGTGTGTGTGTGTGTGTGTGTGTGTGTGTGTGACAGACAGACACATACACAGAGACACAGAGACACACAGACAGACACACAGGCAGATAGTCTCAAACACATACACACAGAGACACACAGAGACACACAGACAGACAGACAGACAGACACACACACACACACACACACACACACACAACACACCACACACCACCCCCCCCCCCCCCCCCCCCCACACACACACACATACACTCCCACACACAGAGAGGGAACTAAGCAGACAGAGACGTTTTGAAGTCTGAGGAGTACAGTGGGGGGAAAGGAAGCAGTAAACTAGGCCGAAGATCTACTCTCACTTAAATGTGTTACGATCGTCTAGTCGCTCTATCAGCCTGGATACATTTTGCTGATCTATGTCTGTCAAATCGTTGCCAGTGGGATTTCTCTACCCAGTTCCCTCCCTCTAGGCCTCTTGGGGCCTGCTTTCGCCCTAATTTTATTTCATTTCTCGTTCTCTTTTTTTCTTTTTCTGTTGTCTTTCTTTTTTTACTGTGTTTTTTTTTGTGTGTGTTTTTTTTATTGCTGTTTACATTTCAATATTTTGTGTTACGCTTTTTACGTCTTGGTTTTGGAGTAAGGGTACAAGGATTTGTCAATTAATAATGTTCAGTAACAATGTCAAGGTCTAAATTGAAATGTTGTTCTACTTTGAAAATGTTAGTCAAGTAAATTCAAGCAAAGTCGAAAACACTTTAATCATCCAGCGAAAGGGCAAGTACAATACTGACAGGCATATTGATGCAAATCAAAATCTTGACAGACACATAGCATGTAAGATTGCCTTCCGCCATTACAAAATTTTAGCATGATAATTTGTATTTTTCCATCAAGAAAAATTCATCTGATATTGGAAAATAAATGTCTATATGGTGAGGTATTTCTCTCGCCTGCTACATGAATTTGTAACTTGCCTCGGTAATTTTGCTGATTCTACAGTAACACCCGTTCCGTTAATTCAATCTAGCACATCGGGAGCCCATTTTCAAACTGAAATAAAGACACACACTGCCTGAGATTCTGTACTATTTAAGAAGAGAGCTATGTAAGGAAGCTGCACGTTCAATATATAGATTGCTTTTTTCAGGAATAGAAAAGAAAAACAACAACTGCAGTGCAGCTTATTTCTAAATCTGAATCATTACTGAGAATGAAAATAAACCCACTGATTTTGACTGAAAAAAGAATTTCAATTTTCTTTTTGATAATTGTTGTTTCTCGATTTTACTTCTGGGTGAACAAAATGAAATATAAATATAAAAGCATTTGAAAAACACTGTTTACACTTCACTGTCTTGGGTTTTCTTTTTGTTTTTTGGGGGATGGGATGGGGGTTGTCTGCAGTGCTGCTTACCCCCCCTCTCTATCTCTCTCTCTCTCTCTCTCTCTCTCTCTCTCTCTCTCTCTCTCTCTCTCCTTCTCTCTCTCTCTCTCTCTCTCTCTCTCTCTCTCTCTCTCCTCTCTTCTCTCTCTCTCTCTCTCTCTTTCTCTCTCTCTCAACGTTCATTCATAAATGATGGCAACTCCACAAATGGCAATTGTAGTGTTGATGCAGACAAATACAGTTACCATGACATTTGTGGCAATGATGTCCTTCTCTGTCTGTCTGTCTCTGTCTGTAATTCGTCTGTCTGTCTAGCTGTCTGTATCTATGTATGTGTCTCTCTTTTCCTCTTTCTCTCTGTCTGTCAGTATCTGTCTCTGTCTCTCTCCCCACTCCCTCCCTCCGCCCCTCCCTCCCCCTCTCTCTCTCTCTCTCTCTCTCTCTGTCTCTCTCTCTCTCTCTCTCTCTCTCTCTCTCTCTCTCTCTCTCTCTCTTCTCTCTCTCTCCTCTCTCTCTCTCTCTCCTCTGAGTCTTGCATCTCTCTCCCCCGTTCCCTCCCTCCTTCCCCCCCCTCTCTCTGTGTCTAACACTCTGAGTCTTGCTTAATAACATGTTATACTATCACTAATGTCACATCAATAATCGTAAACGCATGCCTGTAACGGTAATGGACATAACCTAGTGCTAATGGCAATGAAGGTGACAATAGTCAAATATCAAACACCATGATCCT
The DNA here is from genome assembly GCA_030674155.1 of Stramonita haemastoma. Lineage (NCBI taxonomy): Eukaryota > Metazoa > Mollusca > Gastropoda > Neogastropoda > Muricidae > Stramonita > Stramonita haemastoma. The sequence continues at coordinate 10,589,566 of CM060326.1, read as the reverse complement.
GAAGTTTGCAATGATGGTAAACTTTACAACAATGATGACTATGATGATGATAAAGTTTAGAATAAAAAATGTTTAACAAGCTTCATGTTTGACACAAAAACATATGTCTTTTCCATCCTAAAAAAAGAACACAACTGTTGATGATTTTCAAAAAGACATAATGTTTTCCAAAGTGAAAAACTTTCTTTGCAACGCTATCGATTTAACGTTGCCGTGGCCATTTTGCTGATTCTACAATACCTTCCCCCTCCCCCTCCCCTTCTCTCCGTTCCGTTAATTCAATCTAGCACGGCGGAAGCCCGTTTTCAGACTGAATAAAGACAAGCACCGCCTGGGATTCTGTACCATTTAAGAAGAGAGCGATGTAGGGAAGCGGCACGCTCGATATATTGATTGCTTTTTACAGGACGGGAAAGGAAACTGCATGCTGCGTTGCTCGATTCGGGGTCTGAATCATTGACAGAGAAAATCCCTGACTGGGAAAATGACTTCACATTTTCTTATTTTTTTTGTTTTTTTTGGGTTTTTTATGTTGAATGTTGATTTTCTTTCTTTTCTGGGGAATGCGCTATGTATGTTGTAGTAGAGATGAAGAACAGCTGTTTATTTGTCTGTTTTGTTAACTTTTTTGTTATTTTCTGTTTGTTTTGTTTATTTATTTAATTCCTTTTGTGTTTATATCCTCTCTTTCCTCTTTATTTATTTCTGCATCTGTCTGTTTGTCTTTTTATCTGTTTTTCTTGCTCTCTCTCCTCTCTCTCTCGCTCTCTCTCTCTCTCTCTCTCTCTCTCTCTCTCCCTCTCTCTCTCTCCTCTCTCTCTCCTCCTCTCCTCTCTCTCTCTCCTCTCTCTCTCTCTCTCTCTCTCTCTCTCCAATAATACCACACTTTGACAAAGGACAGACGACAAAAAATACCCCCCTCCCCCCACCCTTCAGTGCACTTCCTAAGAAGTAAAACCGCGATAGATAGACCATACGTTACTTATACCCTCCTACATACTCAGCAATCTTCACATGAAAACCAGAAGTACTGAAAGAAGGGTAAAAACGAAAGCAGCAGACCAAGATACATCTACTGATGAGATCTGGAGGAGAAGTTGAACAGAGAGAGATGGATGCACTTCAAACCAGGCTGTACAGACTGTACTGCTATCGACATAGAACAGAGCACAATGCAGCGGAAGATGACATTCATATGATTATATAATTTATATATATATATATATATATATAATATATATATATATATATATGTATATATTACATATATATATAGTATATATATACATATATATATAATATATATATATATATATATATATATATATATATATATATATATATATATATAATCATCTCATCATCATCACAGATACTGATGGACTCCAGTAAGTTGTTTTATAATCCTCTGAGATTCAAGATGGTTATGTCTTTATTTATTTATTATTGTTTTTAGAGACAAGCGTTTCCTTTAAAGAAGAACTTGCTAGCTGACTGTTGTTGTTGTTGTTGTCGTCGTTGTTGTTGTTGTTGTTTAATGTTCGACGTTCCTTGTCTAGAGCTCTGAGGTTTTACAAATTTGATGGTGAAATGTTTGCATATGCAACAGTTTTGGTTTTTATTGCCCATCATTAAGGTAGCCGCACTTGATTTCCGTGGTTGATGTCTAAACACGACACCAATGACAGTCGAAAATGGCCTACTCTTCCAAAGGGTGAAACAGGTTTTAGCCTGTGTGCATGAGCTGGTTTTTGTTGTTGCTGCTGTTTTGCAATGCGTTTGCACACATAGTCTTAATCTATAAATTTACCTGAATCACTTTCCGGGGAGTGGAGTCAGTACTGGTGTTAACTCAAGGGCAAAATCCTATTGAACAGGAGTCTCAATGGTGGCAGGTACCGTCCTCGATTCAAGGCAGTCAAACTACAAGCGCAATTCTGTAACCCCTAAGCCCCCCCCCCCCCCCCCCCCCCCCCCCCCCTTGCGTCGCTGACTTTAATTTTGACTTCTCTAACTCTCTGAAAGTTCACTGGGTACCGCGCTGAAATATTTAGAGTGTGTGTTTGTTCAAGTTGAACCTGGCAAAGCCTTATAGTTATACACTGCACTGTGGGCGTGTTTCAAAGACTGAACAAGATGGATGGGGTTTCAACGTGTGAGCAAAAAGGTTATGTATGCCTGCATTCGCACTTAGGACCGCGGTTATTTGTTTTACCCCAAGGACTGTCAGAAAAGTAGATAGTCTCTTCGAGACAAAGATCTTTCTTTTTTTGTTCTTCTTATTCTTGTTGTTGTTGTTGTTGCTGTTGTTGTTGTTGTTGTTGTTGCTTCTCTTCTTCTTCTTCTTCTTCTTCTTCTTCTTCTTCTTCTTCTTCTTCTTCTTCTTCTTCTTCTTCTTCTTCTTCTTCTTCTTCTTCTTCTTCTTTATCGTCGTCGTCGTCGGTCATCGTTGTCGTTCTTATCGTTGTCATCAAACACTAAACAGCAACTATTGTTGCCTGTCATAACACGAGCGAACATGCGTTGCGTTGCCTTTAAAGCGCTTGAAAAATCTTCCTAACTCATCCTGACATTCTTTGAAATAAATGAGATAAATATTTTATAAGCGTGGGCGCAGAATGAAGCCAGAATAGAATGTGCATTCTCTCTATAGCTGAAAATACTTGAAATAGCAAGAAAGTGGGTGAGCAGAGCAGGGGCGGGGGAAAGAACACGAAAGAAGGAAAGAAAAAATAGAAAAAAGAGAGAAGGGTGGAAAAGCAGAGAAAGAAAAGAAAAAGGAAAAAAACAAAGAATAAATAAGACAGATGGAAAAAGATAGATATGGAAATAGGAGAAAAAAGAAAGAGTTTTCAAGAAGTGAAGAAGAGGAGGAGAAGTAGAGGAGGAGAAAGAGCAGAAGGAAGAAGAAGAGAGAGGAAGAAGAGGAGGAGAAGAGGAGGAGAAAAAAGAAAATATAAAGACGAAGAAGAGAGATGAAGAGGAAGATTAAAGAGGGATAAGAAGAAGCAAAGAAGGAAGAGAAGGAAATAAGAGAAGAAAAGAATAGAAAAGAAGAGAAGAAGAAGAAGAAGAAGAAGAAGAAGAAGAAGAAAAGAAGAAGAAGAAGAGAGAAGAGAAGAAAAAGAAGAAGAAAGAAGAAGAAGAAGAAAAGAAAAGAAGAAGAAGAAGAAGAAGAAGAAGATGAAGAAGAAGAAGAAGAAGAAGAAGAAGTAGAAGAAGAGAAGAAGAAGAAGAAGAAGAAGAAGAAGAAGAAGAAGAAGAAGAAGAAGAAAAGAAGAAGAAGAAGAAGAAGAAGAAGAAGAAGAAGAAGAAGAAACAAGGAAGAAGAAAAGAAAAGAAGAAGAAAGAAAAGAAGAAGAAGAAGAAGAAGGAAAGAAGAAGAAGAAGAAGAAGAAAGAAGAAGAAGAAGAAGAAGAAGAAGAAGAAAGAAGAAGAAGAAGAAGAAGAAGCAAAGAAAGAAGAAGCAAAGAAGAAGAAGCAAAAAAAAGAAGAAGAAGAAGAAGAAAAAGAATGCAAAAAAGAAGAGTAAGCAAGAGGAAAAGAACAAAGAAGAAGAAGAGAAGAAAGAAGAAGAAGAAAAAAAGAAGAGAAGAAGAAAAGAAGAAGAAGAAAGAAAGAAGAAGAAGAAGAAGAAGAAGAAGAAGAAGAAGAAGAAGAAGAAGAAGAAAAGAACAAAGAAAGAAAAGAAGAAGAAGAAGAAGAAGAAGAAGAAGAAAGAAGAAGAAGAAGAAGAAGAAGAGGAGAAGAAGAAGAAGAAGGAAGAAGAAAGAAGAAGAAGAAAGAAGAAGAAGAAGAAGAAGAAGAAGAAGAAGAAGAAGAAGAAGAAGAAGAAGAAGAAGAAGAAGAAGAATACAAAGGAAGAAGAAGAGGATGACTACAAACAGCGAGACAAAACATACAAGCAAAGAAAGACAAAAGTCTAGGATAGGTGACAGTATGCAAGAACCACACAAAATATTCCACGCTGTAATTCCTCAATTACAAGAAAGTTCTTATCAGATAATAAAAATCTAATGCAGCGCAATGCAAAATAATGCAACGAAATGCAACAATAATGTAGTGGAATGGAATACAGAACAGCAGAGAAACACGCAAGGAACAACACGGCAATGCACAGCATTTTCATATGATGATTATTACAACACACAACTTCTAACACAAAATAGGAAGCAGCCCTCATTAAAATGTTCTATAAATTTTCTTTTGTCTTTAAATTCAAATTATTATAAATTTTCAAAGTTTGATGTTCTCTTTTAACACTGGTTGCTTTTGTGATCATGTGTACTTACATAAGCATTTTTTTCTGAATCTTAGTGTGGTGTGTGTGTATGTGTGTGTGTGTGTGTGCGTGCGTGCGTGTGTGTGTGTGTGTGTGTGTGTGTGTGTGTGTGTGTGTGTGTGTGTGTGTGTGTGTGTGTGTGTGTGTTGCGTATATGTGCGCCCACAAGGTGCATACTTGCACGTGAAGGCCATTCCTGTGCATTCAGGTTTGCGTGAATGCTTACGTAACTTTGTTGCATAAACATGCATGAGTATATCAGATATGTGTTGAGTGCACAAAGGGGAAATGTGTAGATTTTGTGTGGTGCTGTAAGACCTGTAATGACATGTGTTTGATTCATTCTTTTATCCTTAGACGTCTAAATCCTTTGCTCTTAACTTGAATGGATTTCTATAAAATTGAGAGAATAAAATATTTGATTTGATTCGATTTAAATTGAATTAAATTGAACGGCATTTACCATCCAATCTAACCCATTCCATTCCAACCCAGCGCAACTCAGCCCAGCGCTGCCCAGATCAAAGGAACCCAAGTTTTGTGCAAAGACCTTTGGGTTTGACACCAAACTGCTCCTCCAACTCATGGGACTAAAACAAGTTAGGGACTCGTTCCAGAAGCATCCTGCTTTTAACACAACCACCAACCAACCAACCAACCAACCAACAACCAACCAACCAACCAACAACCAACCAACCAACATCTAACCAACTAACCAGTAACCTACCAATCAACTATTAAACCAGCCAATCAACAAGCCCACCAACCAATTAAGCATCCAAGCAACCAAGCAATCACCTACCAACCAGCATTGAATTAAACAAACAGCCAGTCAATTAACCAACTAACTAACCGATCATCCTACCTAACCCACTCACTCTTCTACCCATCAATTTATCCAATCAATGCATTGACCAACCAGCCAATTAACCGACCAAAACACCTACACAACCAAACAACCAATTACCCACCAACCACCATATACCCAACCACCCACACATCCATTAAACCAACCACCCAACCACCCGACCAACCAACCAACAAACCAGCCAACCAACCAAACCAAACCAACTATCCAACCAACCAACCAATCAGCCAATTAAGCATACAACCACGTACCTTTCTAACCAACCACCTACCAATATACTCACCTACCAGACCCAACCCACCATCCTACTAACTAACCAACCATCTAACCAAGCAGAAGCTCTCTTTGCCCACACCCAAGCATGGGAACTGTCACTGTGGCAAGTTGAATAACCTCGGTGCCAGGCCAGGCCAATGTACAGTAGGTAGAGAAAGAAGGTTGCAGATGGCACCACACTTCAGATGTTATGCAGTTAGTAGCCACTAGCATTTCATCCACCTGCCCCCTTTCTCTCACCACTTGTCTGAAAACCAGTTACATGTGCATGTAGTACTCTGTCTCTGTCTGTCTGTCTGTCTGTCTGTCTGTCTGTCTGTCTGTTCTCTCTCCTCTCTCTCTCTCTCTCTCTCTCTCCTCTCTCTCTCTCTCTCCTCTCTCTCTCCTCTCTCTCTCCTCTCTCTCTCTCTCTCTCTCTCTCTCTCTCTCTCTCTCCTCTCTCTCTCTCTCTCTCTCTCTCTGCCCTCATCAGTATTTTGTTTTTACCTATGGCGGTTTTATTGGGCAGATGTGTAATGGTATCAGTGGTCAGGGCACTCACTTTTCCACCAGTCAGTGTTAAGCAACATCGAGCGTGGTTTTACCAAGTGGATGGGTGACCGTTTGGGTGCTTTAGCTTCAGTACAGTCCTCCCAGTTCACCCAGCCGTGAATAGGTACCTGTCCTCTTTAGGGTCAGTGTGGTAAAAGCAGTGAGGGAGAGATGGGCGCCGCCCTCAATATGCTGGCCCTAGGAGAAGCTGATGTCTCTGACGCCTTGTTCCTTTATGACTACATAGGTTATGGTACACCTTTACCTTTTACTTTTACATAGGTTATGGAACACCTTTTACCTTTTACCTTTACATGTACATTATGGTTGTAGCTTATGAGATTTGAATGAACATACTGCATGCAGGATGTTTAGAAATGTGCTGGTTTTTGTTGTGAGGAATAAAAATAAATATTGGCTTTGAATATTTGAACCATGTTAAAGTGGAACAGGCGTGTTATTCGTTGGAGTAAAAATAGGGGTGGGGGTAGGGGGATACATAGCACTACACTTGCGTCCACGCGTACATATATTCACAATACACACATATTTATTTATTTGTACATTTATTTATTCATTCATTCTTTTATATCGAGGATAATGGAATAAGCCCTCATGTGCTTTCTTACATCCAGTCCCCGTGTGTATGCAGTTTTGTAAATCTTGTCTTTTTGTAAGTCTTATAAAAAATATATAATCATGCACATGTGTGCGTGTGCGCGCACACACACAATACACACACACGCACGCACGCACGCACGCACGCACATTACGTAGGTGACGTCATTGTGGACTTGCATCCCTCCCCCCTCATTTAATTGTGGTTGCACTTGTTTTATGTTTTGTCTCTGCACTAACTAACAGTCAACTACTTGCTATGCCTGTGTCTTCTGCGTTGATTTCTGTTGTTATTACTGTTGTTGTTACTGCTACTACTGCTGTTCCCATGGCTTGATTATCCTTGTTATGTTTTTGTGTCACAGCTGCACCTGTCTTTGCTGTTGTTGTTTACTTTGAATCCCACCTACCCCATTGCAAAAAAAAAAAATCCCTGGGGGGCAGATTTAACCCAGGAGCCTCCAACTTGACCTCCTCCCGCCCGCAACGTGCCTGTCAAGCGCCTGACGAGCCAAGGGACATTACTGAAGGGCGAGTGACGTACAAGGGGACATTACCGAGCGACGACTTGACAGGTAATGGGAGGTAAGTCCCGAGGAGAAAAGCGTTCCCATGGTGATTAAAGTGACACGTGTCGCGCCCGACTAGGCGTACGAACGTCCCTGCCGCTGCAACTGGAAGAGGAGTGGATGTTTTGGGGCAAGTTGAGAGAGAGAGAGAGAGAGAGAGAGAGAGAGAGAGAGAGAGAGAGAGAGAGAGAGAGAGAGAGAGAGAGAGACAGACAGACAGACAGACAGACAGACAGACAGACAGACAGACAGACAGACAGACAGAGGGGCAGACAGACAGACAGACAAACAGGTATATGCCAAATAGATAGAAAAGGGGAGATACGGAGTCAGGTCGAGCACTGAGTACAGGGGAGAGAGAGAGAGAGAGAGAGGGGGGGGGGACAGACAGACAGACAGAGTGAGAGAGAGACAGGCAGACAAACAAACATATATACTCCGAATAGATAGAGAGAAAAGTAGATATACAGGGACAGGTCGAGCACTGAGTAATGGAGCAAGAGAAGTAAGAGAGAGCGAGAGAGAGAGAGGGGGGGGAGACAGACAGACAGACAGACAGACAGACAGAGAGGCAATGAAAAAAGGACAGAAAGACAGATTGAGAGCTAGGTATACAGGCTGATACTGAGAGAGAGAGACGAAGACACAGAGAGACAGAGTGAGAGGCAGAGAGAGAGAGAGTCGAGACAGACAGGCACATAAAAAGACACACACAGACAGCAAGAAGGACAGAAACAGGAACAGTAAGGAAAACATGCAGAAAGAAACAAGAAGAAACAGACATCAACAGACAGAGATAGAGATAACAGGTAGAGACTAAGACAGACAGACTAGACACACACTGAGGCAGAAACAAAGAGAATAAGATATACGAAAGACAAGAAACAAAGACACACAGGCAGAGAGAACGACACAGACAGCTTCAATGGTTGAGGGTCAATAATTATTAGGGTGCTGGAATCAGAGCATCCCTGTGGGTTTGTGTGGACTGCATGCACCCAAGAAGCCAACAAACCATGAGAACCCAAATCCTTTCCTGCTTGGTTGCCAAGGGTTAACCGCTTTCTGACGGGCCATGATTCTTTTTCTGTCTGTTGGTGACTCCAAAATGCCAGGGCAGATGCCAGTGACAAGTAGCCAAACTAGGTCAACAATTGTCCCTGTTGCTGATGTTAACGTTGCTTGTTGTCGTTGTTATTGTTGTGGTTTTTGTTCCTACTGCTTTTTTTCTTGTTGCTATCACTGTTACTAAGAAGGTTAAATTGCCCTTGTTTATACCAATTCTGCTTGATGCTGTTTAGTTATCACTTGTGATGCTATTGGTGTTATTAATTGTCATTACTGAATTGTTGCCTTTGTTATTACTGCTTCTATTTTGTTGTTGTTGTTTCTGCTGTTTTGTCTTTAGTACACCCCTTAGCGTTACCTGCCATGGTTGCTGTTTCTGCTGTTGTTTCTTTCGTTGCAACTGCATTAATGCTGTTGTTATTGGTTCTCCTGCTTTTCTTGTTGTTGTCTGGTCACTTTTGCATTGTTTCCTTCGTTGTCGGTGTTGCTGCTACTAACGTTGTTGATGATGATTTTTGTTGTTATTGTCACTGCTTTGTCACCTGTATTATCTACACTGCTGGCGTTGTCAATTTTGCAATGTTGTCTTTGTAGTTTGCTGCCGCTCCTGATGTTGTTACTATAATTATTGTTGTTCTTGTTACGTGGCACTTCTGCAATTACTTTTTCTGTTACCCTCACTGGAGTTGATGCTGCTATCTACACAGTGAGAAAACATAAAAAAGCATCTTCTTTCCTACAGGTTTGCAAAGGGTTAACCACTTCCTGACACGGCCCCGTGTCTCTCTTCTGTCAGCACATGATGTGACACCAAAGGCTAAGGCAGCTGACAGTGACAAGCCACCAAACCAGGTCAACAGCTGCAGTTCCTGTTGCTGATGCTAACGTTTTTTTGTTGTTGTTGCTACTTTTGTTGTTGTAGGAGTTACATAAGCTATGTTGCCCTTGTTTTTGCTTTTTTGTTGCTACTTCCACTTGTTGTTGTTGTTCATTTTGTTGTCATTATTACCAAAACTTTTTTTTACGTCAAAGGAACTGACTACATCTTGTGACCACCGTATAAACACGATCATTCTTTCTACTCTAAGCAGACTTTCGTCAAGTACAAACCCTTTTCCAAATCCCAAGTTCCAAATTCTAATACTTTATCTTCTCAGAGACACAGAATTTCTTTCAGCCATAGTGACTTTGCAGCTCAATATGTGTGTTTACTATGATAAAAATGTCTTAAAGGCGTATGCCCTAGTTTTTTTCCAAATGGCACATTAAGCTGTCCTGATTCTCTGAATCCATGACAGCTGTTGTAATTACCCAGGCAGTATCGTTTGTATTTGGCACAAAAAATAGTGGTAACAACCCACGTGAACTAGCATCGTTATGGCAACAAAAATATCCAGTTTTATTTCAGGGCTCTTGACCAGTTATAGTTCCTTATCTCAATTGTGTATTTATAATTATAATAAATAGGCTCTCAGTATATTTTCTCCATTAAATACTGTGAATGATCGATCATTCCTTAGGTTTAATCTTTAAACTTCGTGTTTATCAGTTTTACTTTATACCAGCGTCAAAGACTAGACCTGTGCAATACTAGACTTTCTTGACAGCAATCATATACATAACAGTCAAAGCCACTACAATCACACTTTTCCCAAAATATCCCACACGAAATCTTCCACCTTAACTTCACAGGATTATGCCAGTACTAGTGATATGAGACATAGAAACTCTGAATGTACTAAAGTGAGAGAGACAGACAGGCAGACAGACAGACAGACAGAGACAGAGATAGAGGAGCCTTTTTAATGAACTTTTCCTTGCAGTATTCTTAAAAAAATTAAATGAAGTACCTATTAATGATTTCTACATAGTCTAAAACACTGTAAACAAAAAGGAGTGGGGAGGAGGAGGGCAGAAATAAGTCCTTTCGATTACTTTTTTTTATTTTACACAAATAAGAAAAAGACTATATGACACAAAGACCATTCAACACAAATCTAACTTAATACCAAAAGTCGTGGAAAGAAACTGATTACGTCTGCAAGATGTACCCACCAACCTCTCCACACACAGAAACATAACACACCATAAGACCTAAAACTGAAAACCTCTCCCCCCCCCCCCCACACACAAACATATGCTCACACATTCAACCACACAACACACACACACACACACACACACACACACACACACACACACACACACACACACACACACACACACACACAACAAACAAACAAACAAACAAGCACACACACATTCAACCACACACAACACACACACACACACACACACACACACACATACACACACACACACACACACACACACACACACACACACACACACACACACACACACACACACACACACACACACACACACACACACAAAACCACACACACACAACCACACATCACAAACACACTTTACAAAACACAAATCCTTATGTGGAAGGGCGTAAAAGTGAAGCACACAAGTCCTTCAGTGGTCAAGGCCATCCATGACCAAACCAAACACACAAGTCCTAACCCCCCCACCCCCTACCCCTCTCCCTCACCCCCACCCCTACCCCCACCCTTGCTCCTTACTACAAAAGCCAGGCCAGGACCTTGGATATTCTAAATCACCTCATCATCGCCTCCTTAGGGGTGGAAGAAAGCAGGAGCACTGCTCAAAGTCTCCAGCAGTCTCCCTCATTTCCACCAAGGGGGAACTGGCCACAGTTTGTCAGGATTTGCTGAGGACGTGATGGACTTGCGGGCAGCCACCCTGCTGAGACTTGTGAGGGCCAGTAGTGACAGCATCCCACCCCCCACACACACACACACAGACTTACAGACACAGACACATACAGAGACACACAGACACACACAGACACAGACACACACAGACACACACACGCACACACAGACACACACACACACAGACACACACACACACATACACACACACACACATACACACACACACACACATACACACACACACACGCACACACACACACGCACGCACTACACACACACACACACACACACACACACATCACACACACACACACACACACACACACACACACACACACACACACACACACACACACACACATACGCACACACACACACACACATACACACCCTCACCCATCTACCCAACTAGCCATCTACTCCCACCCTTCCAGTCTTCTCCTGCTTTCAGTCTAACCCCTTACCGTACCCCCCCGCCCCCCCCCCTTTTTCTTTGCACTCTCATTCACAGTCTGTACACAGAAAAAGTCACAAAGTCTAAAGTGTTGGGAGGGTGGGGGGTGGGAGGGATGGGAAAGGTGGGGGGTAGGGGTGGGAGGGAGTGTGGCTTCAGAAAGTGGGAGAGTTGTTTGACCTCCCTTGTTGTCTGTCTGTCTTTGTCTGTGTATGTCTCTGTCTGTCTGTTTGTCTCTATGTCTCCGCATGTCTCTGTTTTTCTCTGTCTCTCTGTCTCTGTATCTCTCTCTGTCTCTCTCTGTCTCTCTCTCCCTCTCTCTCCCTCCTCTTTCTCTCTCTGTTTTTATCTCTGTTCACCTCTCTACCTTTCTGTCTGTCTTATGTTTCTATCTCTCTGTGTCTCTCTGTAATGTCTGCCTATCGGTCTCTTTGCTCGTATAATGGCGTATTTGCTAACAATAAAATCCTTGTTATTGTGATTGTCACTATCATTGTATCTCTCTCTCCTCTCTCTCTCTCTCTCTCTCTCTCTCTCTCTCTCTCTCTCTCTCTCTCTCTCTCTCTCTCTCTCTCTCTCTCTCTCTCTCTCTCTCTCTCTCTCTCCTCTCTCTCTCTCTCTCTCTCCTCCCCTCTCCTTTACCTCTTTGTCACTTCTGTCTTCTGTCTGTCTGTCTGTCTGTCTGTCTGTCTGTCTGTCTCTGATCTCTCTCTCTCTCTCTCTCTCTCTCTCTCTCTCTCTCTCTCTCTCTCCTCTCTCCTCCTCTCTCTCTCTCTCTCTCTCTCTCTCTCTCTCCTCTCTCTCTCTCGTCACCCCCCTCTCTCTCTCTCCCTCCCCCCCCTCTCTCTCTCTTTCTAGCGCAACCTTATAAGCAGGGTAGGATTATGGCATTGGGAAGGAAGGAAAGAGGGGGGGGGGGGGGGGGGGGGGAAGGGGGAGGTGGCCTACAGGGAAGGGCTAGTCTGGTCAAACAGAGCACTGATGGAGGAATAATGGCGACTGTTGAGGGATTTGATGGTCACTCAGAGGGATGGGGAAGAGCGTTAGCGTTAACTAATACTTCATGGCCTGGGAGGGTAAAGATGATTAGTTTTTGGTCTAATGTCATGGTTTTAGTGCGGTAGTTGTAGGAGATTTGCTTCGCGGAGGAAGAGTGTGGCTTTTGTATTAAGATAGTCTGACCCTAGCTTTGCTTTTGGTTTTGAAGAGTTAAGGTCCCGATGGTAAAGAAATTACGTGCGTTGAATGAACTTGTTTTCGTGTCTTTTCCTTTGCTGAATCATTCGTTGGCAGGACTCGGACAATGAAGCCTAGTATTCGTGGCCTACAAAAAACATAGGTATTTTCTTTCATGACCTATGCGGTTATAGGGGAGCGAGGGTTTGACGCTTGCCAATTTTCTATAGAGTCCATTATTTTGAGTGCGGCACCCGTCTCCTCTTCTTTGATGCATTACTTTCCACGTCCCTAAAGAGGGTATGCACCCACTTATTTACAGCTTGGTGTACTGAGGAACTGTGCTGAAGCCAAGGTGCACGAGCGGTCACTTCTGCTCATGGCAACTAGGCTTAACACTGCTTGGGTGGAGTGAGTGCATTGGCAGCTGAGGTATCCCGTCCCCCAAAGAATTAATTTTGTTATGAATTAAACTATTTATTAAGTTTACTCTTTATGAACGAAGCGCCGAGATTGCAAGGCAACTGTA
>CM060326.1:10563945-10566445 GCA_030674155.1 Stramonita haemastoma | reverse complement strand
GTACGCTCAAAATCAATCTATGGACAAGGAGTTTATTTTTTCTGCAGCAAGATTAACAACAACAAAAAATACAACGTTTTGATAGTAAAGCCATAAAGATAGATCTTGGTGTTTCAGCCCATTGTAACAAAGAAAATACTAATAAAGAAGCACATTTACTATAACTTTCTGATCTAAAAAACAATTGGCGGTATTGAAGTACATGGTTCGAAGTCTCTATTCAAAATTCAGTAAAAGTTGAAATGCTTATGAATCAAGGCACTTTTTGTCCAAAACGAGCATGCAATATCTCATTTATGCTGGCAATTAAAAATTATGCATATTCATTAATGAAAGGAATTAGCATTGACATAGCAACGATCCCAATTTACACACACACACACACACACACACACACCACACACACACACACACACACACACACAACACACACACACACACACACACACACACACACACACACCAACAGAAATAGCAGATCAATAAACAAAAAGGTAGGTGTGCAAAAGTTCTTCTTCTTCTTCTTCTTTCTCATGACCGGAACGGTCATGGAGGAGACATGAGAGACGATTCTGCAGCCAGCCATCGCCATCCAGCCCTGTCCTCCGCCTCCCGAATGAGTGTTGGACTGTCCAGGCAGGTCCACTCCTTGATGTTATCCATCCAAAAGTATACACAAATAAATCAAAAACCATCCACACACGCCACCTAACCACCTTCCTTCCCTTCGCCATCACATTCTCTCATTTTTTTTCTGTCTTTCCCATTACTCAGATCACACATATTATTGTGTGTGTGTGCAGGGATAATTTTTGTCTCAATATTTGACCAGACTAGCCATGTACTATATATACCCCCTCACAATCTACACCTACCATCTTCATCTGTGCAAGCAGTCTTTTCATTGGCATGAATGCTTATAGTCTAGTCAGTGGGTGGGTATGGGTAGGATTGAATTCTGTCATGCAAAATGGATTGTAGAGGAGAAGCTTCGATCATGTTCCATCTTTGTGCCAAATGCCTCCCAACAGTTTGACCTCTTGGTGTGTGTGTGTGTGTGTGTGTGTGTGTGTGTGTGTGTGTGTGTGTGTGTGTGTGTGTGTGCTCGCGTGTGCGTGTGTGTGTGTGTGTGTGTGCGGGGTGTGTGTGTGTGTGTGTGTGTGTTTGTGTGCGTTGTGTGTTGTGTGGGTGTGTGTGTGTGTGTGTGTGTGTGTGTGTGTGTGTGTGTGTGTGTGTTGTGTGTGTGTGTGTGCGTGGTGTGTAGTGTAGTGTAGTGTAGTGTAGTGTAGTGTAGTGTAGTGTAGTGTAGTGTAGTGTAGTGTTCCAGGCTTACTATATTTGACCAGGTACTGTTCACCTGAAATTTCATGTTGTTTGTTTTCTTGTTCTCTCACACCTCTCTTTTCTTTATTTATCATCATCTTCATCCACTTTACATTTCTCTTTCCTCTTCCTTTCTTTATCTTACCAGTTTCTTCTCCATCATTTTATCTTTTGTTTTCTTATTTCTCATATCTTGATTGTGGAGGGGAGGGGGGGGAGAAATCTAATTCAGTATTGAGGATCACAGTTCACAGTGATGAAAGGCCCCCAGTAATGGACAGGGAGGTATGTAGAGGTGGACTCACCCAGTCTGGATAAATATTGGAACAGAAATTATCCCAGCAAAGGGTATGTCAGTGTTGGGAGACTAAAAGACACAGAGATGGGAAATGTATGTGGGACCAATGGCGCTGTTTACTTCATTTGTACTGCTGCAATGTGTACCCTGTTATCTGTTGTTGTTTTTTTGCCCTCCCCACCCTCTCTCTCTCTCTCTCTCTCTCTCTCTCTCTCTCTCTCTCTCTCTCTCTCTCTCTCTCTCCTCTCTCTCTCTCTCTCTCTCGCTCTCTGTCTGCTCTTACTCTCTCTGTATGAGTGTGTGTGTGTGTGTGTGTGTGTGTGTGTGTGTGTGTGTGTGTGTGTGTGTGTGTTGTGTGCGTGCATGCGTGAGTGAGTGAGTGCATCGGTGCATGCCTAGCTCATGCGCCTCTGTGTGTGTGCTTATGTTTGTGTGTTTGTAATTGTTCCTATTCTTTAAATCTCAGTATGTATGCAAAATATCTACTGGTTTGTTTACTTTTTTTTTTATTCCTTTTATACATCTTTCCAATTCTTTTCAATTTTGCTTTATTGCCTGCTGTTATTTATTTTGTTATGTTTCTGTATCAGTCATTATTTGACTTTGAAGTGTACAGTTATAAGTGCTTCGGAAAACACCATGACAGTAGATATGCATGCACACATTCAAGCATATTCACAAAATAACCCACACACTCACACACATATACACACACAATCAAACAGGACCAATGGCGCTGTTTTTCTTCATTTGTACTGCTGCAAAAGTGTACCCTTTTTATCTGTTTTTTGTTTTTTTTGGGCCCCCCCCACCCTCCCCTCTCTCTCTCTCTCTCTCTCTCTCTCCTCCTCTTTTTCTCTCTCTCTCTTCCCCCTCTCT
>CM060326.1:10551102-10563845 GCA_030674155.1 Stramonita haemastoma | reverse complement strand
AAAGTTACAAAATAAATCAAAAACCACCACACACCACCTAACCACCTTCCTTCCCTTCGCCATCACATTCTCTCATTTTTTTTCTGTCTTTTCCCATTACTCAGATCACACATATTATTGTGTGTGTGTGCAGGGATAATTTTTGTCTCAATATTTGACCAGACTAGCCATGTACTATATATACCCCTCACAATCTACACCTACCATCTTCATCTGTGCAAGCAGTCTTTTCATTGGCATGAATGCTTATAGTCTAGTCAGTGGGTGGGTATGGGTAGGATTGAATTCTGTCATGCAAAATGGATTGTAGAGGAGAAGCTTCGATCATGTTCCATCTTTGTGCCAAATGCCTCCCAACAGTTTGACCTCTTGGTGTGTGTGTGTTGTGTGTGTGTGGTGTGTGGTGTGTGTGTGTGTGTGTGTGTGTGTCGCGTGTGGGTTGTGGTGTGTGTTGTGCGTGGTGTGTGTGTGTGTGATGTGTTTGTGTGCTTTGGTGTGTGTGGGTGTGTGTGTGTGTGTGTGTGTGGTGTGTGTGTGTGGTGTGTGTGTTGTGTGTGTGTGCGTGCGTGTGAGTGAGTGAGTGTAGTAGGTATGTATGTAGTGTGTGTAGTGTAGTGTGTGTTCCAGCTTACTATTTTGACAGGTATGTTCACCTGAATTTCATGTTGTTTGTTTTCTTGTTCTCTCACACCTCTCTTTTCTTTATTTATCATCATCTTCATCCACTTTACATTTCTTTTCCTCTTCCTTTCTTTATCTTACCAGTTTCTTCTCCATCATTTTATCTTTTGTTTTCTTATTTCTCATATCTTGATTGTGGAGGGGAGGGGGGGGGAAGATCTAATTCAGTATTGAGGATCACAGTTCACAGTGATGAAAGGCCCCCAGTAATGGACAGGGAGGTATGTAGAGGTGGACTCACCCAGTCTGGATAAATATTGGAACAGAAATTATCCCAGCAAAGGGTATGTCAGTGTTGGGAGACTAAAAGACACAGAGATGGGAAATGTATGTGGGACCAATGGCGCTGTTTACTTCATTTGTACTGCTGCAATGTGTACCTGTTATCTGTTGTTGTTTTTTTGCCCTCCCACCTCTCTCTCTCTCTCTCTCTCTCTCTCTCTCTCTCTCTCTCTCTCTCTCTCTCTCTCTCTCTCTCTCTCTCTCTCTCTCTCTCTCGCTCTCTGTCTGCTCTTACTCTCTCTGTATGAGTGTGTGTGTGTGTGTGTGTGTGTGTGTGTGTGTGTGTGTGTGTGTGTAGTGTGTGTGTGTGCGTGCATGCGTGAGTGAGTGAGTGCATCGGGTGCATGCCTAGCTCTGCCTCTGTGTGTGTGCTTTGTTTGTGTGTTTGTAATTGTTCTATTCTTTAAATTCAGTATGTATGCAAAATATCTACTGGTTGTTTACTTTTTTTTTATTCCTTTTATACATCTTTCCAATTCTTTTCAATTTGCTTTATTGCCTGCTGTTATTTATTTTGTTATGTTTTGTATCAGTCATTATTTGACTTTGAAGTGTACAGTTATAAGTGCTTCGGAAAACACCATGACAGTAGATATGCATGCACACATTCAAGCATATTCACAAAATAACCCACACACTCACACACATATACACACACAATCACACACACACACACAACACACAAACACACACACACACACACACACACACACACACACACACACACCACGCACAGCACGCACACACATACACACACACACACTAGTCAAATAGACAGCAGATCATGATGCAGAAGAAAGTGTGCAATTACACAGAATAAAACCAGTGCCACAGTACCCATCCCTTACTTCTTTCCCCATACTGTCCTGTCCTCAAACCTGTTATTCTTCTATTTCTCAAAGAGAGCTCAGAGATTTACCAATGGTGAGATTTTGTACATGTGACCATTCTTCCCATTATTGGGGTAACAGCATTCCACTTCAGACATGGTGTATAAACACAACACCAGTGCGAATGTGGTTTTGTCATGCCATTCGATCCCACAGGTCACACTATAGCCCACACTTCCCAAAGGCAAAACAGGTTTTTTATATGACTGGAAGATGTTCTGTGTGTGGTTTGCACAATCATAGTAGGACCTTGGTTTGTAGTCTCATCTGAGGGATTTTTTTTGGGGGGGAGTGGAGCAGGTACTGATGTAAAATCCAGAGAGAAAAAAAACATTTAAACATGCACTGCATTAGTGGATCAAAACTAGGGATTTTGGAGAGCGAGTACATAACTCTAACCACCAGGCTACCCAGTCTCCCTCACCTCCACTTTGTGAGATAATTCCTGTGCAATATTTATCCAGACAAGCCAAGTCTTACTCTTCACTATGCCTACCATTCTTACCCTCTGCAGGCAGTCCTTTCATGGCTCTGAATACTTACAGTCAGTCAGTCAGATAGTGGATTAAATTCTGCAAACAGGACAGGAGAGGAAGGATCTTCGAACGTGTCCCTGCCAAAAGCCTCAACCATTTGGCGTCTTGGTGTGTCTGTGTGTATAGTGTTCTCCATCTACTATGTTTGACTAGTATTGTAACTTGATAATTTACATTCTGTTGGCAGGGGGTAAGGGGGAATCTACGTTGTTCATGTTCTTCCTCTCTGACCTTTTGTGTCGTCTTTTTGTTACTTCCATCTTATTATGTCTTTGTTGTCTGTTTGCTTCTGGTTTGCTTGCCTTATGCCACCCTAACACCCCGCCTCCCACCTCTTTTCTTCTTCTTCTCTCTCTCTTCTCTCTTCTTCTTCTTCTTCTTCGTGTCTCTTCTCGTCTTCTCTGTTTGTCTGTCTGTCTGTCGTCTGTCTGTCTGTCTGTCTGTCTCCTCTCTCTCTCTCTCTCTCTCTCTCTCTCTCTCTCTCTCTCTCTCTCTCTCTCTCCGTTTCTTCTTCTCTTCTCTTGTTTTGTCTTCTTCTTCTTCTTTTCTTCTTTCTTTCTTCTTCTTCTTCTTCTTTCCTTCTTCTTCTTCTTCTTCTTTTTCTTTGTTTTGATTTTGCTGCCTCATCTCTGTGACATTCCTGTCCCCTGTTCTCACACTGTTCATTGCAATCCCCCACATATCTATACCAGATTATTTTGTCACACTCTCAGGGTCAGAAGTCCACTGGGAGCCCATCATATCAGGCTGCCACTGGGCCACCAGTCATAGGGGCCCTGCACTGCTGCTGGGTTACATTGGTGGTGTTCTGTGGTGCCTGATCTGAGCTAGCATACGCAGGACATCGCCTACTAAGCCAGCTACTAACAACAGTATTAGCTCAGTCACTCACCCTGAGGCAACCACCATGATGTCCTCCAGCAACTGTCCTCCATAAACCTCTTCTTTATCATCATCATCATCATATCATCATCATCATCATCATCATCATCATCATCTCATCCATCATCATCATCATCTTCTCTCTTCTTCTTCTTCTTCTTCTTCTCTTCTTTCTTTTCTTTTTTTCCTTCTTTTCTTTTTTTTTTCTTCTTCTTCTTCTCTTTCTTCTTTCTTCTTCTTCTTTTTTCTCTCTTCTTCTTTTCTTTCTTCTTCTTCTTCTTCTTCTTTCTCTTCTTCTTCGAATTTCTCTTCTTCTTCTTCTTCTTCTTCTTCTTCTTCTTCTGCTTTCTTCTTCTTCTTCAGAATTCTTCCTTCTTCTTCTTCTTCTTCTTTCTTCTTTCTTCTTCTGCTTTTCTTCTTCTTCAATTCTTCCTCTTCTTCTTCTTCTTCTTCTTCTTCTTTTCTTCTTCTTCTTCTTCTTCTTCTTTCTTCTTTTCTTCTTCTTCTTCTTTCTTCTTCTTCTCTTCTTCTTCTTCTTCTTCACAATTTCTCTTCACAATTCTTCCTCTCCTCTCTTTTCTTTGCACCTGCTAATTTTAAACTTTATTGCCTTTTTTCTAATTATTTCATATTTCCTTCTTCTTGTTCTCGTTCTTGTTCTTTCTTCTCTCTGTCTTCTTCTTCTTCTTTCTTCCTTCTTCTTCTTCTTCTTCTTCTTCTTCTTCTTCTTCTTCTTCTTCTTCTCTTCTTCTTCCTTCTTTTCTTCTTCTTCTCCTCCTCCTTTCCATCATTCGTTTTTTTGTTCCTACCCTTCTTGTCCCCTTCTTCATCCTCTTCACTCTTCTTTTTTCTTCATCCTTTCTTATACACTTTTTCAATTTATTTCTTTTCTCCTTTTTTTCTCCCCTTTGGAGGAAATCTAATTCAGGATGAGGATCACCAGTTCACAGTGATGAAAGGCCCCAGTAATGGACAGGGAGTATGTAGAGGTGGACTCGCCCAGTCTGGATAAATATTGGAACAGAAATTATCCCAGCAAAGGGTATGTCAGTGTTGGGAGA
This sequence comes from Stramonita haemastoma, assembly GCA_030674155.1. Classification (NCBI taxonomy): domain Eukaryota; kingdom Metazoa; phylum Mollusca; class Gastropoda; order Neogastropoda; family Muricidae; genus Stramonita; species Stramonita haemastoma. The sequence goes on along the minus strand of CM060326.1, from coordinate 10,559,513 downwards.
CTAAAAGGACACAGGGTGGGAAAAATGGGACTGCTTGCTCCATTTTGTTGATTTGCCCACCTCTCCTTAGCAGAATGTATGGTCTATAGTCTTTGGTGTACAAGTGCTTCTATGTCTTTGTGTGTTGTGTGTGGGGGGGGGGGTGCTGAAGGGAGTTGGAGGAAGGGGTTGAGAGTGGAATAGAAGCGAGAGGTGAAGGTGTAGGTGTACCATACAAGCGCTTTGATTTGTTTTTGCAAGATATAGCAACTTATATAAATTATTATTTATTTATTATTATTATTATATCTATATTAATTATTATTATTATTATTATTATTATTATTATTATTATTATTATTATTATTACGTGAATGATTATGTGCTTGTGTGTACACAATCCTAAATGTGTGCCAGAATCCATGCATGTGTGCCCGGTCATAGTAGGTAGGGTTGGAAGTGAAGGGAGCGAGAATTTGTAAGGAATACAGAAAAAAAAAAATGTTAGAGATCTTGTACAGGTCTGTCCTTGAAACTGGACTGTGGCTACCTTAATGATGAGTAAAAATGGTCACATAAATCTCACCACTAGTGGACCACAGGAACAACAGAGAAAAAAAAGTGCGAGTTGAACTAAATTGTTCTATTGTCATTTTTTTCAGTTTTTATTTTCATTTCAATTGTTATCATTAAAAGTAATATAATCAATCGTCTCATCATGATTTTCTGTTCTGTGTTTTAAGAACAAATTAATGCTATTTGTCATTTTGAAGTGTTTCATTTTTCTCTCATTTTAGTGAGTGTTTGACATCTAAGAAAAATGTATCTGTTGAATTTGAACTTGAAGTGTATGTTGATGTGAGTTTAAAACTGAATGAGGTGACAGTCCTGATATCTTGTTGTTGTTGTGTGTGTTCCTCAGCTGAACACCCTGGGAGTCACTCAGAGTATGCATTCTGTCTCGCTCATCCCACCTGGGAATCACTATGAGATAGGAAGTTACACTGGATGAGAAGTTTGCGTGTATGACTGTTTTCAAGTACCTCACCAGTAGGCAGCCATACTCCGACATCAGAGGAGTTTTCTCCTGATGGAGAGCACAGGATAGCCCTAATATAAGCTTTGGGGACTGAGTGGCTTATAAAGTACAAAATGGATTGAAACCTCTCTCTCTCACTATCTTTCTCTCTTTCTCTCTCTCTCTCATCCTGTCTGCCCAGCCATATGTCTCCAGGTTTCTGTCTCTATGTCTGTCTCTGTCTCCCTCTTTAGTTTTTTCTCCTTTTCTTCCCCCACCATCACCTCCAGTTAAAATTCCATTTACCCATGCATACGTTCAGTCTGTTCTTGTTTATTCAAAGTTCAGCCTGTTCTCTTCTTGTCATGCACTGAACCCATGCCAGGAGCCCTCCACCAAGGGAGGCTATTCTATCAGCCCAGAGACCAAGTTGGATCACTCCATGTGAACGGCAGAAGAGTCAATTCCCCTGGGACTTTGGCTTGACACATCTGATTATGCAGCTGAATAGCTTGGGTGATAGCCAAATGAGCAGGAAACAGAACACTAAAAAATAAAAATAAAAATTCACGGTCAAAACACAACAAAGAAATAACAACTGTTTTGAAAAAATCGATTATTAGAGAACTTATTTTTGCATGTCCTAAAAACTTTAAAAGAGAAGAGGAAGTATGTGTAGCCTTTTTTATTTAAATCAGTGTATGGATATACATAGTGCAGAACTGTTTTTTTTTCTGTTGTGGTGGGGAGATAGAGTGTGTGGAGTGGATAATTCCGAATTCACTGAATATATAGGCCTACGTGGACATATATCAAGACTGGCAGATGCATGCAAGGGTTTGTATATTCATGCATACACATGAATTCACGTATGGACGTAGACATGCAAGCAATATATTCCAGTATATGCACGTTCACCACACACACACACACTCACCCCACACACATCACACACACTCACGTGCGCATGCACACATACACGCAACACACACACACACACAACCCCACATCACGCTCGCAAGCACACATACGCACACACAGACACACACAACCATACACCCCGACACACAGACACACACACACAGTACACACACCCACACGCCCACACATGCACAGATTCACACAACACACACACACACACACACACAACACACACACACACACACACACACACACACACACACACTCGACAACCCCCCCCCCCCCCACACACACACACACACACACACACACACACTTACTGCCTATCTCCCTGCATCAATCTTCACGCAACCATCATTTCAAGTGAGCTGTTTTCTTTTTTATTACTCCCACGTCTGCCATCATAGCAAACTCCTCTGGCAAGATTAATGTCAAGATGTCTCTCAGTCGTTGCCTTCTCGAATTATTAACAATTATGAGAGACGCACGCTAAAAAAAAAAAGAGACGAAGAGAAATTTCAAAGTGATTGGAATTGCGCCCAAGGATGATGCTCTGTGTACGAGTCAAGTAGCCTGTGCAAGCGCTTTCAACTTGCTAGGAAATAAGCTAAAAAAAAACAACAAACAAACAAACAACACACACATCAAAGAAACTCATGTTGGATGAAAAGCCGCTTCCTTCTGTTTATTACTGTTTTGAAGGACACAATTCTAAAAAAAAAAGAAATAAAATTGAGAGAAACAAAGTAGGGAATATAATAAACAACAAGATGAGTATCGGGAGACAGCAGACAGAGAAAGCGGTTAAAGAAGAACATAAAGGAAGAGAGAAGTGAGTGAGTGAGTGAGTGAGTGAGTGAGTGAGTGAGTTAGTGAGTTAGTGAGTGAGTGAGTGAGTGAGAGAGAGAGAAAGTATGGGAGTGAGTGAGTGAGGAGAGAGAAAGTGAGTGAGTGAGGGGGGGGGGAGAGAGAGAGAGAGAGAGAGAGAGAGAGAGAGAGAGAGAGAGAGAGAGAGAGAGAGAGAGAGAGAGGAGAGAGAGAGAGAGACAGACAGACAGACAGACAGACAGACAGACAGACAGACAGACAGACATACAGACAGACAGAAGACAGACAGACAGACAGACAACAGAGACTTAGACAGAGAGAGAAACAGAGAGAAGGAGTCAGAGAGACAGAGACAAACACAGATAGAGATAGAGTTAGATATATCGCAAGTTACGAAGCATTGTTTCGAGCTAAGTAAAAGTTACGTAAAGGGGCAAGCAAACAAAACAAAAAAGAAAACCTGCAATAACATTTCCAGAAAATACAAACAGAAACAAAGAATGATGCATTAGTTCAGATTTCGACTAAAGGTTACAGAAACGTAAACACATTGTTTATGTGAAATCCACCTTAGTTCTGTGAAATTAAAAGAATGAAGAGATAAACATTCAAACTCTCTTCCTTCGTTTTGTTTTCTCCATGTGCACATTTGCCACAGATATAGTGTCTGATCCAAACTCTCTCTCTCTCTCTCTCTCTCTCTCTCTCTCTCTCTCTCTTCTCTCTCTCTCTCTCTCTCTCTCTCTCTCTCTCTCTCTCTCTCTCTCTCTCTCTCTCTCTCTCTCTCTCTCTCTCTCTCTCTCTCTCTCTCTCTCTCCTCTCTCTCTCTCTCTCTCTCTCTCTCTTCCTCTCTCCAGTCTTTACCTCCTTTCTCTAATTTGCTCTGTTGGTGTTTGTTTGGTTGATTGCTTGTGTGTGTGTGTGTGTGTGTGTGTGTGTGTGTGTGTGTGTGCGTGGTGTGTGTGTGTGTGTGTGTGTGTGTGTGTGTGTCGCGTGTGTGCGTGCGTGACGTGAGTGTGTGTGTATGTGCGTTGCTGTTGTTTTTATTGTTATTGTTTCTTGTTTTACGAACTTTACACAATGCAAGACACGATAAAAAAATAAAGTACAAGGATATGGCAAAATAAACGCATTTTCAAAGTTTGTTTCTAAACTTGAGCTACATATTAAAGAGACCGATGGGAGGAGGGAAGGCTGAAGGAAGGAAGAGAGGGAGGGGGTGGTAAAGTAGCTTTCGTATTGTAGTGCTGGGGTCGTAATTTGGAACGATTTGGCGTCGTGTGATTTGAGTCTCTAGAAAGCACGTCTGTTTAGGATACTTTTATTTTCTAAAGTAAAATTTGTTTTACTCCATTCCTCCGTAAATCCTCTGTATGAGAATATAAATCCAATTTGTGTGTGGACATGTAAAACACCTGTAAGGTAAAAGTAAAGGTTCCCATAAACTATGCGGTTGTAGGGGAGTTAGGCAAGTAGGGACCTCCGCTGCTCTAGGAGCCTGCATATTGAGGGTAGCGCCCATCTCCTCGTCCTCCTGCTTTACCTTCCCTGACCCTAAAGAGGGCAGGTACCCATTTACAGTTGGGTGAGCTTGGGGACTATACTGAAACCAAGGCGCACAAGAGTCACCCATCCAATTGGTAACCATACTCGGTTCTGCTAAACACTTGTGCACATGTTAAAGAAGACCCCTATTCAGCTTTCCTAGATGAGTAGGTTAGTAATGGTTGGTTATAGGAATGATATTAACACACCTACCATGCATTTTGCCGCCTGAAGAAAAAGGCATGTTCAATAACATCAACTTTGCTTAAGGTATGAGAATGAGCAACAGAAAAAACACACCCACATTAAAACAAGCAGAAAGATGGACAGAAATACTAAAAACTGAAAGAATAAAATGAATGAAGAAATTAACCAACAAATCACTCAGTCAGTCATTTGATCAATCAACCAGTCAATCATTCAATCATTCGGTTAGGCAGTCAGTCAGTCAATTACCCGACCGACCAACCAACCATCAAACCAACCAACCAACCAAACCACCAACATATCAATCAATCAATCGATCAAGCAATTAATTGATCGCTCAATAAATCAATTGATCATTCGAAGAATTAATCAATCAATCATGCAATCAATAATGCATGATAAATAAACAAAAACGTTACTGGTTGGATGAACACATGAATTTGATAATCTGAGAGTGTAAGCAGTCCCTCAGACAGCCAGTCTAATTAAGGGAGCCTTCGTACGGCAAGAAAAACGCATGTTTTCCCTTTATAGACACACTGATGCAGAATGAATGAGCAGACAAAGAGATGGAAGAAGAGCAGAAAGAAAGAAACAAAGAGAGAAAAACAAAGGAACGAAGTAGGAAAGAAAAAAGAAATAAAAAGAAAGAGGGAGGAACGGAAAAGAGGAATTAAGGAAGGCAGGAAGGAATTACGAAAGGAAGGTAGGAAGGCAGGCAGGCAGGAAAGAAAGCAGGAAGTAAGGAAGTAAGAAAGAAAGAAAGAAAGAAAGACAGACAGACAGACAGACAGACAGACAGACAGACAGACAGACAGACAGAAAGACAGACAGACAGACAGACAGACAGACAGACAGACAGAAAGAAAGAAAGAAAGAAAGAAAGAAAGAAAGACAGAAAGAAAGAAAGAAAGAAAGACAGGAAGGAAAAAGGAAAGTAGGAATAAAGAAAGAGAGAAAGAAAGAAGGAACCAAAGACAGGAAGAAAGAAAGCAGGAAGTAAGAAAGAAAGGAAGAAAGAAAAAAAGAAAGAAGAGAAAGAAAGAAAGAAAGCATAAACATAAGAAAGAAAGAAAGAAAGCAAGAAAAAGAAAAGAAAGAAAGAAAGAAAGAAAAAAAGGACAGGAAGGAAGGAAGAAAGAAAGGAAGAAACAAAAATAGGAAGGAAGGAAAGAAGAAAGAAAGAAAGAAAGAAAGACTGAAAGGAATAAAGAAAGACAGGAAAGAAGAAAAAAAACGAGAGAAAAAGACATAAACATGTATACACCATTAGAAAAGGACAATCAAAGAAAAGGCAGGAATTCCTCCTCCAAACAGGAAAAATATTAGGAAAACATAAGTAAATCTGAAACGACTGGAAAGAAACGAAACATAAAAAGGAGAGGAAAGACACATCAAAGAAAGCCAAATATGAACAGAAGAAAGAAAAATAAAATTGCACACAATAAAACAAAATGAATATAAAAAAAGCAAAACACACGAACACGATGGCACATAAGATGTTTTGATCATCCCACATTTGTGGGTGAATTCTTTGTTTATCTTTACATTCTAGCAGTTTAGCCATAAAATCAACTAAATAGAAAAACAATGTATGTTTCTTTTTTTTACCACGAAAGAGACAGACAGACAGACAGAGACAGAGAGAGAGTGAGTGAGAGATAGAGAGAGATAGCAAGAGAGAGAGAGAGAGAGAGAGAGAAGAGAGAGAGAGAGAGAGAGAGAGAGAGAGAGAGAGAGAGAGAGAGAGAGAGAGAGAGAGAGAGAGAGATTTAATGAGAGAGAGAGAGAAATTTTAATGAGAGAGAGAGAGAGAGAGAGAGAGAGAGAGAGAGAGAGAGAGAGAGAGAGAGAGAGAGAGAGAGAGAAGAGAGAGAGAGAGAGAGAGAGAGAGAGAGAGAGAGAGAGAGAGAGAGAGAAGAGAATAGTGTATTTCCCACCTTAAACCTTTTCAATAAGCTAAATCATTGTCAGTTTATTCCACACAATCGGGACAAAGACAATGATGAGTGTGCTCCTTATTAAACACTTCTCGAATGTTGTGGACATTAGACAAGATTTATTTGTTTTTGATTTATTTTCATTTTTTATTTCAAAGATAATGGAATGAGCACTCATGTGCTTTTTTACAAACAGTCCCCGTGTGTATGAACTTTTGTAAAATTTGTCATTTGTCCCCACCGGCACACAACGGGCCTACTCTTCCAAAAAGTGGAACGGGTGTTAACAAGTGTGCAAAATGTTCTGCGTGCGTTCGCACATGAGACTTCGGTGCATAGACTCATCCGATTAATCAAATAAGCTTGAAAGTACAAACACAACATTTAAAGATACGAACATTGTGTAGTAAATGTCTAAAAAGCTAAGGTTTTCTGATTGGGAATGTACCGTACTCCACATTAAAAGAAACGATTTAAGTATAAAAAATACAGGACAGATATCTTCTTCTTCTTCTATCCCGTAGTCTATTTAGACCCTAGGGGCGCCACGGAAGACCTCGCAACCAGCTATCTCCATTTCACTCTGTCCTCGACCTTTCTCAGGGTGTCACTCAGCCTGAGGCCCGTCCACTTTCGGATGCTGTCCTCCCATCTCTTTCTCTGCCTGTCTCTCCATCTCCCGCCTTGCACAGTTCCCTGCAGAATCGTCTTGGCAAGCCCAGTTGATCTTGCGACGTGCCCATACCACTTCAGTTTAAGTTTTTTGACTGTGGTCAGGAGATCTTCAAAGGGCCCGATGGCTTGACCGATTCTGATTCTCTCTTCCTCGTTATAGTAATATGGTCTTTGTAAGAGATGCCGAGGAGCCTGGGAAAGCATCTCATCTCTGTGACATGCATTCTCCTCTCCAGATCCGCAAGGACAGATATACGTTCTGGATTTAATACTTTTGATCTGTGAACTTAATGTGTCTCTAGTTTCAAGTGCAGAGTTGTCCAAAAAAAAAATCCAACAACTGGCAAAAATGTTAACCAACACACAAAACAAGTAAACATAAACAAACAAACAAAAATAGACACAACTTCGAAAACCTCAACTCAAAAGGACAGCCCCCCCCCCCCCCCCACCTCCACCCATCACAAAGAAAACAAAACAGAAAAAAAATAAAGAACCCCACCACCCCCTCCCCCCTACAAAAAAACCCTAATAAGTAAACACTTAAAAAAAAAACACCCATACACCCCGCTTAAACCAGCAAAAAATTACACAAAAAAGCAATCAATAGATACTATGGGTTGAACCAACCAAAAAACACAAACAACATCCTGTCTGTTTAAATTACTCTGAAACCCTAAGATTATCCTGTCATTCAGTTTCACACAGGCCCTAAACCCACATCCTTCAGCTTGCTTTTTTTAAAAAACTTGTCTAGCATTCGCCTTTGCTCCAGTTTGTCTGTGGCCAGTGACAGGGTATGGTTGAATGCCCAGGCCCATGCACAAAGTGTACAATTATTCAGACAGGCTTCTATTTCTAGCCCATGGCACAGACTCTAGCACGCAACTGTGCGTGTGTGCACGCATTGATTTACTAAGTCAGCAAAAGGTAACGATTGAATTCTTAGCCTTTAAGCCTGGTCAAATAGTTACTGGATGTTGATGACTGTGAGGGGTAGTTGTCATCTTGAATGGTGCAAGGCTGAATGTTGTGGGTTTTTTTTATTTATTGGCAGCCTATGCTTTTTTCCTGTCAAAAAGCAGTGTGTGTAGTGTGTGTGTTGTGTGTGTGTGTGTGTGTGTGTGTGTTTGTGTGTGTGTGTGTTTTGTCTGTGTGTGTGTGTGTGTATGTGTGTTTGTGTGTGTGCGTGTATGTGTCTGTGTCTGTGTACACGTGCATGTATACATGAGTGCATGTGCACATAAATCTATGATGCATACATATCCATACACACACTAATTATTCTGCTTTTTTAC
>CM060326.1:10526102-10538602 GCA_030674155.1 Stramonita haemastoma | reverse complement strand
CAACAACAACAAACAAAATCATCCAGTCACGGAATGTCAGTGTAGTATGCTTTATGTTCTAGCCAACCAATACGTCACCATTCCCATTTTCTTCTACAAAAAGTATTTAGAAGGACTTTTTTTTCTCTTCCAATTATTCATGTAAGATCACTCCATTGACAGCAAATGAGTACACACAACAAAGAGGAGATTGTTCTCGTTAACATCAGTGCTGACTCCACTTTCCCCAAAGTCCTTCCGATGAGACTATAAGCCGAGGCCCCGTGTGTGAACGCACGCAGAACATCATGCACACACACGTTAAATCCTGTTCCGCTTTTCGTAAGAAAAGGCCATCGTGTGCGGGAACAGATGACATAAGAGAGGCCATCGTGTGCCGGTGGGAACAGATGACATTATTGTATAACTCCATACACACGGGGGCTGGATGTAAAAAAGCACAAGATTGCTTATCCCAATATCATCGATATAAAAAAATAATAATAAAATAAAAACAAACACACACATCTGCTTGCATGCAAGGTAGAATGAATAGTTTGGATTACTTTTTTTTAGTCACTTCATTACACACTATCAGAGAGACAGAGAGAGAGATTGATTCTTTTATATCGAGGACAATGAAATAATCACTCGTGTGTTTTTTACATCCAGTCCCTCGTGTGTATATGCATTTTGTAAATGTCATCTGTTCCCACCGGCACACGATGGCCTACTCTTACGAAAAGCGGAACAGAGAGGGAGAGAGAGAGGAGATTTTGATTTATTCTTTTATATCGAGGATAATGGAATAAGCACTTTTGTGCTTTTTTGCATCAAGTCCCCGTGTGTATGCAGTTTTGTAAATGTCATCTGTTCCCACCGGCACACGATGGCCTACTCTTTCGAAAAGCGAGAGAGAGAGGGGAGAGAGAGAGAGCAGGTGGCATAAAATTGATATCAATTATCTGATCAAAAAGGTTGGACATTGATGTTATGATTTGTTTTGCCTGGAACATCCTCCTCTGTATTGTTTTCGGTTGTAATGTACTGACGAGGTCATAAAACAGAATCCTGTCACACTTTGGAGCAGGAATAAACAACCACACTACCCGCTCACAGTATGTAACGTGTAATGCATATGTCGGAGTGTAACTTTTTTGAAAATCGTGTTTTTCCCGCGCGCGCTTTGGTGTCGCTGTTCTTGTGTTGTGTGTCAACGGAGTACAGCTTGAGTCTGTGGTATATGTTCAATCCTCCTGATGTGAGGTTAGTTGTGACGTCACCAGCAATATCCAAAAGTTTATTTTTGGGGGGAAAGATGTACACATTTTTCCTAATGAAAAAAGCTTCTGTGCATGTACTTAATATTTTCACCGAAACTGTAGTAAAATTTTTGTATGCACATGAAAAAAGTTGAGATACTTCTGATGACGTCACACCATATAGGATTTCGCAAAGTTTGAACATAGCCTTTCTTGCACAAACAAGGGAGAAAATCACGAGTAAATAGCCTAGAGGGCGCATCGAATGTGAACTCTTGTCTCTGATTGGTCAAATCACTGCCGCAAAGCGATGTGCACCACACACGAGTCAAACAGAGCGAGGAGACAAGACGCAGTCGGAAGATCCACCAAAAATTTGTGAATTGCACCGACTTGCATGAAGGTAGGTGTGCATAAATGTCTGTGTGCTGAAGTGAATCTAGTTTGTGTTGTCGTTTAATAATTGTGATAGCCTAGTCTAGAAGAATAGGAATAAGCATCTCCCAAGCTAGCATCTCTATGCAGAAGATAGTAAGTATTCACAACGAAATTGTCTACATTGTCAACAAGCTTTCATTGAAACTGTGACAAAAAGTTCCATGTTTTACACGTTAAAAAATTCGAACACTTAGCGCTGCTGATTTTCAAGTAGGCTAACTGTTTATTTACAACGCATTTGCTATAATAATTTTAGTTTGACTTAAAAAAAAAAAAGTATTCGGAAGTTAAAGGAAGACGACCTGTCAAAAGACAGAAGGACCTGACGGGTCTTGAGTTTGGTAAGTTAACGGTTCTCAGACATTTTGCCGAGTTTGGAATTTGGGTTCATTCACACGTCAGTATTTAAGAGTTTATTCTTATCTTATTTATTCTTTTATATCGAGGAAAATGGAATAAGCCGTGTGCTTTTTTACATCCAGTCTCCGTGTGAATGCAGTTTTTATCTTGTCTGTTACCTCCGGTACACAATCGCCTACTCTTGATAAAAAAAAGCAAATCAATGCTTATTCAATGTACCATCTTGTAATAAAAATTTAACTTGACTGCACTCTTACAAAAAGCGGAACAGGATTTATTGTGTGCCAAAATGTTCTGCGTGCGTTCGCACATGGAGCCTCGCTTTATAGTCTCATCCGAAGGACTCTTGTCAGTTAGAGGCTTGGTTTATTCTTGTGCAATTAGAAGTTTAGTTTATTTTCACATAATAATAACCTTACTTTCTCGAAGCTGTTCGTTCGTTGCTACGCCTCACGAGACACGCATTTTTGGCTCAACTCGTGTGATCCTTTCAGCCACAGTTTGAGAAATATTTTGACTCGGAACCCCACGTGAAGGGCTATGGAAATTAACAATTGTCAAGATGCGTGGGTTCACGCGCATCCCATGCAAGCAAATCATAATTTCTAGTTTGCAAGAAAAAAACACTGGGGGGGGGGGGGGGGGGGGCTTAGTAGGGGTTAGAGCATGAGTTCGCCAGCTGGCAGTGCAGTTTGAGCAACCACGGAGACGCCTGTTTAAGGATATTTTTTCCCTTGGATTATAACATCAGTACTATTTGCTCCGAAAGTCTAGCCAAGACGATAAACCAAGGCCATGTGTAGGAATGCATGCATAACACACAATCTCTGTCTGCTTTCCCTCTCCTCTCTCTCTCTCTCTCTCCTCCTCTTCTCTTCTCTCTCTCTCTCTCTCTCTCTCTCTCTCCTCTCTCATCGTCCTCCCCCCCTCCCTCGCTCGCCTCTCCTCCCTCTCTCTCTCTCTCTCTCTCTCTCTCTCTCTCTCTCTTCTCTCTCTCTCTCTCTCTCTCTCTCTCTCTCTCTCTCTCTCTCTCTCTCTCCTCCCTCCCCCTCCCCCCTCCTCCTCCTCTCTCTCTCTCTCTCTCTCTCTCTCCTTTCTCTCTCTCTCTCTCTTCCTCTCCCTTCTCTGTCTCTCTCCCTCCCTCTCCCTACCCCCTCGTCTCTCTCTATCTGTGCTATAGTTTTACCTTTTATGTCTGTTTTGTGCCCAGTCCCCTTCCCACTGTCCCCTTGTGAATGGGCTTGAAAAGCTTTACACAATAAAATATTGTCATTTCTCTCTCTCTCTCTCTCTCTCTCTCTCTCTCTCTCTCTCTCTCTCTCTCTCTCCTCTCTCCTCTCTCTCTCTCTCTCCTCTCTCTCTCTCTCTCTCTCTCTTTTATTTCTTTCTTGGCTGCATGTTGTGTATGCGTTTACCGCTTTTTCGGCATCTGTGTGCATTTTATACGCATTTTTATGTCATCATACGCGAATGTTTTTCCGCCGCTATTTTTTTTTTTGAGGGCTGGATATGCTCGGTTAAAAAAAAAACCTTGCACACTCCTACCGCCTTTTGGAAGAGTAGGTCATTGCGTGCTGTTAGCAACAGATGGCAAAGTATAAAAACTGCATGTACATTGGTGTGTTTTGGCATCATCCTCGGAAGTCGGAATTCAGTTACCTTGATGGTGAGTTCAAATCAGTTGCGTGCGCGAAAAATTTCACCATTGATGAACTTTAAAGCTCTTGCTCAGCCGACAGTGGAAAATATTGCAGCGGATCGATACGGATTCAAAAAACTTGGGTCCATCCATCAGAATAACCAGTTTGCGTAAAGAATTCTTTTAAAGAGTTGTGCGTTTGTGACAATAAAGTTGTGTGTGTGTGTGTCTGTTATCAGATTGGCTGTGAACTCTCAGAAAGCCAGATGATGTGCATAAGTACAGAGTACAGTGCCAGTGGACTTCTATGTGATAGCATGAGGATCAGCCCTTCAATAGGCTTCTGTGCGAAATTTGGATCTGTAAGGTAAACTTTCATCAGAGCACGGTCTAAAGCCAGCCCTTACAATTAGGGAATATTAACGCATAAATTAACGCGTTTTGGTCTTTCGAATGAGGGTACTCTACGGTTCCAGTGCTGAGTTTTCATGAAGACTTTGTTTAAAGGCAATGTTTGGTAGAGTGAAGAGAGCAGAGTCCACCTTTATGATTGAATATATTATACGAATACTTTACCGCAAAACGGGCGAAATTTATAGCATGATTTCCCTCATCTAAAATAATTCAGGAAAAAAATCACACAGGAGTAGTGCTGGATTGTAAAAAGCTACATCTGTACGTAAAGTTAATATGTAAACATAGAACTGTAGGCCAGCAGTAGCGACCTTGCCTTTTCCAGTTCAGTGGACATGTTTTCTTCAAAACGTAAACAAACTTGTGAACATGTCTATTGCCTGTAAGAACTCGCAAAAAGTGTCTATGTGGCATCACGTTTTCTGTTCTGATCCAAATTTGCTGCTCTGTGTAGTTTATGGCTGGCTGTCAATTAATAATAATAACAATAATGATAATACATGAAATTTATATAGCGCTATTTTTGTATTGTGTTGCCTGTAGATGGTCACTGGACACTACACTTACGATTGCTTTTAATACCCCTTGTTATAAAAATTAACAATGAAAATGGACTAAAAATCACGAAAAGAACCAACCTTAAAAAATATAAACAAAATCATAAACTTAAACGCAAATACGTGTAAAACATACGTTCACACGAAGAAGAAAAACGGACACAAAATAGAATGGAGATTTCAAGAAAAAATAAATGAATGTAAAGTTATCCAAAATTTAAAAAAGAAAAATTATAGAAAGTTAACCCGAAAAACTTCTCCCTGATCAAAAATCAAAACCTAAACCAAACTTGGAATAAAACCAAACTGTGAATAAAACTAAACCAAACCGTTAATAAAACTAAACCAGACCGTGAATAAAACTAAACCAGACCGTGAATAAAACTAAACAAAACCGTGAATAAAACTAAACAAAACCGTGAATAAAACTAAACAAAACCGTGAATAAAACTAAACCAGACCGTGAATAAAACTAAACCAGACCGTGAATAAAACTAAACAAAACCGTGAATAAAACTAAACAAAACCGTGAATAAAACTAAACAAAACCGTGAATAAAACTAAACAAAACCGTGAATAAAACTAAACAAAACCGTCAATAAAACTAAACAAAACCGTCAATAAAACCAAACTGAATAAAACTAAACCAAACCGCGAATAAAACTAAACCAAACCGCGAATAAAACTAAACCAAACCGTGAATAAAATTAAACCAAACCGTGAATAAAACTAAACCAAACCGTGAATAAAACTAAACCAAACCGCGAATAAAACTTAACCAAACCGTGAATAAAACTAAACCAAACCGTGAATAAAACTAAACCAAACCGCGAATAAAACTAAACCAAACCGCGAATAAAATTAGACCAAACTGTGAATAAGACCAAACTGAATCAAACCGTGAATAAAACCAAACTGAATCAAACCGTGAATAAAACTAAACCAAACCTTGAAATTAAACTAAACTGATTGAATCTAAACCAATGTATAAAACTAAACGATATCAAAACTTAACGGCGAAAAATTTAAAAAGCATAAATCCTATAGAAGTAATAAACTAACCCCCCCCCCCCCCCGCCCCCGAAAAAACCCATCCCCCCAAAAAAAACAAAAAGAAACAAAAAATCCCCCAAAATAACCCAGACCTTAAACACAAATAAAATAAATTGAATTATTTTATATTTTTAAAAAATCCAAAGTAGTAAACATTAATGATAAAACATGAAAGGGGAGCAATCATGGTGACGGTGATCCCAGTGTCTCAAAAATCACCATCTTTGAAGGCTTACACAATGCTTACTAGGTGGTTTTCATTATATTTACATATCAGCGTATTTCCATATAAAGGATTTTGAGGAGGCTTAGTGCCTAAAAAGAGCAGAGAGATGTTTAAAAAACAAAACAGAAGGTAGCAGTAGGATGGGATAAGACCTTGTGGGCCGTCTTAGAACTTTTCAATAAATGTTTTAAATTCACCTAGCTGATTTTGCAACCAGCTTCCTCCACTCCTCAGTTTTCAGCTTTCCGTAGCAAGTCTTTTTTCTCTATTTTTTTTTCCTTAATTTTTTTTTTGCCCGTAGCAAGTCGTTCCTCGCAAGGTCAGTTCACTCTCCGTTGTTTTCCCATCGTTTTCTCTGCCCGCCTTTTTGTCCTCCTTGTACTGTTCCCTGTAGAACAGTCTTAGCCAGTCCAGATATCCGTGTGACGTGCCGGTACCACTTCAGTTTGCGTGCTTTCACTGAAGTCGGGAGCTGTTAATATGGCCCCATGTCGGAAGACCAAGTGACGTGGTAACTCTGTCATACTTAAAGCGTTTTGCAACTGTCATTGGGTTTTCTTTTCAATCCCGCATTCCGTATTCCGCAGAAGATCTAACTTTAGGGTTAAAGTCGTCATGCTGATCACATAGCGGTTCTACTGGAGCTGTTTCTTCCGTACTGGTGCCATCAGCTGGAATCTTACCCGACGTCATCAAAACATGGGCACTTGTCTTCAAGACATTTCCCTTCCAGCATGAAGATGACCGTGGTAAGTATATAATATAGAATTAGATTACTACAGTTCTATCCACCTGACTTGAAAGCGTGAAAGCGGAATTCAGAGTTCAGTCTGCGTGTGCGCATACTGTTTGGGTTGGTTTTTGTTTTTATCCCTCTTAAAAATCGTTAACTGTAAAGCTATGAGAGCTTATTACATTGTCCAAAGGGATGCTAGATAAGTGATTTGTATAGGCCTACGGTTATGAAAAACTTATCATAAAAGTCAATTTTGTTTTGTTTTAATTCTTTAATTACTTAGAGAATAATTTGAATGAAAAAGTCTATTTTTTGCCATTGCCGATTTGGCAGCGGCCATATTTAGAGTGAAAAGTATTACGTGAAAAAGTAAGTTTTGCAATTTATTTAAGTGGGTTTAAGCTAATGGTCTATTGCTATCTTGTCAAAGCAAAGTATATCAGTTTGCTCCAGCTTTTTGTAAATGTAACCTATTATAAAGTTTTGATCACATTATTCTAACATTTAAGTAATGAAATGGTCAACCGTTTTTTCCTCTTGGAGGAGTTGTGGGAAAGAGCCACTTAACAAAAACTATCTCTCCCCCCCACACACACACACACCAGCCTATTGTTCCTAGCTTACAGATTTTAAAAAGGTGTTTACCAGATGCCGTATGATCGGGAACACTGAAGACCAGCCCGGAGAAATCTGTGGACCAAGGCATTGCTGATGTCTCCCCATTCCCCTGACCACCAGTCACATCAGGGGACGGCTGCTGCTGCTGTGATCCTGGACAGCAGCAGTGAACTACTCGGACACATCTTAAAGTCGCTGAGCAGGTGAGAACCATAGGCATCAGTTTGAGTGTAAAATGAGCTTTTGTGAAAGTGATAGATTTTTTGATAACTTTTTTTTTCCACCCTTGTAAAAAGTCAAAACAAATGATTATAAAATCAAAGACAATGTTATTCTATATTGAAAAAAACTAAAATTGAAAATGGTAAAAAAAAAAAGATTATATAAGGTAAAACCACTACAATTTTCTCTGACAAAATAAACAGTAATAATATAAATTCAACAGTACAACATCGGCTCAATTCAAACAGTGAAGAAAAAGAATAAAATGCAAAGCAAGCCAGATGCAAAATAAATGAGCAGAACGAGAAGTGGTCTTGCAATTTATACATAGTTTCTTTAAAGTTTGCTCTTAATTTAAAGGAATTGATTATAGAAGGGAGGTGTAAATTCTGATCTGTTTTTCCTTAACAAGCAAGGCTTGACTGATACGACTATTACAGGGTCTGGACAAAAACAGATCACGAGTATGCTGTTTTTGAAGTTTAACACTTGGAGGTAATTTTAAGAACGGAGGTTAATCATTCCGCAATGTTGTTCCTAAATGAGCGAATCTTTACTTAGAATTTGAGTTTGCCTGGTTTTTTTTTAAAACTCCCTGAAACGTGAGCTTATTTTAAAAAGGGATGCAAATTATTACCGAACCTTCTTTCTGAATAAGCAAAGCTAGAATTAGAGATTATTACAGTGTCTGGGCAAAAGCAGGGTCTGGGCATGTCTGTTTTTATTGACCCCAACAACTTTGTTTTCTGAGGGGAGGGGGGGGGGGTGCTTGGAAACATCACTGGGGAGGGGGGGGGGCTTATCAAAAAACGGATATACACGCAAACTTCAGCTCTCACAGTGATAGCCAAATGTGACAAAGTGCATAATTGTATTCTGAGTGACCCCTTCAGGATGCTTAAGCTGGGAAGCGCCCAACATTACCGACTACATTGCACTTTTTACATGCATTGCTTGATGAATAAGTCAGTGTATTACTGAAACAATGCATTGTCTATAAAGAAACATGCCTGTAGGAAGGCATGACAAAGCGAAAATAAAAACATGCACGTGTTAATACATTTCCATAGTCGGAATGTGGCTTCCTTTTGGGCGAGTAAACAGTTGCATATGCTAAACTGACCGACCATTAGTAAACATCAGAGCTCTAGCCAAGGAGCCTCCCCCACCCCCCCAAAAAAAATATATACATTATTCCTTTTTTTCCCCAGGAACTTGTACAGCAGCAACCGGACAACAATGCAAGCAGCAACAGGACAACGACAGCCCAGTAACAAGAGCAAAGAGCACCTAGAAAGCATTTTGAAGTAGTAGAGCATTTTGAAGAAAGCAAAAAGGAAACATTCTGGACGAAGCAACAAGAGAAAATTTTGAAGGAATTCATCATCACCCCCCCCCCCCCCTTTTCATAATGTGTAATTGTAAACATGATAGTATGGGATATGTATAGTGAGCAGTAGAGTGCACTGCAATTTTTTTTTTAGGGGGAGTGGACTGATAACTTTTGATATGTGAATTAAAATTTTAGTCCAGTAAAATTGTGCGAACGTAAAGCCGATGTCTTTTGGTTATGCCATCTTTTCAAGATTGATAAGGAAAAGGACGTGCCTTACTTAGCGAGAGTTGAAACTTTTGCTTTTTTTCCAAGCAATAAAGGCGGTTTGTTTTTTCTTATTACTCCAAAAATTGGGTTCCCGTACATTTTTTTTAACCTAGGGTCTCCCAAAGATAGTCGTTTTCATAAATTTGCCTTCCATTATCAGTTCCTTTTATCCTTACCTGTTATGCTTTCATTGACGATATATCTAAAATATTTTGCAAGAAAATAATCAAGGTGAAGACAAACAGAACTGTGCATTTGTATACAAATGCTATTTTCATTTTTTTTATATCCATATTCAAAACCCCTTGCAGTTTCTAGTATTTTTTTAAAATTGAAAATATGAGTTATCAAACATTGACAATTGTAATGCTTAGACTGTTGAAAAATTTATGATGGTCTGCTAATGGTGAACTTTGCAGATTTTATTCCATTGTAAAGAAAATATCAGTAAGTTCAGTATTTCGTTTATCTATAAGTTTGTAGAAACGACATAGCAAGAGAATGAATGAAAGAATAATCTTTATTTTCCAAGGGTAACGGAGTAACAGAGATGTATACATAGCTTTTATTGAGGTAGCGTTTAAAGGATATGTAAGATTGGAAGTTGGAGTTTGAAAGGGGTGCAGGTTTCAACCAATGTGTAATGGGAAGCAGTGTTTAGGAAAGAAAATATTTGGAGGAAGAGGAGGTTATAAGAAGCATAGGTAGATTTAAAGGGGAAGGGTGTTTTGGAGCGGGGAGAAGTATTGAGGGTGGGGTGACAGGTTTGGTAGGGTAGGTGTTAGGAGGATGGAGGTATTAAAGCATTGTAGTGTATTTCAGGGGAAGGGGATGTTAAAGAAGAATTCAGGTATTGTGTGTATTTTAGAGGAAGGGGTGTTAAAGAGGTATTACGGTATTGTGTATTTTAGAGGAAGGGGTGTTAAAGAGGTATTACGGTATTGTGTATTTTAGAGGAAGGGGTGTTAAAGAGGTATTAAGGGATTGTGTATTTTAGAGGAAGGGGTGTTAAAGAGGTATTAAGGTACTGTAGGTATTGAAGAGGAAGGGTGTTAGAGGACTTAGGTACTGTAGGTATTGAAGAAGAAGGGTGTTAAAGAGGTATTAAGGTACTGTAGTGTAGGTATTGAAGAGGAAGGGTGTGTTAGAGAGGTATTAAGGTACTGTAGTGTGTATTTCAGAGGAAGGGATGCTAAAGAGGTATTAAGGTATTGTAGGTATTAAGGTATTGTAGTGTATTTCAGAGGAAGGGGTGTTGAAGATGGAAGGCACATATGCATTGTAAGGCAGATGCTTAAAGAGGAAGAGGTGTTAGGGTTGAAGGGGGTAATATAATTATAAGGGGGTGGGGGGTACAGGTGTTAAAAGATGTGTGTTTCAGGGGGGGGGGGGTAGATAGAATTCGTGTCCAACGTAATGGGATCAGGAGAAAGAAGACTGGATGATTTTAGAAAATTTTCACAAGGGTTATTTTGGAGAAAGTTTGTGGGGAAAAAAGTTTATCATCCATTCGGAAGACAAAAAAGTAATTAGAAAAATTATAAATTTTGATAAAAATCCAAGTAATGCTACAAGGAAAGTTTATAGCGGTAATTTATGAGTACCCTGCCAACGTGTCTATGTGCCCTTGTGTCCACATGCTTTCATATTGACATAATAACACACAGACACCACTTAACCCAATACTAATTATTAACCCTAACCTCCTTAAACTAAACCATATTTTAACCTTGCATGAAAACACAAAAGTGGACACAACGGTTTATAAACACAAAGGGAGACATCTCAAAGTTGTTTTGGAGTGGGGAATCTAGTGCAAGTTCAGATCTGTGGGAATGAAAGCGGGGGTGGTTACAGACTGTGATGGGGATATGGGAGCAGATGAGATTTTTTTATAAGATGGGGGAGGGCATTTATGGAGAAAGTCGGAAAAATTGAGGTTTAAATCTGTGAAAAAGAGGGGGGGGGGGGGTGATTAAAACTTAATAGGATATGGAGGCAGACAGTAGCATACATAGCTTTCCTGTTAATTAGGGAATGCTTTAGTTAATAGGGGAAAGTTATGAGATCGTTTTAGAAGACTAGGAGAAAGATTAAAGGTGTATGTATGTATGACATGGGTAGAGGGAACAGGGCATTTCTTTTTCGAGATGGTTCATGGGTAGAGGAGAACAGGGCATTTCTTTTTCGAGATGGTTAAGACATTTTAGGGGGGGGAGAAGGGGGGATGTAGGGATTAAACTATAGAAAAGGGGGGAGATGGTTAAGGGAATATAACATGGGGATGGGAAAGCAAAGAAGCTGTTCTGTAATGAGGTAGGTAGGGGACATTTCTGGAAAAGGGAGGAGTAAGGGGTTACATCTGTGGGGAATGGTTAAAGGGTATAACATGGGGAAGCGAAGCAATCAGATTTGTTTGCTTGTAGTAAGATAGGGGAGGGGGCATGTTAGGGCGGGAAAGGTGGGAGTCGAGGAGGAAATATAAGAATGTGTGTTGACTTTAGTGGAAGGAGGAAGAGGAGACAAAATTGAAATTGTTCAGGTACAGAATAGAGGCAAGGCAAAAGTAGTACAGGTATACAATGTTTTTTCCCCCTTCGAAATGCAGGGGTGCTACATATTAGGAATTATGAGGAGGGGACAGAAGGGCGTGTTCAGGTCAGGCACAATGAGGAAAAGTTAGCAGTGTGTGGTACAGTAGAAGTAGTTGCGAGAATAATTAATGCAGCTAATCTCTCCTAAAAAGCCATAGGCTTGAACGTGGTATGGGTGATTTTCACCATAGGCACGTCTCTGCAATGGTCTATCAATGGTATGCCTTCATAGATTTTACAGCAGTCTGTTATTGTGTTATTTTGAAACCTGCACAAAACCTGTATTTAGGTGGCTTTTTTGTACATAGAAAATGTCTGTGCAGTTAATATATAATTCATGTGCGAGCATATACTTGTTGGAAGAAAATTGAACAAAGGGACGTTTTACTAAAAGGATAGGTTTTTTGTGAAAAGATTGTTTAAAGTTGTAGATCTATATTTGGAAGAAGCAGGGCTAGCTGATTATTGCTTTTAATGAGTTTTTTAATCAGATAAAAGCTGTACCCAAGCACTACAGCCCTGAAATCATATTTGTTGTTGATAGAGCTCGAATGTTGTAACTACCCCCCCCCCCAATGTTAGTGGTGTTGAAAAGTAGAATCCCCCCCCATACTAGTGGTGTTGAAAAGTGGAACAGCAACCCCCCCCCCCCCCCTCCCTAATGTTGTTGGTGGTGAACACTGCTTTGATAGTATACTTTGTCTACTTTTTACAGTCTGAACAGTGCTTTGATAGTATACTTTGTCTACTTTTTACAGTCTGAACAGTGCTTTGATAGTATACTTTCTCTACTTTTTAC
>CM060326.1:10472682-10526002 GCA_030674155.1 Stramonita haemastoma | reverse complement strand
TTTTTTTTTTTTTTGGGGTGTTTTTTTAGAAGTGTAATGGGGTTGAGACTTGTGTCTTTTTTTAATTTTCTTTCATACACTTTTTGTAATTCCATCCCAATTCTTCTTGTTCTTGTTCTTGTTTTTTTTCTTATTCTTATTCTTATTTTTTTTTTTTGCTGTTGTTGTTGTTGTGTTTGTTGTTTTTTCCTTTTTCTTTTTCCCTTCTTTTCTTCTTCTTTTTTTTCTTCTTCTTCTTCTTTTCTTTTCCCTTTTTCTTTTCTTCTTTTCTTCTTCTTTTCTTTCTTTCTTCTTCGTCTGTCTTCGCTTCGCTTCGTCTTCTTCTTCTTCTCTTTTTTCTTTTTGTCTCCTTGTTTTCCCGTTTTTCGGGCCCCTTCTTGCTTTTTGTCTTCTTCTTTTCAGTTCTTTCTTTCACCTCTTCCTCTCCTTCCCTACCCCTTTTTCATCCTTCTTCCTTTTCTTTTTTTCTTCCTCTCCTCCTTCCTCCTTTTTTTTTCCCTTTTTTCTTTTCTTATTTACCCCCCCTTCTTTGTCTCTTCCCCCCATCTTCCAGCTCTTTTTTTTCCACCTCTTCTTCCTTCTTTTTTCTTTTTTATTTTTTTTTTAATTTTATACTTTTATATGGGGGAAGGGGGGGATAACACTCTTGTTTTTTTACATCCAGTCCCCGTGTGTATGCAGTTTTGTAAATGTCATTTTTTTCCCACCGGCACACAATGCCCCCTTACGAAAAGCAAAAAAGGGGTTTAACGTGTGCGCAAGATTTTCTGCTGCTTTTGGACACGGAGCCGGGGTTTGGACCGGGTTTACAGTCTCATCGGAAGGATTTTTGGGGGAGAGGGGGAGTCAGCATGATTTTAAAACTCAGGAAAAAAATTTCCCCCCCAGACCCCGGGGGCTTAAAATTGCCAGCGCAATGTTCTGACCCGGGGTATCTGTCTCTCTTCTTCTTGTCTGTTTCCCACCCCTTTTCCCCTTTATTTTTTTTTCTCTTTTTTTTGGGGAAAAGGGGGAAAAAGGAATCAAAATTTAGATTGAGGATCATCATTCACAGTGTGAGAAAGACCCCAGAATGGACAGGGGGGATGTAGAGGGGACTCACCCATCTGGCTAAATATTGGAACGAAATTTTCCCAGCAAAGGGTATTTGTCATGTTTTGGGGGACTTAAAGAAGGGTTAGGGGGAAAAGGGGACTGGGGAACGGTTTGTTGATTTCCCCACTTTTTCTGTGCCTTATTCTGTGCTATGTGAGGGGGAAAATTTTTTTTGTCTTTAAAATTTTTGTCTGTTGTCCATGTGCCTGCATATGTGGGGTTTTTTTTGGGTTTTTTGGGCCTTTTTCCTTTCCTCTCTTTGTCTCGCCCTTTGTCCTCTCTCTCTCTCTTCTCTCACTCACCTTTTTTCACTCTGCGCCTCTCTGTCTCTCTCTTCCTTACTCTCTTACTCTGTTTTCTGCTGTCTGTCTTCTGTCTGGTCTGTTCTGTGTGGGTGTGGGGTTTCTCTCTCTCTCTCTCTCTCTCTCTCTCTCTCTCTCTCTCCCCCCCCCCTCTCTCCCTCTCTCTTTCCCCCTTCCCTCTCTCTCTCTTCTCTCTCTCTCTTTCTCCCCTTCTCCTCTCTCCTCCCTCTTCTCTCTCTCTCTTTCCCTCTATCTCTGTCTCTGTCTCTGTCTTTCTGTCTTCTGTCTCTGCTCTCTCTTCTCCCCCCGCCCTCTCTCTCTCTCCCCCTTCTTCCTTTTCCTCTCTCTCCCTCTCTTTTCCCCTCCCCCTCTTCTCTCTCTCCTTCTCTCTCTCTCCCCCCCCCCCCCTCTCCTCTCCTTCCTCTCCTCCCTGGCTACACCTTTTTTCTCTCTTTTTCCCTTTTCCCTGCTTTCAATTTTTCGTCTGTCAAAGTACTTTTTTCATTTCTGTTTTATTGATTTTCTTCTACTGTCCTCTTAGCCCATCTCTCTTTGGTCCCCCTCGTAAATTGTCACGCTCTTCTTTTTTACCTTTGTTTATAATATATATATTTTTTTAATTTATAAATTTATATAATTATATATATAATTGATTGTTTGTTTCACGCGAGTATGACTTAAAATGCATCCCCTTTTTCCCTTTTCACCTATCCCGTACCCTATACACTGGGGGGGCACCCCAAAACTAAATTTTTTTGGGGCAACCAGTTCCCCCCCACTCCCTTTGGTCCGCCCCTGTTTCCCCCTAGCAAATTTTAATTCCACTAAAGGGGAAAACCCCACCCAAAATTTTTGTCTTTTTTTTTGTTTTCTATGTGGGGCCCTTCTTCTAAGTGCACACACCCGACACATGTGCCAGTTGTTTTTTCCTTTATTTAAAAAAAGGCTGGGCACACCTGCCTTTTTTTGTTGTTAATTAATTACCCCCAAAAACTTGGGCCCCAAAAAACCCCCCCACTCCCCCCCCTCCAACCTTTTTAACCAAAAATTTTTTTGTCTGGATGCAAATTTTTTTTGAATAACCAAAAACCCAGGTCCCGGGGGGTTACATCTTACCCAAAAATTTATAGCGCACTAAAAGAACCTATGGCAACAACAGCGGCGGCAGCAGAAAACGATAAGTATTCCGGTTGAAAAAGTAAACCCCGGGTGAAATGTTTCTGGTGACCCCCAGAGTGTTAAGCTGGGAAACGCCCAACAACAATAGCAAACCGAGGTATGTGTTGGTGAACAAAAGCACAGCCAAACTAGCTCCAAGGTAAAACCCCTGTACAGTTCTAAACACTAGAATTGCTAAGCCCTGCACAGGTAAGTGGGGAATGACAATTAAACAAGGAAGCGGAATGAGAATGAAAGGGGGGGGGGGATAGCCTAGTGGTGAGACCGTTCTCTCGAAATCCGACCGCCCTGGATCGAACCACCACGGGGGTGAGGTGTCTGTTTAAGAAACTGTACCCTGGAGTGGAGGTGACATAAGTAATGACTCCAGTCCCCCAAAGTCCAATGAGGTATAAATGGAACCCCCCTCCCCCCCCCCCCCATACCCGTGTGCACTTAGAACATCGTACGCACACGTTAAAAAAATCCATTCCGCCTTCGGAAGAGTAGGTCATTTCGTTAGCACTGGTATGAATGGATGCAAATTTTAAAATATAAAAAAATACATATTCACAGGTGGCATGTACAGGTCTCGTGTTTAGACAACATCCCCGAAGTCGGAATGCAGCTACCTTATGGTGGGTAAAAACTGGTGAATACGCAAAATGTTACTGTTACTTTTAAAATTCTGAAATGTGTCTTTCTGTAAGGTACCACAGCAGGTGGAGTTTCAATCACCCGCCGGGACCTCTGAGAGGGCTCATCCAGGAGCCGAAACTCGAGTCAGGTCAGGCCAAAGGCATGGTTCTTACTCAGAAATGCCTACAATGCTGCCACTGAAAGACATTATTAACTAGAATTTATTTTCATCTCAATTTTTTTTTTGTAATCTTTGATAAGTCATTTTCAAAAATGATTGAGAAGTTGGTACCTGCACTTGTCTTTCCTCACTACTTTTTCCTCAATAGTACTTTGTGGTCAAGTGGGAATTGCATCTCTAGTAGATCCAAGTGTAGGCCATTTATATTTTTTTTCCCCCAACTTCTCATGCCTGTGCATGCACTTAAAGTGTATTGCAATGGTTGAGTTATTATCCAGCTAAGACTGACCACTTGGCTGGATACAAACTTTATGACCTCCCTTGCATCCTTTAAATAGGATCCCCAAACTTAAGGCACAAAGATTCACTAGGTGTTTATTTTATCTTATTCAATTTTTTTCCAACATATATTTCTAAGCATATTTTCTTTCTCTTTTATCATCGTCTTTTGAGGGCAGCTTCGAAAGGCAACAGAATATCAAATATTCCTTTGAATGCAATTAGACACTTTTAAATTATGAAATGTGTCTTTCTGTAAGGTACCACCAGCAGGGGGAGTTTCAATCACTGCTGTGAACTCTGATAAGGGCTCATCCAGAGCCGAAACTCAAGTCCAGATCAGACCAACAGCATGGTTCTTGCTCATGCCTATAAGCTGCCACTGAAAGACATTATTGCCTAAAATTTATTGTCATCTCAATTTTTTTTTTATTAAGTCTTTGATAAGACATTTTCAAAATGATTGAAAAGTTGGTACATGCACGTGTCCTTTCTCACTACTTTTTCCGCAATAAAAATGTTACTATTGGTATGAACCTGGAGCTCCAGCCCAAGAATGTGAAGCAACAACAAACAAACAAGATCCTCCAGTCACAGAATGTCAGTTTAGTATGCGTTTAAGTTCTAGCCAACCAAACCAAAACACATTTCCCATTTGTTTCTCTTCCAATTTATTCCATGGTGGAGTCATTCCATTGGCAGCAAATGAATGAACACAGGCACACACACAGACACACACACAACACACAGAGGAGATTTTTCTATTGGAGTTAACATCAAGGCTGAATCCACTTTCCCCCAAAGTCCTTCCAGTGAGACTATAAACAGAGGCCCCGTGTGTGAACGCACGCAGAGCATCTTGCGCACACGTTAAATCCTGCTTCCGCTTTTTCGTAAGAGTAGACCATCATGTGCCGGTGGGAACAGATACATTTGCAAAACTCCATACACACGGGGACTGGATGTAAAAAACACAAGATTGCTTATCCCAATATCCTTGATATAAAAAGAATATAAGATAGAAAAAAAAATAAAATAAAACATACACACACGTCTACTTGCATGCATGGTAGAATGAATAGTTTTGGATTTCTTTTTTTTTTTAGTCACTTCTTTACACACTATCAGAGATACACACAGAGAGGGAGAGAGAGAGAGTGATTGATTGATTGATTGACTGATTTCTTTTATATCGAGGACAATGGAATAAGCACTCTTGTGCTTTTTTACATCTAGTCCCCGTGTGTATAAGCATTTGTAAATGTCATCTGTTCCCACCGGTAAATGATGGCCTACTCTTACGAAAAGCGGAACAGAGAGAAATTTTGATTTATTCTTTTACATCGAGGATAATGGAATAAGCACTCTGTGTTTTTTTGCATCTAGTCCCCGCGTGAATGCAGTTTTGTAAATGTCATCTGTTCCCACCGGCACACGATGGCCTACTCTTACGAAAAGCGGAACAGAGAGAGGAGAGAGAGAGAGAGAGAGAGAGAGAGAGAGAGAGAGAGAGAGAGAGAGAGCAGGTGCCATAAAATTTATATCAATTATCTGATGAAAAAAAGGTTGGACATTGATGTTATGTTTTGTTTTGCCTTCTGTGCCATCCTCCTCTGTATTGTTTTCGGTTGTAATGTACTGACGAGGTCATAAAACAGAATCCTGTCACACTTTGGAGCAGGAATAAACAGCCACACTACAACCGCTCACACTGGTGTAACGTATACCAGTATCAATGCATAGTCGGAGCGTAACCTCTTTTTTGAAAATCGTGTTTTTTCCCGCGCTTTGGTGTCGCTGTTCTTGCGTTGTGTCAACGGAGTACAGGTTGAGTCTGTGGTATATGTTCAATCCGCCTGACGTGCGGTTAGTTGTGACGTCACCAGCAATATCCAAAAGTTTTTTATTTTGGGGGAAAGATGTACACATTTTTCCTATTGAAAAAAGCTTCTGTGCATGTCTGTAATATTTTCACCGAAACTGTATGTAAACTTTTTTGTATGCACATGAAAAAAGTTGAGATACTTCTGATGACATCATACCATATAGGATGTCGCAAGGTTTGAACATAGCCTTTCTTGCACAAACAAGGGAGAAAATCACGAGTAAATAGCCTAGAGGGCGCATCGAATGTGAACTCTTGTCTCTGATTGGTCAAATCACTGCCGCAAAGCGATGTGCACCACACACGAGTCAAACAGAGCGAGGAGACAAGACGCAGTCGGAAGATCCACCAAAAATTTGTGAATTGCACCGACTTGCATGAAGGTAGGTGTGCATAAAAATAATGGCTGTGTGCTGAAGTGAATCTAGTTTTGTGTTGTCGTTTAATAATTGTGATAGCCTAGTCCGAGAAGAATAGGAATAAGCATCTCCCAACGCTAGCATCTCTATGCAGAAGGTAGTATTCACAACGAAATTGTCTACATTGTCAACAAGCTTTCATTGAAACCGCGACAAAAAGTTCATGTTTTACACTGTTCAAAAATTCGAACACTTAGCGCTGCTGATTTTCAAGTAGGCTAAATGTTGTCATTTACATGCATTTGCTATAATAATTTTAATTTGACTTAAAAAAAAAAAGTATTCAGAAGTTAAAGGAAGACGACCTGTCAAATGACAAGAGCAGTGTGCACCTGACGGGTCTTGAGTTTGGTAAGTTAACGGTTCTCGAACTGAAATTTTGCCGAGTTTGGAATTTGGGTTCATTCACACGTCAGAATTTAACGGTTTATTCTTATTTTATTTATTCTTTTATATCGAGGTTAATGGAATTAGCCGTGTGCTTTTTTACATCCAGTCTCCGTGTGAACAGTTTTTTATCTTGTCTGTTCCCTCCGGTACACAATCGCCTACTCTTGATCAAAAAAACCTAATCAATGCTTATTCAATGTACCATATTGTAATAAAAATTTAACTTGACTGGACTCTTACAAAAAGCAGAAACAGGATTTAACATGTGCCAAAATGTTCTGCGTGCGTTCGCACACGGAGCCTCGATTTATAGTGTCGTCCGAAGGACTCGTGTCAATTAGAGGCTTAGTTTATTCTTGTGCAATTAGAAGTTTAGTATATTTTCACATGATAATTAGAACTTTCCTTTCTCGAAGCTGTTCGTTCGTTGCTACGCCTCACGAGACACGCATTTTTTCGCTCAACTCGCGTGATCCTTTCAACCACATTTTGAGAAATATTTTGACTCAAGACCCCACGTGAAGGGCTATGGGAATTAACAATTGTCAAGATGCGTGGGTTCACATGCATCCCATGCAAGCAAATCGTATCTAGTTTGCAAGAAAAAAAATAGGGGGGGGGGGGGGGGGGGGGGGGGGGGGGGGGGGGGGGGGGGCGCGTAGGGGTTAGAGCATGAGTTTCGCCAGCTGACAGTACAGTTTCAGCAACCACGGAGACGCCTGTTTAAGGATATTTTTTCCCTTGGATTATAACGTCAGTACCATTTGCTCCGAAAGTCTAGCCAAGACGATAAACCAAGGCCCTGTGTAGGAATGCATGCAGAACACACAATCTCTCTCTCTCTCTCTCTCTCTCTCTCTCTCTCTCTCTCTCTCTCTCTCTCTCTCTCTCTCTCTCGCTCGCTCGCTCGCTCGCTCGCTTGCTCGCTCATTTTCCTCTCCTCTCCTCTCCTCCTTTCCTCTCCTTTCCTCTCTCTCTCTCGCTCTCCTCTCCTCTCCTCTCCTTTCCTCTCGCTCTCTCTCCCATCTCCCTCCCTTTTCCTCCTCTCTTATCTCTCTCCCTCTCTCTCTCTATCTGTGCAATATTTTTACCTTTTTTATGTCTGTTGTGCCCAGTCCCCTTCCCATTGTCCCCTTGTGAATGGGCTTGAAAAGCTTTACACAATAAAATTGTCATTCTCTCTCTCTCTCTCTCTCTCTCTCCTCCCCTCTCTCTCTCTCTCTTTTCATCTCCTCTCTCCCCTCTCCTCTCCTCACTCTCTCTCTCTCTCTCTTCTCTCTTTCTTTTCTTTGTCTTTTTTCTTTTATTCTTTCTTGGCTGCATTTGTGAAATGCTTTTTACCGCTTTTTCGGCATCTGTGTGCATTTTATACACATTTCTATGTCATCATATCGAATGTTTTTCCGCCGCTTTTTTTTTTTTAGGGCTGGATATACTCTTTTTTAAAAAAACACCTTGCGCACTCCTACCCGCCTTTCGGAAGAGTAGGTCATTGAACAGCTGACAAAGTATGAAAACTGCATGTACATTCGTATGTTTGACATCATCCTCGAAGTAGGAATTCATTACCTTGATGGTGAGTTCATATCGTTGCGTGCGCGAAAATGTTCACCATTATGAACTTTGAAGATCTTGCTCAGCTGACAGTGGAAAATTTACAGCGGATAGATACGGATTCGAAAACTTGGGTCTGTACATCAGAATAACCAGTTTGCGTAAAGAATTTTTGTAAAGAGTTGTGCGTTTTGTGAAAAATAAAGTGTGTGTGTGTGTGTGTGTGCCTGTTATCAGATTGGCTGTGAACCCTCAGAAAGGCAGATGATGTGCGTAAGTACAAAGTACAGTGCCAGTGGACCTCTATGTGATAGCATGGGGATCCGCCCTTCAGTAGGCTTCTGTGCGAAATTTGGATCTGTAAGGTAAACTTTCGGCAGAGTCTAAAGCCCAGCCCTTGTAAACAAGTACGGAATATTAACGCATAAATTAACCGTTTTGGTCTTTCAAATGAGGGTACTCTACGGTTCCAGTGCTGAGTTTTCATGAAGACTTTGTTTAAAGGCAATGTTTGGTAGAGTGAAGAGAGCAGAGTCCACCTTTATGATTGAATATATTATACGAATACTTTACCGCAAAACGGGCGAAATTTATAGCATGATTTCCCACATCTAAGATAATTCAGGAAAAAGAAGTCAACAAGAGTAGTGCTGATTGTAAAAAAGCTACATCTGTAACGTAAAGTTAATATGTAAACATAGAACTGTAGCCAACAGTCGCCACCTTGCCTTTTCCAGCCTCAGTGGACATGTTTTTCTTCAAAACGTAAACAACCTTGTGAACATGTCTAATGCCTGCAAGAACTCGCAAAAAGTCTTATGTTGCACCAAGTTTTCTGTGTCTGATCAAAATTTGCTGCTCTATGTAGTTTATGGCTGGCTGTCAACTATAATAATACTAATAATGATAATACATGGAATTTGTATAGCGCTATATATCTTGTATTGTGTTGCCTGTGGATGGTCACTGGACACTGCACTTATGATTGCTTTTAATACCCCTTTTATAAAAATTAACAACGAAAATGAACTAAAAAGTCACTAAAAGAACCAACCTTAAAAAATGTCAACAAAATCATAAACTTAAACGCAAAGTACGTGTAAAACATACGTTCACAAAAAGAAAAAAAAAGGACACAAAATAGAATGGAGATTTCAAGAAAATTAAATGAATATAAAGTTATCCAAAATTTAAAAAAGAAAAATTATAAAAAGTTAACCCCGAAAAAACTTCTCCCTGAATCAAAAATCAAAACCTAAACCAAATTTGGAATAAAACCAAACTAAACCAAACTGAAATAAAACTAAACCAAGCCGTAAAAGAAAACTAAACCAAACAATAAAACTGAACAAAACCGTGAAGAAAACTAACCGAATAAAATTAAAACCAGACCGTGAATAAAACTAAACTAAACCGAATAAAATTAAACCAGACCGTGAATAAAACGAAACCAAACCGTGAATAAAACGAAACCAAACCGTGAATAAAACTAAACTAAACCGTGAATAAAACTAACCAATCCGTAAATAAAACTAAAACCAATCCGTGAATAAAACCAAACTGAATAAAACTGAATCAAACCGCGAATAAAACTAAACCAAACCTTGAAATTAAAACAAAACTGATTGAATCTAAACCGTATAAAACTAAACCATATCAAAACTAAATGCGAAAAATTTTTAAAGCATAAAACCTATAGAATAATAAACTCCCCCCCCCCCCCCCCCCGAAAAAAACCCATCCCCCAAAAAAACAACAACAAACAAACAAAAAAAATCCCCCAAACAACCCAGACCTTAAACACAATTAAAATTGAATGATTTATATTTTTCAAAAGTCCAAAGTAGTAAACATTAATGATAAAACATGAAAGGGGAGCAATCATGGTGACAGTGATTCCAGTGTCTCAAAAAGCCCATCTTCGAAGGCTTTGACAATGCTTACTAGGTGATTTTCATTATATTTACATTATCAGCGTATTTCCAAATAAAGGATTGTGAGGAGGCTTAGTACCTAAAAAGAGCAGAGAGATGTTTAAAAAACAAAACAGAAGGTAGCAGTAGGATGGGATAAGACCTCATGGGCCGTCTTAGAACTCGATGTATGTTTTAAATTCACCTAGCTGATTTTGCAACCACTTCCTCCACTCCTCAGTTTTTCAGCTTTCCCTAGCAAGTCTTTTTTCTCTATTTTTTTTTCCTTATTTTTTTTTTTGCCCGTAGCAAGTCGTTCCTCGTAAGGTCAGTTCACTCTCCGTTGTTTTCCCATCGTTTTCTCTGCCCGCCTTTTTGTCCTCCTTGTACTGTTCTCTGTAAGACATCTTAACCAGTCCAGATGTCCGTGTGACGTGCCGGTACCACTTCAGTTTGCGATCTTTCACTGAAGTCGGGAGCTGTTAATGTGGCCCCATGTCGGAAGACCAAGTGACGTGGTAACTCTGTCATACTTAAAGCGTTTTGCAAATGTCATTGAGTTTTTCTTTTCAATTCCGTATTCCGCAGAAGATCTAACTTTAGGGTTAAAGTCGTCATGCTGATCACATAGCGGTTCTACTGGAGCTGTTTCTTCCGTACTGGTGCCATCAGCTGGAATCTTGCCCGACGTCATCAAAACATGGGCACTTGTCTTCAAGACATTTCCCTTCCAGCATGAAGATGACCGTGGTAAGTATATAATATAGAATTAGATTACTACAGTTCTATCCACCTGACTTGAAAGCGTGAAAGCGGAATTCAGAGTTCAGTCTGCGTGTGCGCATACTGTTTGGGTTGGTTTTTTGTTTTTATCCCTCTTAAAATCGTTAACTGTAAAGCTATGAGAGCTTATTACATTGTCCAAAGGGATGCTAGATAAGTGATTTGTATAGGCCTACGGTTATGAAAAACTTATCATGAAAGTCAATTTTGTTTTGTTTTAATTCTTTAATTACTTAGAGAATAATTTGAATGAAAAAGTCTATTTTTTGCCATTGCCGATTGGCAGCGGCCATATTTAGAGTGAAAAGTATTACGTGAAAAAGCAAGCTTTGCAATTTATTTAAGTGGGTTTAAGCTAATGGTCTATTGCTATCTTGTCAAAGCAAAGTATATCAGTTTGCTCCAGCTTTTTGTAAATGTAACCTATTATAGAGTTTTGATCACATTATTCTAACATTTAAGTAATGAAATGGTCAGGGTTTTTTTTCCTCTTGGAGGAGTTGTGGGGTAGAGCCACTTAACAAAAAACTATCCCCCCCCCCCCACACACACACACCAGCCTATTGTTCCTAGCTTACAGATTTTAAAAAGGTGTTTACCAGATGCCGTATGATCGGGAACACTGAAGACCAGCCTGGAGAATCTGTGAACCCAGGCATTGCTGATGTCTCCCCATTCCCCTGACCACCAGTCACATCAGGGACGGCTGCTGCTGCTGTGATCCTGGACAGCAGCAGTGAACTCCTCGGACACATCTTAAAGTCGCTGAGCAGTGATAACCATAGGCATCAGTTTGAGTGTAAAATGAGCTTTTGTGAAAGTGATAGATTTTTTTGATAACTTTTTTTTTTCCACCCTGGTAAAAACTCAAAACAAATGATTATAAAATCAGACAGTTATTCTATATTGAAAAGAACTAAAATTGAAAACGGGAAAGAAAAGAAATAAAGATCATATAAGGTAAAACCACTACAATTTTCTCTGACAAAATAAACACTAATAATATAAATTCAACAGTACAACATCAGCTCAATTCAAACAGTGAAGAATAAAATGCAAAGCAAGCCAGATGCAAAATAAATGAGCAGAACGAGAAGTGGTCTTGCAATTTATACATAGTTTCTTTAAAGTTTCCTCTTAATTTAAAGGAATTGATTATAAAGGGAGGTGTAAATTATGATATGTTCTTCCTTAACAAGCAAGGCTTGACTGATACGACTATTACAGGTCTGGACAAAAACAGATCACGAGTATGCTGTTTTTTAAGTTTAACACTTGGAGGTAATTTTAAGAACGGAGGTTAATCATTCCGCAATGTTGTTCCTAAATGAGCGAATCTTTACTTAGAATTTGAGTTTGGCCTTTTTTTTTTTTAAACTCCCTGAAACGTGAGCTTATTTTAAAAAGGATGCAAATTATTCCCGAACCTTCTTTCTGAATAAGCAAAGCTAGAATTAGAGATTATTACAGTGTCTGGGCAAAAGCAGGGTCTGGGCATGTCTGTTTTTATTCACCCCAACAACTTTGTTTTCTGAGGGGAGGGGGGGGGGGTGCTTGGAACATCAACTGGGGAGGGGGGGGGGGGGCGCTTATCAAAAACAGATATACACGCAAACTTCAGCTCCTCCAGTGATGGCCAAATGTGACAAAGTGCATAATTGTATTCTGAGTGACCCCTTTAGGATGCTTAAGCTGGGAAGCGCCCAACATTACTGACTACATTGCATTTTTTACATGCATTGTTTGATGAATAAGTCAGTGTATTACTGAAACAATGCATTGTCTATAAAGAAACATGCCGGTAGGAAGGCATGACAAAGCGAAAATAAAAACATGCAGGTGTTAATACATTTCCATAGTCGGAATGTGGCTTCCTTTTGGGTGAATAAACAGTTGCATATGCTAAACTGACCGACCATTAGTAAACATCAGAGCTCTAGCCAAGGAGCCTCCCCCACCCCCCCCAAAAAATATATATACATTATTCCTTTTTTTCCCCAGGAACTTGTACAGCAGCAACCGGACAACAATGCAAGCGCAAACAGGACGACGACAGCCCAGTAACAAGAGCAAAGAGCGCCTAGAAAAGCATTTTGAAGTAGTAGAGCATTTTGAAGAAAGCAAAAAAGGAAACATTCTGGACGAAGCAACAAGAGAAAATTTTGAAGGAAGTCATCATCACCTCCCCCCCCCCCCTTTTAAAAAAAAAAGTGTAATTGTAAACATTACAGTATAGGATATGTATGATGGACAGTAGAGTGCACTGAAATTTTTTTTAAGGGGGAGTGGACTGATAACTTTTGATATGTGAATTGAAATTTTAGTCCAGCAAAATTGTGCATACGTAAAGCCGATCTCTTTTGGTTATGCCATCTTTTCAAATTGATAAGGAAAAGGACGTACCTTACTTAGCGAGGGTTGGAACTTTTGCTTTTTTTCCATGCAATAAGGCGGTTTGTTTTTTCTTATTGCTCTAAAAAGTGGGTTCCCGTTATATTTTTTTATCTAGGGTCTCCCAAAGATAGTCGTTTTCATAAATTTGCCTTTCATTATCAGTTCATTTTTGCCTTACCTGTTTATGCTTTCATTGATTTTATATTTAAAATATTTTGCAAGAAAATAAGGTGACAAATAGAACTGTGCATTTGTATACAAATGCTATTTTCAATTTTTTTTATATCCATATTCAAAGCCCTTG
Source organism: Stramonita haemastoma (assembly GCA_030674155.1). Classification (NCBI taxonomy): domain Eukaryota; kingdom Metazoa; phylum Mollusca; class Gastropoda; order Neogastropoda; family Muricidae; genus Stramonita; species Stramonita haemastoma. The sequence goes on along the minus strand of CM060326.1, from coordinate 10,512,706 downwards.
CAGTTTCTAGTATTTTTTTTAAAAATTGAAAATATGAGTTATCAAACATTGACAATTGTAATGCTTAGACTGTTGGAAAATTTATGATGGCCTGCTAATGGTGAACTTTGCAGATTTCTTTCCATTGTAAAGAAAATATCAGTAAGCTCAGTATTTCGTTCATCTAAAAGTTTGTAGAAACGACATAGCAAGAGAATGAATGAAAGAATAATCTTTATTTTCCAAGGGTAACAGAGAGGTATACATAGCTTTTATTGAGGTGGCGTTTAAAGGATATGTAAGATTGAAGTTGGAGTTTGAAAGGGGTGCAGGTATCAACCAATGTGTAATAGGAAGCAATGTTTAGGAAAGAAAATATTTGGAGGAAGAGGTTATAAGAAGCATAGGTAGATTTAAAGGGGAAGGGTGTTTTGGAGCGGGGAGAAGTATTGAGGGTGGGGTGACAGGTTTGTTAAGGTAGGTGTTAGAGAGGAGGATGGAGGTATTAAGGCATTGTAGTGTATTTCAGGGGAAGGGGATGTTAAAGAAGAATTAAGGTATTGTGTATTTTAGAGGAAAGTGGTGTTAAAGAGGTATTAAGGGATTGTGTATTTTAGAGGAAGAGGTATTAAGGTATTGTGTATTTTAGAGGGAGGGTGTTAAAGAGGTATTAAGGGATTGTGTATTTAGAGGAAGAGGTATTAAGGTATTGTGTATTTTAGAGGTAGGAGTGTTAAAGAGGTATTAAGGTATTGTGTAATTTAGAGGTAGGAGTGTTAAAGAGGTATTAAGGTACTGTAGGTATTGAAGAGGAAGGGTGTTAGAGGACTTGAGGTACTGTAGTGTATTGAAGAGGAAGGGGTGTTAGAGAGGTATTAAGGTATTGTTGTGTTAGAGAGGTATTAAGGTACTGTAGTGTGTATTTCAGAGGAAGGGATGCTAAAGAGGTATTGTAGTGTATTTTAGAGGAAGGGGAATTATAGATGTATTACAATGTAGAGTATTTCAGAGGAAGGGATGCTGAAAAGGTATTAAAGTGTTGTGGTGTATTTCAGAGGAAGGGATGCTAAAGAGGTATTAAGGTATTGTAGGTATTAAGGTATGTGTATTTCAGAGGAAGGGGTGCTGGAGAAGATGGAGGCACATATGCATTGTAAGGCAGATGCTTAAAGAGGAAGGGATGTTAGGATTGAAGGGGCAATATATAAGGGGTGTTAAAAGGTATGTTTCAGAGGAGGGGGTAGATAGAATTCATGTCCAACACAATGGGATCAGGAGAAAGAAGGCTGGATGATTGTAGAAAATTTTCACAAGGGTTATTTTGGAGATAATTTGTGGGGGAAAGTTTATCATCCATTCTGAAGACAAAAAAGTAATTAGATAAAATTATAAATTTTGATAAGAATCCAAGTAGTGCTACGAGGAAAGTTTCTAGCGGTAATTTGAGTACCCTGCCAACGTGTCTATGTGCCCTTGTGTCCACATGCTTTCATATTGACATAATAACACACAGACACCACTTAACCCAATACTAATTATTAACCCTAACCTCCATAAACTAAACCATATTTTAACCTTGCATGAAAACACAAAAGTGGACACAACGGTTTATAAACACAAAGGGAGACATCTCAAAGTTGTTTTGGAGAGGGGATCTAGTGCAAGTTCAGATTTGTTCGAATGGAAGCGGGGGTAGTTACAGACTATGTGATGGGGATATGGGAGCAGATGAATTTTTTTATAAGATGGAGGAGGGACATTTAAGGAGAAACTGGGAAAAATTGAGGGTTAAATCTTCGAAAAAGAGGTGGGGGTGATTAAAACTTAGAGATATGGATGCGGGACAGTAGCATACATAGCTTTCCTGTTAATTAGGGGATGCTTTAGATAATAGGGGAAAGTTAAGAGATAGTTTTAGAAGACTAGGAGAAAGATTAATGGTGTATGTATGTATGGCATGGGTAGAGGGGAACAGGGCATTTCTTTTTCGAGATGGTTAAGACATTTTAGGGGGGGGGGAGGGGGGATGTAGGGATTAAACTTTAGAAAAGGGGGAGATGGTTAAGGGAATATAACATGGGGATGGGAAAGCAAAGAAGCTGTTCTGTAATTTATTTATTTATTTTATTTATTTATTCTTTTATATCGAGGATAACAGAATAAGCAATCATGTGCTTTTTTTCATCTGGTCCCCGTGTGTATGCAGTTTTGTAAATATTGTCATCTGTTCCCACCGGCACACGATGGCCTACTCTTACGAAAAGCGGAACAGGATTTAACGTGTGCGCAAGATGTTCTGCGTGCGTTCGCACACGGGGCCTCGGTTTAAAGTCTCATCCGAAGGTAGTAGGTAGGGGACATTTCTGGAAAAGGGAGGAGTAAGGGGGTTACATCCGTGGGGAATGGTTTAAGGGTATGACATGGGGAAGCAAAGCAATCAGATTTGTTTGCTTGTAGTAAGATAGGGGAGGGGGCATGTTAGGGCGGGGGAGGTGGGAGTCGAGGAGGAAATATAAGAATGTGTGTTGACTTTAGTGGAAGGAGGAAGAGGAGAAAAAATTGAAATTGCTCAGGTACAGAATAGAGGCAAGGCAAAAGTAGTACAGATATACAATTTGTTCCCTTCGAAATGCAGGGGTGCTACATATTAGGAATTGTGAGGAGGGACAAGGGTGCTACATATTGGGAATCATCAGGAGGGGACAGAAGGGCGTATTCAGGTCGGGCACAATGAGGAAAAGTTAGCAGTGTGTGGTACAGTAGAAGTAGTAGTGATAATATTTAACGCAGCTAATCTCTCCTAAAAAGCCATAGGCTTGAACGTGGTAAAGGTGATTTTCACCATAGGCACGTCTCTGCACTGGTCTATCAATGGCATGCCTTCATAGATTTTGCAGCAGTCTGTTATTGTGTTGTTATGAAACCTGCACAAAGCCTGTATTTTTGTGGGGGTTTTTGTACATAGAAAATGTATGTGCAGTTAATATATTTTATGTGCGAGCATGTACTTGGAAGAAAATTGGACAAGGGACGTTTTACTGAAAGGATAGTTTTTTTTGTGAAAAGATTGTTTAAAGTTGTAGATCTATATTTGGAAGAAGCAGGGCTAGCTGACTATTGTTTTTTTTTTAATGTTTTTTTTTCCAATCAGATAAAAGCTGTACCCAAGCACTACAGCCCTGAAATCATATTTGTTGTTGATAGAGCTCGAATGTTGTAAGTAGAACCCCCCCCCTCCTCCCCCCCAATGTTAGTGGTGTTGAAAAGTAGAACAGCGCCCCCCCCTCCCTCCCTAATTGTGGTGGTGAACAGTGCTTTGATAGTATACTTTCTCTACTTTTTACAGTCTGAACAGTGTTTTGATTGTATACTTTTTCTATTTTTTTACAATTTTTGGAATTATTTTTAATTTTGTGGTCCTAAAAATCACAATTGTTGATAGGATAAAGAATTTTCCATTGAATAATGGAGGGTTAAAAAGTGTTTAAATTGTATGGTTAATTTGAATTTTAACTTTAACATCTTCCCGAAATCCTGTTGACAAGATATTAATTTTGTCATGGGAAAGAAGTGGGTTTGTGTTTTTCTTCTTTATTTTGGCTTTTTCTGGGTTTTTTGTTGGATCAGATCAAAGTTTGGTTTAGAAATGGTATGCTTCTGAGTCATGTTTGTTGTTGGCAAAATGATCACTTTGTCTTGGAATAACTGCAGATTTTTTTTTAAAAGACTTAGTGGAGGATAAAAATAATGGAAAGAAAAACAAATACATTTTGTTAGACAATGAAAAGGATGTGAAGCAGCTGCCTCCCCTAAAAAAAGAAAGAAAATGGTGTTCCATGAAGCACCTCCCACCCCCCAAAAAAAGAATTAGATGCTACTCTCTCAAGCAACTCCCCACCCCTTTGAAAAGAAGAGGTACTCCATGATTTGTAACAGAATGGAGCTGAGGCTCATTCTTAAAACTAAAAAAATTAACCCCAAGGGTTGTAGGGTTGCAGGTTTTTTGTGGTTTAGTTTTTGATAATATAGTGTGAAAGTGTTTCTTGTTGATCACTAGTTTGTTTTAGAGAACGAAAATTATTTTGACAAGGTTTGGGTGTGTTTTTTTTTCTTTCATTAGATCAAAAGTTGTTGACATGAAATTTGTCCAGAAATATATTTATTTAAAAGATAATCCATTCCTTATGGAGAGACGAAAAGGTTTTAACAAGGATATATTTTAATACCCCCCCCCCCCTTTTTTTTAAATTGTCAGTTTCTGGTCAGATTTGCATTCAAATATAAACCTGAAATTGGTTTTGCTCCAATGTAAAGGTAGTAAGGAGAATGACTTTAATGTGGTTTCCTTTTCTATTCTTTCGAGATTGGATCAAATTTGTTTGCAAATGATGTAGGCCTGAAATCATGGTTAGCACCAAGTTAGTTGTGGTAAATGGTATTCTGCATTTTCATTCTGAGTATATGTTGCTGTAGTTTTTTTGTTTCTTTGGAGTTTTTCTCTTCTTTTTTTTTGGAGGGGGGGGGGGGGGGGATATTGGGGACTGTTGGGGTTGGTTTGCGGTTTAGTTTTGATTTGTTTTGGTTGGTAGGGCGGGAAGTTTATCAATTAAATCTGTTTAGAAATATTGGTCATAAACATGTTTACAACTGGAAGGATAAATAATTATGTTTATGGAAAAATATGCAGAGATGCTATGAATGATGTAGTTTAGTTTCCCTGCCCTTAAAAAGTTGAAGTTCAAGTTTCTAAACATTTTAGTTATGAAATTGTGTGTATTATTACCGATGAAAAGTGCTTTGTAACTAGAACCCCCCCCCCCCCCCCCAATGTTAGTGGTGATGAAAAGTGCTTTGTAACTAGAACACCCCCCCCCCCCATGTTAGAAGCGTTGAAAAAAGGCATTGTAACTAGAACACCCACCCACCCCCAATGTTTGGTGTTGAAAAGTGCTTTGTAACTAGAACACCCCCTCATGTTAGTGGTGTTGAAAAGTGCTTTGTAACTAGAACCCCCCCCCCCCATGTTAGAAGCGTTGAAAAAGGCATTGTAACTAGAACACCCACCCACCCCCAATGTTTGGTGTTGAAAAGTGCTTTGTAACTAGAACACCCCCTCATGTTAGTGGTGTTGAAAAGTGCTTTGTAACTAGAACCCCCCCCCCCCCCATGTTAGAAGCGTTGAAAAAGGCATTGTAACTAGAACACCCACCCACCCCCAATGTTTGGTGTTGAAAAGTGCTTTGTAACTAGAACACCCCCTCATGTTAGTGGTGTTAAAAATTGCTTTGTTATTAACCCCTTCCCCCATGTTAGTGGTGTTTAAAATTGCTTTGTTATTAAACTCCCCCCATGTTAGTGGTGTTAATAAGTGCTTTGTTATTAACCCCCCCCCTCCATGTTAGTAGTGTTTGAAAAGTGCTTTGTAACTAGAACACCCGCCCCCCCCCCCCCCCCCTCCGTGTTAGTGTGTTGAAAAGTGTTTTGTAACTACCCCCCCCCCCCCCACCTGTTAGTGTGGTGTTGAAAAGTGTTTTGAAACTACCTCCCACCTGTTAGTGTGGTGTTGAAAAGTGTTTTGTAATTACCCCCTCCCTGTTAGTGGTGTTGAAAAGTGTTTTGTAATTATCCCCCCCTCCCTGTTAGTGGTGTTGAAAAGTGTTTTGTAATTATCCCCCCCTCCCTGTTAGTGGTGTTGAAAAGTGTTTTGTAATTATCCCCCCCTCCCTGTTAGTGGTGTTGAAAAGTGTTTTGTAACTACCCCCTCCCTCCCTGTTAGTGGTGTTGAAAAGTGTAAGTACAACCCCCCCTCCCTGTTAGTGTGGTATTTAAGTGTTTGTAACTAACCCCCCCCCCCTTCCTTCCTGTTAGTGTGGTGTTAAAAAGTGTTTTGTAACTACACCCCTCCCCCCTTCCTATTAATGTGTTGCTAAAAAGTGTTTGGTTTTATTTTTATCCTTTTCACAATTTGTTTGGGACTGATTTTTTTTTCAAATGTTGTGGTCCTAAAATCAAGATTATTGATAAGATAATTTTGTCATTGCAGAGAGTTAGAAGAGTGTTTCAGTTATATGATTAATTTGATTTTTGTTAATTACCTGAAGAATCTTATCAAATTTATGTATTCCAATAATTCTGTTGACAGTATGTTAATTTTCTCATGGAGAAAGGAGTGGGTTTATTTTTGTGTGTGTATGTATATATATGTATTTTCTTTGTGTGGATTTTTCTTTAATTTGGGGGGGGGGGTTATTGGATCTGATCAAAGTTTGTTCAGAAATGGTATAGTTCTAAAGTCGTGTGTGTTGTTGGCAAAATGATCACTTTGTTTTGGAATAACTACAGATCTTTTTAGAGAGATTTAAAGGAGGATAAAAAATTATAGAAAGTAAAGTGTTTTCTGTTAGACAATGAAAAGAATGTGGAGCACCCCCCACCCCTTTATAAATAAAAGGTTTTCCATGATATGTAATTGTATGCAACTGAGGCTCATTTAAAAAAAAATAACCCAAGGGTTGTATGGTTGCAGTTTTCTTGTGAAGTTTGGTTTAGATAATATAGTCTGAAAATGTTCCTTGTGACCCTTTTTTATGGAGAACTAAAATTCTTTTCAGAAATTCTTTTTTTCCATCAGATTAAAAGTTGTTGACAAATGAAATGTGTCCAGAAATATACTTATAGTCCATTCTTTATGCAGAGATGAATGTGTGTTTTATCAATACTGTCGTCCTGAAACTATGTTTACCCTTAACAAGTTTTATGTCAAAAGTGGATATTTTTCTGCATTTTCACTTTGTGTTCCCTTTTTTTTTTAATAGTTTTGTTGGGGGCTTTTGGGTTGGTTTTGTGTTTTGATGTGGTATTTTCTCTGGGGGTGGGGCAGATTGTTTTTATCAATTAAATCTGCTAAAAATATTGAAATCATAAACATGTTTACAAAAAGGCTAAATATGTTATAGAAAGATGTGCAGAGAATGCTTAGCACCGTGTAGTTTAGTTTCCCTTCACTTGAAAATTTCAAGTTTATAAACATTTTAGTTACGAAACTATTTGTATTATTACCTTTCAAAAGTCCTTTCTAACTAGACTCCACCCCCCACCCCTATTAGTGGTGTTAAAAAGTGCTTTGTAAATAGACTCCCCCCTCCCCTAAGTATTAGTGGTGTTGAAAAGTGCTTTGTAAATAGACTCCCCCTCCCCTAAATATTAGTGGTGTTGAAAAGTGCTTTGTAAATAGACTTCCCCCTTCCCTAAATATTAGTGGTGTTGAAAAGTGCTTTGTAAATAGAATTCCCCCTTCCCTAAATATTAGTGGTGTTGGAAAAGTGCTTTGTAAATAGATTCCCCCCCCCCCTCCTCCTCTAAATATTACTGATGTTGAAAAGTGCTTTGAAACTAGAACCCCCCCCCCCCCCAGTGGTGTTGAAAAATGCTTCGTAAGTAGACCCCCCCCCCCCCCATACACACACACACACACACACACACACACACACATGTTAGTGGTGTTGAAAAGTGCTTTGTAAATAGAACATCTCCTCCCCTGCGTTATTGGTGTTGAAAAGTGCTTTGTATAAAGGAATCCTCCCCCCCATGTTAGTGGTGTTGAAAAGTGCTTTATGAATAGCACACCCCATCCCACCCAATGTTAGTGGTGTTGAAAAGTGCTTTATTAGCCCCACCCAATGTTAGTGGTGTTGAAAAGTGCTTTGTGATAAGCTCCCCACCCCCACCCCATCCAATGTTAGTGGTGTTGAAAAGTGCTTTATGATTAGCCTCCCACCCCCACCCCACCCCATCCAATGTAAGTGGTGTTGAAAAGTGCTTTATGATTAGCCCCCCATCCCCACTCCATCCAATGTTAGTAGTGTTGAAAAGTGTTTTATGAATAGCCCCCCCCCCCCCATGTCAGTGGTGTTGAAAAGTGCTGTGTACTTAGTAACTCCCCCCCCCCCCCTCCATGTTAGTGGTTTTGAAAAGTAGAACACACACACCCCATGTAAGTGGTGTTCAAAAGTAGAAACCCCCCACCCCCATGTTAGTGGTGTTGAAAAGTAGAACCCCACCCCCACCCCCGTGTTAGTGGTGTTGAAATGTAGAACCTCATCCCCACCCCTATGTTACTGGTGTTAAACAGTAGAACCTCATCCCCACCCCTATGTTACTGGTGTTAAACAGTAGAACCCCATCCCCACCCCCATGTTAGTGGTGTTGAAAAGTAGAACCCCATCCCCATGTTAGTGGTGTTGAAAAGTAGAACCCCATCCCCACCCCCATGTTAGTGGTGTTGAAAGTAGAACCTCCCCCCCCCTCCATGTTAGTGGTGTTAAAAGTAGAACCCCATCCCCACGCCCCTATGTAAGTGATGTTGAACAGTAGAACCCCATCCCCACGCCCCTATGTTAGTGGTGTTGAAAAGTAGAACCCCATCCCCACGCCCCTATGTTAGTGGTGTTGAAAAGTAGAACCCCATCCCCACCCCCATATTAGCATTGTTGAAAAGTAGAACCCCATCCCCACCCCCATATTAGTAGTGTTGAAAAGTAGAACCTCATCCCCACGCCCATATTAGTATTGTTGAAAAGTAGAACCCCATCCCCACCCCCATATTAGTAGTGTTGAAAAGTAGAACCCCATCCCCACCCCCATATTAGTAGTGTTGAAAAGTAGAACCTCATCCCACGCCCATATTAGTATTGTTGAAAAGTAGAACCCCATCCCCACCCCCATATTAGTATTGTTGAAAATAGAACCCCATCCCCACCCCCATATTAGTAGTGTTGAAAAGTAGAACCTCATCCCCACGCCCCTGTGTTAGTAGTGTTGAACAATATTTTGATTGTATACTTTTTCTCCTTTTACAGTTTAAACAGTGTTGTGATTGTATACTTTTTCTCCTTTTACAGTTTAAACAGTGTTGTGATTGTATACTTTTTCTCCTTTTCCCGTTTGTTTTGGATTGACTCTTTAAAATTTTGTGGTCTTAAAAATCAAGGTTATTGTTAGTTGGTTGGTATGATAATTTTCCCTTTGAAGGATGGAGACTTATAAAAGTGTTTCAGTTATACGGTTAATTTGACTTTTTAAAAAAATTCTTGTTGGGTCTGGTCAAATTTATTATAATTATATTCCTGAAATCCTGTTGACAAGATGTTAATTTTGTCATGATGAAAGAAGTGGGTCTATATGTATGTTTTTTCTTTGTGTGGATTTTTGTTTGATTTTGGGTTTTATGGGGTGGTGGTGGTGGTGGTTTTTTTGGGGGGTAGGATCAGATCAAAGTTTGTTTTAGAAACGATATGGTCCTAAGTTGTGTCTGTTGTTGGCAAGATGGTCATTGTTTTGGAATAACTGAAGATTGCATAATATAATCTGAAAATGTTTCTTGTTGATGAAGTGTGTTATGGAGAACTAAAATACTCTGTTATTTTCATCAGATTAAAAGCTGTTTTACATATGAAATTTATCCAGAAATATACTTATACTTCAATTCTGTATGCAGAGATGTGTGTTTTAGCAGGGATAGTTTATCTCCCCCACCCCTTTTTTAAGTTGTCTGTCTCTGTTAAGATTTGCATTTAAATATAATTAACCTGAAATTGTTTTTTTCTCCACTGTAAAGGTATCAATGAGAAAGACTTTAATTATTGATGTGGTTTCTTTTTTCTTTTGAGGTTAAATCAAATCTGTTTGCAAATATTGTACTGAAATCATGTTTACAGTTAAGTTTGTAATAGAAAAGTAGAAAATAGTTCATTTTTCTCCATTTTCACTGTGTGTGTTTGCTTTGCTTTTTTTTTTGACGGGGGGGGGGGGGGGGGGTGTTTTGTTAGGGATGTTTGGGTTAAGTTTTTTTCTAGGGGTGTCAGATTTTTTAAAAAAATCAATTAAATCTGTTAACAAATATAGGTCATAAACATGCTTACATATGGAAGGTTAAATATGTTATGGAAAGATGTGCAGAGAATGCTTTTAATGATGTAGTTTACATCTCCTTCACTTAAAAAGTTTAAGTTTGTAAACATTTTAGTTATGAAATTATTTGTATTATTACCATTGAAAAGTCCTTTGTAACTAGACCCCCCCCCCCCTATTAGTAGTGTTGAAAAGAGCTCTGTAACTAGACCCTCCCCCCAAATGTTAGTTGTGTGGAAAAGTGCTTTGTAACTAGAATACTCCCCCACCCCGAATTTTAGTGGTTGAAAAGGGATTTGGGAACAGAACCCTCTCCCCCCCCCCCTCCAATAATGTTGGTGGTGTAGAAAAATGTTTTGTGACACTGCTCCCCCAAATGTTAATGGAAATAAGTGTTTTAAATGCATACTTTTTATCCTTTTTACACTGTGTTTTGGATTGTTTGTTGGTTTTTTTTTTTTTAATTTTGTGGTCCTAAAATACGGATTGTTGTTGATAGGATCCAGAATTTGTCATTGAAGGATGGAGAGTTAGAAAAGTGTTTAAAAATATATGGTTTATTGTTTTTTAATTTTTTGTTAGATCTGGTCAAGTTTGTAATGATATATTCCTGAAATCTTGATGCTAATTTTGTCATTGTGAAAGGAGTACTTTATGTGTTTTTTTTCTTTTTCTTTTTTTTTTGTTGTTGTTTGGATCAGATCAAAGCTGCTCAAGAAATGGTATAATCTTAAGTCATGTTTGTTATTAGCAAAACGATCAGGTTTCTTGAGATTTAGAGGATGATAAAAACAATGGAAAGAAAAAGTTGCATTGTTTATTGGACAATGAAAAAGATGTGAAGCACCTGCCTCCCCGAAAAAAAAATGATGGTGTTCCATGAAGCACCCAATTTTTTTTTTAATTGGAAATGTTACTCCCTGACCCCCCCCCCCCCCCCTCCCGTAGCCCCCCTTCCTCCTTTGAAAAAGAAAAGGTTCTCCATGATTTGTAATAGTATGCAACTGAGGACAAATCTAAATATGTAACTAAGGCCAATTCTAAATAGTATATAACTAAAGCCAATTCTAAATAGTAACAAAGGCCAATTCTTTTTTTTTAATCCGAAAGGGTTGTAAAGTCACATTTTTTGTGAAGTTTAGTTTAGATGATATAGCCTGAAAATGTTTGTTGTTGATCATTGAAGTATATGGAGAACCAACATGCTTTTGACAGTTTTCTTTCTTAATTACATTACAAGATGTTTGCAAATGAAATTTGTCCCAGAAATATACTTATTGCTTGAAAGATAATCCATTCTTTATCGAGATAGAAATGTGCATTTTACCAAGGATTAAGCTTATCCTCCCCACCTCCTGTAATTCAAATAGTCTGTCTGTGGTCAGATTGATTTGAATTATTATAAACCTGAAATTCGTTTTGCTCCTGTGTAAATATATTAAGGGGAATGCTTTTATTGATGTGGTGTCTTTTCTTTTCTTTTTGAGATTGGATCAAACTTGTTTGTAAGTATTGTAGTCCTGAAATCCGGTTTACCGCTGAGTCAGTTGTGGAAAGTGGTTCTTTTTACTGCATTTTCACTCTCTCTGTGTTTTCTTTTTAAAGATTTTTTTGTTTTATTTTGTTAGGGGCTTTTGGGTTTTTGTTTTGTGGGCTTTTTTTTTTTTTTTTTTTTTGGGGGGGGGGGGGCAGATTTTTAAAAATCAATTTAGTCTGTTTACAAATATTGAAGTCATAAACGTGTTTACAGCTGGAAGGACAAATATGTTATGGAAAGATGTGCAGAGAATGCTTGGATGTGCTTTAGTTTCCTTTCACTTAAAAAGTTCAAGTTAGTGTGTAAACATGTCAGTTACATAATTTTTATTTTTACCAAAGAAAAGTGCTTTGTAATAAGACGCGCCCCCACCCCCAATGTTAGTGGTGTTGCAAAATGCTTTGTAACCAGAATCCCCACCCCCACCCTCATGTTAGTGGTGTTGAAAAGTGATTAACTAGAACCCCCTCACCCTATTGTAGTGGTGTTAAAAAGTGCTTTGTAACTAGAAACAACCGCCCCCCCCCCCCCCTTTAATGGTGTTAGAAAGTGCTTTGTAACCAGATCCACCCCCACCCCCACCCCCATGTTAGTGGTGTTTAAAAGTGATTTGTAACTGGAAACCCCCCCCCCCCCTCCAAATGTTAGTGGTGTTTAAAAGTGATTTGTAACTGGAACACACACACACCCTTCCCCAAATGTTAGTGGTGTTTAAAAGGAATTTGTAACTGGAACACACACACACACACACACACACACACACACACACACACACACACACACACACACACACACACACACACACACACACACACAATGTTAGTGATGTTGAAAAGTGGTTTGTGACTAGAACCCTCCCTCTCTGTTAGTGGTGTTAAAAATTGTCATTAAAACGCTCCCCCCCCCCACCAACCCCCAATGTGTTAGCTGTGTTGAAAAGTGATTTGTAACTAAACGCCCCCCCCAATAAAAAAAAAAAAGAATATATATATATATATATTATATATATATATATATATATATATATATATATATATATATATATATATATATATAAAGATAAAGTTCCCTCCCCAAAAAATGTTAGTGGTGTTGAACAGTGGTTTGATTGCATACTTTTTTTTATTTTACAGTTTAGTCTTTTGATTGTTTACCTTTTTTCTATTTTTTACAATGTAAACAGTGTTTTGATTGTATTCTTTTTCTCCTTTTTACAATTTCTTTTGGATTGAATTTTTTTTAATTTTGTGGTCCTAAATTCAAGATTATTGTTAATGGGATAAAGTTTGTCATTGAAGGTAAGGGTTATAAATGTGTTTCATTTATGATTAACTTGATTTTTTTTTTAGTTCTTGTTGGATCTGGTCAAACTTGTTATATTCCTGAAATCCTGTTGGTAAAGGTAAAAAAGTAAGGTGAGCTTACCTTTTTGACCTTACCTGATTTTTTTTTCAATTTTGTGGTCATAAAATCGAGATTATTGTTCATAAGATAGTTTGTCATTTAAGGATAGTTATAAGAGTGTCACTTATGGTTAACTTCATTCTTTTTAATTCTTGTTGGATCTCATCAAATTTGTTATATTCTTGAAATTCTGTTGACAGGTTTAATGTTTGTCATGGTGAAAGGAGTTTGGTTTATATGTTTTACTTCTTTGTGTGGGTTTTGATTTTGGGTGGTTTTTGTTGTTGTTTTTGGTTGAATCAGATCAAAGATTGTTTTAGAGACAGTATGGTCCAAAGTTGTGTTTGTTGTTAGCAAAATGATCACTTTGTTTTGAAATAACTGCAGATTTGATAATATATTCTGAAAATGTTTATTTGTCATTGAAGTTTGTTATGGAGATTTAAATTACTACTTTAAAAAAAAATCAGATTAAAAGTAGTTGACAAATGAAATATGTACAGAAATATTCTTCTTTAAAAGATAACCCATTCTTTATTGAGATATGTGTGTTTTAGTAAAGATAGTCCCCCCCCCCCCCTACTGTTTTAAATTGTCTGTCTCTGGTCAGATTTGCATTCAGATATCATAGACCCGACATTGGTTTTGATCCAATGTACAGGTATTAATGAGAATGACTTTATTGATGTGGTTCTTTTTTTTTTCTTTTTAGATTGGATCAAATTACTTGGCAAATATTTTAGTCCTGAATGTATGTTTACTGTTAACGTAGTGTTTTTTTCTGCATTTTCACTTTGCCTTGCTTTGTTTTGGTGGGGTTTTTTTTTTGTTTTTTTTTTTGGGGGGGTATCAATTAATTACAATGTTTACAAAATTGAAGTTGTATACATGTTTTCAAGTTTGACATGAACACGTTTTGGGGTTTAATGTATTTTTGTTTTTGGATTTTTTTCTTTCTGATGTGTTCCTAGTATGCCTAAATGCTTGTGATTATTTTATGCTGATAAATTGCCTGAAACTTATTTTATTTTGTGTTTTTCTTTAGAATTGCCTGAAACCAATGCATTTCTTGCATTTTTGTGTTTGTATTTTTCTTCAGAAATTACAAAATGATGATATGGAAATTTGTTATTGTTGAATGATTTTTTTTTGGTTATTTTAATGCTTCATGATTTCAGTTTTGTATTATGTGGAAAGGGTATTTTAATCAGGAAAAGTTACAAAAATTTGTACTGAAAGAATGGGGCATAGATTTATTTTGTAGAGGAAAAGTGTGACACACTATTTGTGCATGGGTAATGTGATGGAATAATGCTAGTTTGTATTTGTACACGAATGAATACAGCGGATTTTTTTATTGAATAATGGTACAGATTTTCAGTGTTTTTTTTTTGGTTGCATTAGTGTTGACAATAAAAACTTATGATTTTCCGGAAAAAAAATTTGTGTGTGGTTTGTTAGCGTGTTTTTGTTTTTTTTTTGGTGGTGTTTTGATGTGTTGTGGTTTTTCTTTTTCTTTTTTTTTTGGGGGGTGGGGGGCTGGGTTTGGTTGGTGCTTCTTGCGTGTGTGTGTCGTCTCTCTCTCTCTCTCTCTCTCTCTCTCTCTCTCTCTCTCTCTCTCTCTCTCTCTCTCTCTCTCTCTCTCCCCTGCGCGCGCGCGGGCAAGCATGTGTGTCCTTTACGATATCAGTTCTGTGATCAGTTATACCTGCTCTAGCAAAACCAGTTCACATGTCTGATCATATTGACTTGCTGCACCCACTGTCTGTGGAGTGACAACCTCTCCCATGCAAACCTGACCATTGAAATCAGTCGCATGCTTTTTAATCCTTGGTTTAAAACTAAAGTTGAAGATTAAAAAGATCAAAATGATCGGATAGTCGTAAGTAAAACACACTACACAGAGATAATTGTGTGATATACAAGAAAATAAAGTCCATTTTTGGAATTGATGCGCAAAAAACTTTTTACCGGCTAAACTTTGCCATGTATGGAAATGTTAGACGGATCAGCTAGCTATACGGCATAATATATATATAATAAATATATATGTGTGGGTATATATATATTGAATATATATATTTTTTAAGTGCCTATGAACATCACTTTTTGTTGCTCCGTTGATAAAAGCCCGAAGCCGTTTATTATAATCCGCAGAACGAGCTGTTCTGGTGGCTTGGTAGTCTGAAGAGCAAAAGGTCTTAGGTTCGATTCCCGTCCAAAGCTGGACTTTTCCCCCATTTACTACACACCATGAAGGGTCTCGGTACTAGTCTTTCAGATAAGACTATTTTATTAATTGAGGCTCTGTGTGCACCTAGGGCATGCAAAATAAAGAAAACACAACAACAAGATTGTTCCTAGCAAACTTTTTCGGGAAAAAAAAAACTCTCACAAGGACCCAAAAGGGGTGGGGTGGCTTTTATTGTAGTGGTGATATTATTCAATCAAAAGATGTCTTATGATAAACGAAAAACTTGATGTAAACAGTTGTGTGTTGTGTGTGTGTGTGTGTATTACGCTCGCATACGTGCACACAAATCCCATCCACACACACTCGCGCACACATACTCTAATACTCACATACTCACCACCACCACCACCGCTGCTTCACCTGACTGGGCGAACCTAGAGGTTCAGGGTTCGATTCACAGCCTTGCCCTTTCTTCCCAGTTTGACGAGAAAATCGAACTGAATGTCGAAGTCTTTCATAGGAAACTATTTACTGAGGCCCGTGTGCGAATGTGGGAGAATTTCTTACGCACGGGTTAGAAACCTGTTCCTCCTTTCGAAAGTGTAGGCCATTTTTGTGCGGGTAGGAACAGATGACAAACTTTCAAAACAAGACAAAATTGCATGCACAGCAGGTGTCGTGTGTCGACACAATCCCCAAAGTCGGAATACGGCTACGTAAATGGTGGGAGAGAAAAGGAAAATGGTCGATATTTTTAAAAAAAAATAAAACTTAATTGGTGAAGCTTGGAGTTCTAGCCAAGGAACAGAGTGTAAACCAAACAATCAAGAAAAGCCTAATTAACGGACGCTATAGCCGAGTGGTTTAAAACCATTTAACTTCAATCCCATGGGTCCATGAAGTCCCAGGTTCAAATCTCGGCGGGTGTCTGGTGAATTAGGGACAGGGGTTTTTACGATCTCCCAGGTCAACTTCTAATGTAGACTTGCCAGTGCTTTAATTTCCTTCGTGCTTACACACATGTGGATCAAATATGCATGTAAAGATCCTGTAGTTCATGACAGCGTTTGGTGGGTTACGGAAATACAAACACAGCCAGCACACATACCCGAAATCGGAATGCAGCTGCCTGTTAAAAAAAACGATGTTTGAAAATCCTTTTTTGGGGGGGGGGGGGGGGATGCAGCTGTCTTCATGGTGGGCAAAATCGGTTTGCACATGCAAAATATCACAATTGGTGAACCGAGGAGCGAAACAAAACACCACACACACACACACACACACACACACACACACACACACACACACACACACACACACACACACACACACACACACAACACACAAACGCATAGGTAGGCAGACATCCAATCAGACAGACCCAACTACTGGGAAAAAATGACCAATTTATTAACTTCTCAGTGGATACCTCCTACTGTTAATTCCCTACTCCCTATTCCATCTGCCCCCACTCCCTTCCCTCTTTCCACTCTCAGTCTCCTGCATACATATCTGTCCGTCTGTCACCTCCATCCTCTTTTAAACACATTTACCTCACCACACCAGTCACTTAGAGAGCCAATTGCTCTATTCAATATACCCCCCCCCCCCCCCCCCCCCCCCCCCCCTCTGCCTCCTTCCTCCCTTTTCTTTCTGGGCTTGTTTTCCTCCAGACCACTTTGAAGAGAAATCTGCCATGGCTTAAAATGGTGTAAAATGTAAAAAACAAATGTTCAAAAATACAACATAAAGGGCTCCCTACCATACCCCCCCCCCCCCCCCTCTTTTCAATAAAAAACAACACTCCAATATTCTTCTCCCTTCCCAAAAAATGTCTGTGACCATTTCATTTTTTTTTCGTCCTATGTTCTGCAATACTCTCCATTTTACAAACTTAAAAAAAAATTGCTCTCTTCCATTCCTTGCTCTCTTGGCTCTCACGTCTGCTCGTCAGCCACCTAATCAGACGTGTCAGGTTAGTGTCCAGGGGACTTCCCTCTCCTCGCTTTTCATGCAGACTGATCCAGCTTGGGGTCTCTTGAGCTGAGGGGAAGAGAGTAGCATCCCATGGTCGAGGGCTCCGGGGGGGATGGGTTTAGCTTAGTTGCATGACAAGAAGCAGCCCGGATAAATTTTGAATGAATAAGAAGAACAAACTTTAAAAGGCTTGCGTTTGGTAATTGGACTGGATAGATCTGGAGAAGAGCTGGATAAAGTTGAGAGAGAGGGGGGGGGTCGGTAGGGAAGGGGAAGGAGAGATGGAGAGTGAAAGGGAGAAAGAGGGGAGAAGAGGAGAGGGGGGAGAGGAGAGAGAGAGAGAGGGGAGAGAGAGAGAGAGAGAGAGAGAGAGAGAGAGAGAGAGAGAGACAGACAGACAGGACAGACAGAAGACAGACAGACAGACAGACAGACAGACAGACAGACAGACAGACAGACAGACAGACAGGTGAGAGAGAGAGAGATTGCATAATTCAAAAGTAGAGTTTAAAGCAACTATATTATTTCCTTTTTAATTCTCTCTCTCTCTCTCTCTCTCTCTCTCTCTCTCTCTCTCTCTCTCTCTCTCTCTCTCTCTCTCTTCTCTCTCTCTCTCTCTCTCTCTCTCTCTCTCTCTCTCTCTCTCTCTGTGCCTGCATCTCTCTCAGTCTTGTCACTTTCTCTTTGTATTTTTCTCTCCATCTCCCTATCTCCATTTCTTTCACCCACCCCTCCCTTTTTGGTGGATCTCTCCTCCACCTCCTTTCTTCAAGGTTCCCTTTTCTTTTCACTTTAGCAATAGTTAACATAATTATATAGGTATGTTTACCTCTGCTGTTGTTTCATTTATATATTGTTTTATTTATACCATAATGAGATAAAAAGCAGACATGTATTCTGTTTGACATTACGTGTGTGGCACTAGCAGGGATCCCAGCAGCCGTTCTTGAGAATGTGGCTTTTTATGCACATGTTCGTTCCCAAAATTGATAAATTAATGATTTGAGAAGGCACATATCCTAAGACATCTTGACATTAATTTAGGCGTTTGACAAAGCCCAGCTCTAAATGGATGCAGAATTACACGTGGAAGTGATATGATTGTTGCAAAGGAGACAGAATGCCGCTAGAATGGAGAAGTGTGTGTGTGTGTGTGTGTGTGTGTGTGTGTGTGTGTGTGTGTGTGTGTTGTGTGTGTGTGTGTGTGTGTGTGTGTGTTTTGTGTGTGTTTGTGTGTGTGAGTGTATGGTGTTGGTGTGTGTTAGTGTGTGTGTTGTGTGTGTGTGTGTTGTGTGTGTGTGTGTGTGTGTGTGTGTTGTGTGTGTGTGTGTGTGTGTGAGTGTATGTGTTGGTATGTGTGTGTGTGTGTGTGTGTGTGTGTGGTGTGTGTGTGTGTGTGTGTGTGTGTGTGTGTGTGTGTGTGTGTGTGTGTGTGTGTGTGTGTGTCTATTACTGTGTGCCTGTATGCATGCACTCACGCCCGCATGTGTTTTTGTTTACGTTAATGCATGCATACATGCAAAAATGTCTGATAGTCAGACTGCACCTTCTTCACTAACCCAAAGTCAGGTTAACTGCTGGGACACCACTGAAGATTTTGCAATGTCTTTGTGCATGTGCGTCTTTTTAAAATAAGCCAGCAAAAAGGAAACACCTTCAATGCTGTTCGTCTTCTAACCCAAGTTTCTTCAACGAATTTTCCTTCAATTTGTTGGCACTTTTTTCTCTTTATTTCAAAACCTTTTTGTTGGTTATTTTCTCTGTGCACTTTTCTCTGCTCACTTGGCTACCATGTCTGCTATTCAGCTGCATAAACAGACGTGTCAGGCCAGTGTCCCAAGGGGGCATCACCCTTCTGCCTTTCATGTGGAGTGATCCAACTTGAGAGCCCAGGCTGATAGAATAGCATCCCTTGATGATGGGCTCCTGGGATGGGCTCGGTGCATGATAAGAAGCAGCAAGAGAAATATTTTGAATGAATAAGAGCAGACTGAACGTATGCATCGGGTAATTGGACTTGAGCGGGAGGGAGAGGAAACGGAAGAATGAGAGAAAAAGAAAAGAGACATAGAGACACACAGACTAGGCGGGCATACAGACGGACAAAGACAGATAGATGTTTAAGTAAGCTTACAGATATATAGTATAGACACAGAGATAAGTTATTCTCCATAGAGAGAGAGTGAGTCTGAAGAGAGAGAGAGGGAGAGAGACAGAGACAGACAGACAGACAGACATATAGACAGACAGCCAGCCAGCCAGACAGACAGAGACAGAGACAAACAGACAGAGGCAGACAGAAGGGAAAAGACAAACAGATAAACAGTTGACAGCAACAGTGGGACAATTGCTGTTAAATCAACATTGGCTTTTTATAATGCTTAGTGCTGACAAAGGAAACTACTAAGAGGGGGGGGGGGGGGGGGGGGGGGAGGTTGGCAAAACTAAAGTTCTTTGAATGCTGCAGACAGTAAGTAGTGACGAACATTTTATTTGAAGTAAAATACCCTAAAGTTGAAATCAGCTTATGACTCCATATAAGTCACAACATGAATATAGACCCAAAAAATCAGGTTCAAGGCAGCTTTATGCTGATCCATTTTCCCTCAGTGTGACAGTTCCACTAAATGTTCAAAAGTTTGTTTGTTTTGCTGCCCATGCTGTCTGTCTGTCTGTCTGTCTGTCTGTCTGTCTGTCTGTCTGTCTGTCTGTCTCTCTCTCTCTCTCTCTCTCTCTCTCTCTCTCTCTCTCTCTCTCTCTCTCTCTCTCTCTCACACACACACACACACACACACACACACACACACACTTTCTCACTCTTGTCCCTCTTCTTTTTTCTCTTCCCCCAGCTCAAGTCCATTTACCAGATGCATACCTTCAGTCTGTTTTTATTCATTCAAAATTTCTCCTGCTCTCTTCTTACCATGCACTGAACCCATCCCAGGAGCCCTCCTTCAAGGGAGGCTATTCTATCAGCTCAGAGTCTAAGTTGGATAACTCTCCATTAAAAGCAGAAAGAGTGAATTCCCTGGGACATTGGCTTGACACATCTGATTATGCAGCGAATAGTTTGTTGTGTGATACCCAAGTGAGCAGGGAAGGAAAGAAAAAAACAAACAAACAATACAGCTAAAAAATAAAAAAAAAAGAAAGAAAAGCCTTAAATCACGTAGAAATTGCTAAGTAAACATAGGAAAAATTCAAGGTTCTTTTGGAGGAAGGAGAGAAATATTGCAGTATTTTCTTTAAAACAGGAGAGACGGTGCTGAAATTGTATTCCTAGATAGGAAATCTTCGCTGGGATATTGATTTAATCACAACAACAATAATAATAATCAATCAGCAAAGGTGTATAAAGAGTATTTTGTATACAAATGTATGCACTCTAGCACAAAAGACGCCAGCATAAAATCCACACACACACAGAGACAAATACACGAATATCCAACGCCCCCCCCGCACACACACATATTTTCAACCTGCTAGCCTGCCTGTCTCTGTTTCCTATTTATAAACAATCAAAATAACTATTACCTTCACATGTATTTTTGCATCCTCATCTGCAGCGCCAGATCAAACTGCTAGATTAATGTCAAAGATGTTTTAACCAAACGTGCCTTCTCAAGTCATTAGCAATTAATGGCGGAACGCGGGGAGGAAAAAATAGTAAAACCTGTTTCAAAAACAATGGATGGCCATGCGTAGCAATTAAGGAAATCTGCGTGTGTGTGTGTGTGTGTGTGTGTGTGTGTGTCTTTGTGTGTGTGTGTGTGTGTGTGTGTGTGTGTGTGTGTGTGTGTGCGCGCGCGCGCATTTAAATCACTCTCACATGAACACACAAAAAAATCCCAACAAATCCACTCGAAAACAGCAGAGAGACAAACCTGTTTTTACCTTTTTTCTTCTTTCATCTGTGTTTATCTTCTCCCTTGAATTAACTTCCTGAGGAGTGGATCGCGGTACTACAGGAATGATGCCTTGTAATTTAACTTTCTGAGAAGGGGTGGGGGTGCTACAGAACAAACGCACGGTAGAAAGAGGGTCGATAAAGACAAACAATAATGATTGAGAAGCGGAAATAATTATTAATCTGAGTAAAATGAAAATTTGTGAAATAAAAAACTCACATTTAAAAGAAACCATCCGTCGGTCTGTCCGTTTGTCTGTCCGTCTGTCCGTCTGTCTGTCTGTCTGTCTGTCTGTCTGTCTGTCTGTCTGTCTGTCTCTGTCTCTCTGTCTCTGTCTGTCTCTGTCTGTCTCTGTCTCTCTGTCTCTCTGTCTCTGTCTCTGTCTCTGTCTCTGTCTCTGTCTGTCTCTCTCTCTCTCTCTCTCTCTCTCTCTCTCTCTCTCTCTCTCTCTCTCTCTCTCTCTCGGGATGGATGGGAGCTTGAGTGAAGCGGACGTGCGAAACTGCTCTGCGCTTTTTTGCTAAATTGTACCAGTTTGAGTGCAGGAGTCCATGCCATACTTTGCAGAATTGTACATAAAGTGGGTGCACAGCTAAACATGTGATCAGTCTACCAGAAAGGTCAGTAGATTAGTCAAAATTTAGTACATTACTAATCATATGAAAATAAGAAGGATTTCAAATTTGTTCTCAAGTCCAGTGTATTAGGCATCTTGCCCTCAAGATCAAAGCTCGCTTTGCACGTGCCTAATAGCAGAAAAAAGAAGAAAGAAAAAGAAAAGAAGAAAAAAGAAAGAAAGAAAAAAGTTATTGGTGCAGGTAAGGGCTACATTCTAGTGTGAAGTGTGAACTCTGTTGAGAAGGAAAATACACAGGTGCTTGAAAAGATTAACAAAAGTTTTTTCCTACTACCTTGTCACATTTTCATTAAGTCTGTGTATTGATGCCCCTAAACTTGAGCGAGAGCTACTTGTAAACTAGTTTGCAGCAGAGTGCACTACAGGCGCCTGAAAAAATGGCAGAAAATACTTACGTACCCCATCCAGGCAGTTTACTGCAGATGATCGACTGGCGCTTGGCACAGATGCAGCAGGGCTTTGCCCTTCACTCTGCAGCCATCAAATCAAGCATGGACGAGAGATTTTGCTCCCTTGAGGACAATTTCTCTCGGTTTTTCTCAAAGATTAGTAATCTGGAGGAAATGGTAGTCTGTCACAGTGAGGATTTAAGAGAAATAAAAGAAGACAACGGAACTATCATGGACAGACTGGATCAACTAGAAAGAAGACTTGAAACAACAGAACAGAACCTTAAAGCTTGCAGTGTCAAGATCATGAATGTGGAGGAACAGCAGTGGGAGGACGAGTATGCCACCACTCACATTGTTGTTGACCTGCTGAATGACCATAGCCAGTACCCAGAATGGAGTGAGAAAGATATCGCCAGAGCCTTCCGAATAGGGAGGCAAAGACCACGCTCAAGTGACCCTCGTCCCATCCTTGTCCAGTTCTACAGGTGGATGGACAAGATGGCAGTGCTGGGTGATGGAGACTTAAGGGACAGCCTGAGGAGATATGGTATACGAGCGGCCTCCGACCTCACCACAAGACAAAGGGACATGGTCGAATTTCACAGAGGGCAGGGAAAAATAGCCTACATACGTAATGGACAGTTACAAGTCAGGGACAGGCAGCCAGCTGCCTCATCCAGATATAGAAATGAATGGCACCGCACTTCAGAGAATAAGGGACAGGTGGAGGACTGGCCACAACTACAATCAGACCAGAGAAACGGATGGTCCCGGAAGTCAGAAAACCTTCAATCCAACAGACCTACAGCAGGAAGGGCCAATGCAAACCAAAATGGGCACCATCCAAGCAGGTTTGGATTCAGCGAGGTCCCTGAAGACAACATGAGCCTGTCTGAAGACAGACGCTACAAGTCCAATTCATCAACTCATCGCCATCAGCTGATGCCCCGGGAATCAGAAGAGAAGAGAAACACGACAAAAGGATACTCAAATAGCAGAGAGGCTCATGGCAGCTGGAAAGACAGATGGGTTGACATAGACTGGAAGAACACTCACTATCCAGAGTCAAGAACATCTCCTATTCCAGTGGTTCCAGGTATCCAGTCATACAGCCAAGCAGCAAGGTATGGAAGACCTTCACAGTCTTATGCCACATCAGACCACAGAAGGGTGGTCATGCTGAAAGACAGCCACAGGAGATCCAGTACCCCAAGACGTCCTGTCCAGAGTGTGAGGAGGCAGGAGCAGGAGCCCAGGAGGAGGCAGGAGCCCAGCTATGCCAACAGCAGGAGAGATCCTGTCAGACAGACTGTCAGCCCTGCTGAGGCTGTTGATCACGGTGACTCTGACTACTATGACCATGACAGACTTAACCTGACAGACAAGAAGGACAGGTACTCGGATTTAGAAACTGAGTGCAGTGAAGACCTTGCACATAGAACTTGGGTCAAACACACGACTAACAAACAAGACAGTGACAGTGATGACAGTGTTATGGTAGAGGACTTTGCAGTGAGAGTTACTGATATTACTACTGACATCAGAAGAGAGAGCAGAGATTACTGATGCTCATGTTGAGGCTCATGGTAAGATTCTTATGAGCTGTGACAAAGCACAAGAAACAGATGATAATGGTGAACCTCAACAAATCACAGAACAACAGAGCACGGACATGGCACGTGACAGACAAAAGGAAACATACAACACTGACACAGGAAATATAGAAAGACCAGACATGACTGCTGACCAACCACCAGAACAGAGCAATAACTCAGAAAGCGATGTATGTGGTAAATCTGTCACAAATGACAAAAAAACAAGGTCCTCTGTGCGAACACTACGTCAAAGACGTGGTGTCTCTAGCACTGGAATAAAAAGTCGTAGAGGAGTTAAGACCTCTGCAAGATCCAAAAGCCAGCACAGCATCGTTGACTCGTTCAGGAAGGTACAACCAAATGAACAGTCAAACACTTTAGACAAGCAGTTTGATACGTCTCAGTCTGAACAGAAAAATAAGGGGATTCCATGCACTAGTAAATAGGAACTCAGCCAGGCCACAATACCAAGAAAGCGGTACTTAAGGAAACAGATGCATGATGTTCAACATGATACAGATATAGTGCAAGCAAACAGTTCAGCAACTCAGCCAGATGTACTTGTAAATAGTGTAAATAGCTATCGAGTAAAATTTCTGAACTACAATGTAAATGGCCTCTTACCAAAGCTGGAAAATGACCACTTTTTAAATTTTCTTTTTTCTTATGATTTTGTATGTTTGACAGAAACTTTTCTTGCAAATGATTTTGATTCTCCTATTTTCAGTGATTATATTATCTACACATCAAAAGCCAAAAAGCTGTCTCGGAAAGGGCGATACTCAGGGGGTGTCATTGTTCTAATTAAGAAATCTTTTGCCAATTTTGTGGAACAAGTTCACTTAGAAGTTGAAAATACTATAATTGTCAAAATTGATAAAGAACTTTTTTCTACAAGCAAGGAAATTATGCTTGTTTGCTCATATATTCCACCAAATGATTCCCCTTTCTGGAAAAGCCAGGAAGGAATATATGGTATGGAAATGTTAGAACAATGCCTAATAGATTTATATGAAAAGAGGGATGACTTTTATATTCTCCTAAATGGTGACTTAAATGCAAGAACTGCATCAAGAAATTATAGTTTTAGTGGTGATGATACTGATTTCACAGGTACAACTGTTTCAGATGACAACAACTTCCCACGAAAATCTCAAGATGGTGGGGTCAATCTTTTTGGTGAGCAATTATTAGAAATATGTAATATGTTTGAATGCATTATTTTAAATGGGCTTAGTGAACAAAACTTTGATGACAGTTGTACCTATATTGCAGCCTCTGGAACAAGTACAGTGGACTATTTTATTGCATCATATGAGTTGCTTTCCTATGTCAATGTTGTATCCCTTACTGTTGAAAGCTTAACTGAATCAGACCATCTTCCAGTTATTTTGGAATTACAGATTAAGAAATGGTCAACAGACAAAAATTGGGAGGTAGTTGAAGATGAAAATTTGGTTTGTGAGAAAATTGTATGGAATGAAGAATACAATAGTGATTTTATTGCGATGTTGCAAAGTAAAGGCATCAAAGACAAACTGATTCTGGCCACACATAGTCTGGATATAGATATAGATCAAGCCTTAGATATTTTTGTAGCATGCCTGAAAACTTCTAGTCAGTGCATGTTAAAGACATTTCATAAAAATAAGAAGAAAAAATCAGAATGGTTTGATAACGAATGTAAGATAGCAAAAAAGGAAAGTAGGAGAAAGCTTAACTGTTTTAGAAAGTCTAGATCAGATGAAGATAGATTACTGTATGTAGAAGCAAGAAAAAGATATAAACACTTACTGAAAGATAAAAGACAGAAGTTCAAAAAACTAAAAACAGAAATTTTGGCAAGAGAAATGGATAATTCTTCTCAGTTTTGGAACCAGTTAAGAAGTATGGGATGCGGTGGGAAAAAGAGAATTGGTAACAATATTAGTATGGAAGAGTGGTTTAACCATTTTAAAAATCTGTTTCAAAATAGCAATGAAGAGATAGATCAGAGGGTAATTGAAGCTGATTTATCTGAAGAAAATAATCATGAGTTAAATCAGCCCATAACAGAAGTAGAAGTCACCCAAGCCATTAGAAAACTCAAAAAAGGTAAAGCAAGTGGAATTGATGCTATTTCTGCTGAAATGCTACAGGCTGGTGGGGAAGAAGTATATTCATTTTTGACAAAACTGTTCAATACTATTTTTGATCAAGGTATTTTTCCGCAGGAATGGTTAAAAGCCATTATCATCCCAATATATAAAAAAGGAAATCCTGAAATGGTTGATAACTACAGAGGAATATCCCTACTTAGCATTATTTCAAAGTGTTACACAACTATTCTAAACAAAAGACTGTACACATGGCTAGAAGATAATGATTTACTTTCAGATTCCCAAGCAGGATTTCGTAAGAACCACTCAACGGTCGATCATATTTTTACATTATATGCAACAGTTCAGAAATATTTGTGTAAAAAAGGCAGAAAATTATATGTTGCTTTTGTAGATTTTAGAAAAGCCTTTGACTCTGTTCGACATGACAAACTTTTAGAATGTATAGATGCTCAAGGTGTAAAAGGAAAATTCTTTGCTTGTTTAAAAGCTATGTATCAATCACTGTTGTCATGTATATGTATAAACCATGAACTCTCAGAAATGTTTGAATGTCCTATTGGTGTTCGGCAAGGATGCGTTATGAGCCCTACATTGTTTTCAATTTTTATTGATCAGTTAGCACACAACATTAAAGAAAAGGGCAAACATGGAGCACTGTTATCAGATTATATGGAGCTTTTCATATTGCTATTTGCTGATGATGTTGCTTTACTTTCAACTACCCCTATGGGCCTTCAAACTCAACTTAATGTGTTGCATGAATGTTGCAAAAAACTGAAGCTATGTGTTAATTCCGAAAAGACAAAAGTGATTGTATTTAGAAAAGGGGGGTACTTAGGCATGCATGAAAAATGGTTCTACAATTCCGAGAAATTAGAGGTTGTTAATAATTACTGTTATTTGGGGTTTAACTTTACAACTATGATCAGTGTTAAAAGAGGTACTATACATTTAGCAGCAAAGGGGAAAAAAGCAGTTTTTCAATTAAATAAGGTGTTTCAGAAGTATAAAGAGATGACCTCGAATGTATTTTTCAAAATTTTTGACACTAAAATTCGACCAGTATTATTGTACTCATCAGAATTATGGGGACTGCAGAGACTAGAGCACATAGAAAAGGTTCATTTAATGGCATGTAAACGTTTTCTAGGAGTCCCAGCAAGAGCACCAAATAAGATGGTTTATGGTGAGCTGGGAAGATATCCATTATATATTCATTCTTGTATTAATTGTTTGAGATACTGGCTAAAACTGTTACAGATGGATAGAAGTAGACTACCACATAAGGCTTATGCAATGCTATTTGAATTAGATAGATCTGGAAAGGACTGCTGGGCTACAAAAGTAAGAGAAATTTTATGTGAGACTGGGTTTAATATTGTGTGGATGCAACATAGCGTTGGGGATGTAAAAATGTTTTTACGTGTATTTAAACAAAGGCTAATTGATTTGTTCGTCCAGGAATGGGATGGAACCATCAGAGACCGTACAAGGTATGATTTATATCGAACATTTAAATCAGTTTTCGAAAAAGAAAAATATGTATGTGATATGGAGACGTACTGTTTTCGTGTCGCCATCACCCAGTTGAGATTGAATGTGCTTCCGCTTAAAAATAACGTAAATAGATACAGTGAGGTAGCACAGGATAGAAATTGTCCATTTTGTAATGACAAACCTGAAAACGAGCACCATTTTATTTTTGATTGTTGTCTCCATAAAGACTTACGAGATAAATTTCTGAAAGAATCAGTAAATGTTCCTGTATATGCGCTTTTAAAAGCAACAAATGGAAATCACAGACACAATTTGTCCAGATTTGTTTTCCATGCAGTAAACAGAAGGCAAAGTGCAATTCTTTAAAGTCATCTAAAGATGAAGAAAACAATATGCTTCTGTTTATGATAAGTTATTTACTTATTTGATTTGATGTTTTGAAAAGGTGTTCTTGCCTTGAGGTCTTTTGGTAAGTTTTAAAGTGCAGATTAATATTTTCGTGACTAAGAAGGTTGTAAATTGCCGTTTCATATTTTACATGTTGATGTATTGTGACCAAAGGCTAAAGTACACTAAAAGTTTTGGGTTCTCTCTCTCTCTCTCTCTCTCTCTCTCCTCTCTCTCTCTCTCTCTCTCTCTCTCTCTCTCTCTCTCTCTCTCTCTCTCTCTCTCTCTCCTCTCTCTCTCTCTCTCTCTCTCCCCCCCCCCCCTCTCTCTCTCTCTCTGATGTACATTTCATTTTATGTTTATATGTTGAATGCATGTGTTGACATTGTCAGGTATAACTGTAATATCGAATTTGATCCCAGTTTTGCTATGCGTTGTGTTTTACTCTGTAACTTTGAGCTAAGATCTGTGGTATTGTTTAAGTCAGCACTTGGGATTTTGAAATATGCATTTTCAGGAGTGCAGTTTAGGTACATGCCAAGGTGTTTAATGTGGCAACGTATTACGGAGGAGCAACGTATTACCAAAGACTGCGTATTACCGAAGACTGCGTATTACCGAAGACTGCGTATTACCGAAGACTGCGTATTACCGAAGACTGCGCGCGAAGTTCTGTTTCATTTTCTTTTTTCTCCTTCCCTTTGAATTGTATTGTGGCCAAAGGCTGAAGTACAATAAATCATTTCAGTGTTCAGTGTTCAGTGTTCTCTCTCTCTCTCTCTCTCTCTCTCTCTCTCCTCTCTCTCTCTCTCTCTCTCTCTCTCTCTCTCTCTCTCTCTCTCTCTCTCTCTCTCTCTCTCTCTCTCTGTGTTTTAAGCACACACATACAGTCAAACACATACATACACACATTACCATCACCATCACTATCGCCATCTTCTTCTTCTTGTTGTTGTTTTTCTTGTTCTTCTTGTTCTTCTTGTTCTTGTTCTTGTTCTTCTTGATCTTCTTGTTCTTGTTCTTCTTGTTCTTCTTGTTCTTCTTGTTCTTCTTGTTCTTCTTCTTCTTCTTCTTCTTCTTCTTCTTCTTCTTCTTCTTCTTCTTCTTCTTTCTTCTAAGCATCTTCCTTTTTTTTTTTTACCTAAACACATTTCTTTCCATATCTCCTTGAAATTGTAGGTTTTGTTTCTCCTCTTCAATATTTATATCACGTTGTGTTGGAAGCTGGGCAGACAGAAAATGGAATCAAAGAAATGAAAATGGCGATCCACGACAATACCACACAGCTTCAATCAAGCCTCTGGCGCATGTTCGTTCATGTGATTATTAGATATTATTGGGGAGAGAAAAAGAACAGGAACGAAAACAAAACATCAAAATAACAGCAACAACAAGACTCCGAAGCAATCTACTCACCTCCTTTTCCCTCCATACTCCAAGAGAGAAGGAAGAAATGGTGAGGGTGGATGAGGATGAGGAGGGGGGGGGAGGAGGAGGAGGAGTAGGAGGGTGAGGAGGAGGGTGAGAAGGAGGAGGAGGAGGAAGAAGAAGAAGAAGAAGAAGAAGAAGAAGAAGAAGAAGAAGAAGGAGAAGGAGAAGAAGAAAAAGAAGAAGAAGAAAAAGAAGAAGAAGAAAAAGAGGAAGAAGAAGAAGAAGAAGAAGAAGAAGAAGAAGAAGAAGAAGAAGAAGAAGAAGAAGAAAAGAGGAAGAAGAAGAAGAAGAAGAAGAAGAAGAAGAAGAAGAAGAAGAAGAAGAAGAAGAAGAAGAAAAAAGAAGAAGAAGAAGGAGAAGAAGAAGAAGAAGAGAGAAGAAGAAGAAGAAGAAGAAGAAGAAGAAGAAGAAGAAGAAGAAGAAGAAGAAGAAAAGAAGAAGAAGAAGAAGAAGAAGAAGAAGAAGAAGAAGAAGAAGAAGAAGAAGAAGAAGACGAAGAAGAAGAAGAAGAAGAAGAAGAAGAAGAAGAAGAAGAAGACGAAGAAGAAGAAATGGTTGAGGAGGAGGAGAAAAAATGGAGGAAGATTAGGAGTAGGAGAAGGAAGAGGAAAGGGAGAACTTCCGTATAAAAAAGAGCAAAAACAACAATTCACACACACACACACACACACACACACACACACACACACACACACACGCACACGCACACGCACACGCACACACAACACACACAAACACACACATACACACGCGCACATACACAGACACACGTACACACGTGCGCGCGCACTCACACACACACACACACACACACACACACACACACACACACACACACACACACACACACACACACACACACGCACACACCACACACACACAAACACACACATACACAAGCGCACATACACAGACACACGTGGACACGTGCGCGCGCACTCACACACACACACACACACACACACACACACACACACACACACACACACACACACACACACACACACACACACACACACAGATCGAAATAAACAGAGACAGATACAGAGTGACGTATCACAAAAAAGACACACAAACAGACAAACAGATAGAAACACGAAAAGATATGAGTAGAACAAGATAAAAAAAAAAAGATGAAATCAAATTTAGAAAAAGAAGATATATTGAAAAGAAAAACGCTAAAAGAAAAGGGGACAAAATGACAAAATATTAGCTAAGAATTTCAGAAAGGTTACAGACACAGGAACATATTCTTTACACAACTTTTTTTTATCTCAGTTTCCTGAAAATTAAAAACTTGAAGATCGAATTGAAACGTTAATATCTTTTTTTTTATTTATTTTATTCTCTCTTGTTTTCATTTTCTTTTGCAAGTTTGCTTTAAATTAAGCTAGTTCTCTCTCTCTCTCTCTCTCTCTCTCTCCTCTCTCTCTCTCTCTCTCTCTCTCTCTCTCTCTCTCTCTCTCTCTCTCTCTCTCTCTCTCTCTCTCTCTCTCTCTTTCTCTTTCTCTCTCCACTGTGTGTGTGTGTGTGTGCGTGCGTGCGTGTGTGTGCATGTGTGCGTGTGTGCGCGCGCTCGCGCGCGCGTGCGTGCGCGTGTACATCTGTGTGTGTGTGTGTGTGTGTGTGTGTGTGTGTGTGTGTGTGTGTGTGTGTGTGTGTGTGTGTGTGTGTGTGTGTACATTATCATCTTACGGAAGATTGGGATTTCTTTTTAATCTTTCCTTGCTCTTTTTCTGTTTGGGTTATTTTCGTGTCTAAGACGTGTGCATCTTTGCAAAGTGCGTCTCCGCTTGTTCTTATCTTCTATCTTACCGCTCTACAGGTGTAAGTAGCGGTATGAAAGTAGCCTTAAAAAGAAACAAAAAGAAGTCACGCTGTGGCCACAGGTGGAGATAGGTCGAATGTATCCGAGACAGAACCTGCCACTCCTGGAGAAAACAAAAAGATGGACTCTGCCTGGTCAGATAATGCTCAGAACGCTACGTGCCAGTGTCAGTGTGTAGGTGTCTCAGTATTGTTTCTACAGGGAGTATTCTCTGGGGTTGAGGATGTAGAAGAAAAGAAAAAAAAATGCTAATGAATCTGGAATCCCACCTGTCCCATCTGTCGGTATCACCGAGTTCGGCGTCAGCCGCGGTACCCAATGATGATGACATGATCCTCTGTCTCCATTTGCTCTGATTTGAAACGGAATAAGATGGTGGAAAAAGGAAAGGAAGGAAGGAAGGAAGGAAGAAAGGAAAGAATGAAGAAAGAAAGAAAGAAAGAAAGAAAGAAAGAAAGAAAGAAAGAAAGAAAGAAAGAAGAAAGAAAGAAAGAAAGAAAGAAAGAAAGAACGAAAGAAAGAGAGAAAGAAAGAGTCAATGAATGAATGAATGAATAAATAAAGGAAGGAAGAAAGGAAGGAAGGAAGGAAGGAAAGAAGGAAGGAAGGAAGGGAGGAAGGAAGGAAGGAACAAAATGAATGAATACAAGAAGGAAGGAAGGAAGGAAGGAAGGAAGGAAGGAAGGAAGGATGGAAGGAAGGAAGGATGGAAGGAAGGAAGGAAGGAAGTGGCACCGACAGAGGTGCATTCAAGATATCAAAATAACCCCATACACAGGGGTGTTATCTTTTTACATCAGTTTAAAGAGTCCACACTTACATCGTATAACTATTCCACGTACATAATGCAAGATCATGCTATCTCGTCATCATGTGTCAACGGAAGAAAGGAAACAAAAAAGAAGGAAACGATTAGTTTTTTTAAGTCTAACGACAAAGTAATCAAACAGAGTAAGAGTAAACAGATCCATCCAATGTTCAATTGAGGACACATGAATGAACGATCACATATTGAATGAAAGAACAGGTGAATGGCATAAAAGCCCATCCAACCAATTTTAGAGAACTTGAAAAGCTTATCGAACCAAATCAAGAAGTTATCAAAAAGCGAATGAGTACACCCTTGCAACAAATATGAGCAAACAAAGAGAGAGAAAAAGTACGGTATGAAAGAAAATAAAACCAGGGAAGAAGAAAATGAATTAAGGCAAGAGGGGTGGATGTATTGGAATGAAAGAATAAATGCAAATGAAAAACAAAAGATCAAATGCAAGAACGAAAGAGTGGAAAAATCAGAATCCAAGAAATATAGAAAGTGGGTGAAATTCAGACATGAACACAGACAAAAAAGGAAAGAAGGGAGGAATAGAACGAAAGAGGGGAAAAAAGAAAGAGACAAACAAAGAAAATAAGAAACAAAGAAACTGACTAGGTGATTGAAAAGAAAGACAAAACAGTGCATGGAGCATGACAGGTGTTGATTTTATGACTTTTTGTTCGCTAGTTACATACCTTGACATATCAAACTATAGATTGAATTTACCAAGCCATTTTTCCTTTTTATGAGAGACAGGTTTTGCTGGTGGTTCAAACTATGAATCCCTTCCCCCTAAATTCCATCAGATTGCAATTGAGTTCAGATAGCAGAACATCAACGCATACCCAATGAATCAACATGGATACTTTGATCTTACTTCACGCAATAGGATGTTTTAGTCAAGCTTCAGTTTTACATTGCTCCCGTTTGGCAACAACATTAGAAACACATTTCTAATAAGAACTTGGCAAGATTAAATTGATGAACTGCTTCATCTGAAAATGTAAAAGAGCTGATATGTACAAATTGTATTTCATTAATTCTGTTTTCACAGCTGATCTGCCATTTATGTACAGAACTAGGGAAGCAATTTATTAAATCAGATTCGTGACAGAACAGGGAAATCTAATAAGCAACAAACTGGAAAGAAACTTTAGTATGGGAGAAGATTGTACAAGTGTTTCATTCGAAGTTCTTATTATGGAACATAAGTTTTAATCAAGGCTTTAATATTGAGCAGCAGCTAAGCAAAAAATTGGAAATCAAGGATGAATATTAATGAAGGGATGAGCTAAGATCACCAAATGTTAAACAAACAAACATTTCCTGTCAAGACAGTATGTTTTAAGGCTAGTAACAGAAGGCGATGGTCTATTGTTTCCAACATACTTATCCCATTATAGTAAATACTTTAAAAGGCTACCTACTCTGAATATCCTCCATATTTTTCCAATTCAGACCACCTAATTCTAGTTATCTACCCCATCCTAGCTACGAGCAAAACACAACTTGCAAGAGCCAACAAGCGACCTCTGGTTACACTTAATGATGACTACTTTTCCTAATGTTTTCCCAATAAACACATCCTTTTATAGGCAGCCATGCGATGGAAAAAAACAGACTAGTTAAGGATTAGCCTGCTGTTTAGGTTTCCTGCTTGGATGAAGAATACATGAACATAAATTAGACAGCATTTTACTCAGTGTGGGTGTTGTTTTAAGATTTGTTTTCAGTTTTAGAACTTGACATTAAATAAACATATTAAGGGTTTGAAAGAAAAGCTGTCATTTTGTGAAAGAATATTGAAGAAACTGTGAGGTTTTGTAATGGCGACATTAAACAAATTCTCCAAACTTACAAAAGCATAAAATATAAAGTTATGTGTCGAAACAGAAACAGAATATGTCCTGTGAGAGTAGAAGTCTCTCATTCAAATTACAGAGACAATAAAACAAACCCAAACACCCCTCCTTATCACCACTAGGAAAATCCCCACACAACTCAGAATAAACATTTACAAAAAAAACTACCCTACTCCCTTCAAAAGTCATGAATTAAAAAAATAAGAAAGAGCACAACAAAAATAAAACAAAGGAGCAGGAAATACAAAAAAAAATGCTGCACCAAATTTCTCAAACCAAACAAGAAATAAAATTTCTTAAAAAATAACTAGCCAAAAACAATAGCATTACAGCAAAGAAGTAAAAAAAAAAAAAGAATAGCCTTCAATCTGAAAGAAAGAAACCTGCACCCTGTCCTACCCTACTTGATTTCATGTTGTCTGACTGACTCAACTCCCTATCTTTTACCCTCGCCCTTCTCCTCTCCCAATGTCCTCCCGTGACCTACCTTCACGGTGACAATGACAAGTCACGTCTCTGTGCCCACGCACGAGCGCAAAGTATACCCTTACTCAGGCAGACTTTCCAGCAATCACGTCCACCACACTGGCACGCAAGGGTGCGTGTATCACGCACATGTACTTGTCAAGTTAGCCAGGAGAGGCAATGATTGACTTCTTAACCTTTAAGCTTGGTGAAGTAGAGGACTGTCTGAGGCAGTGATAGTTTTCATCCAGAAGAGTTAAGCTGGGAAGGATGGTGATTAATCCACATCTGCGTTTAATCTTTATTGACAGCCTATGCTTCTCTTTCTGTCAGTCCTGAGTGGCGTGTGTGTGTGTGTGTGTGTGTGTGTGTGTGTGTGTGTGTGTGTGTGTGTGTGTGTGTGTGTGTGTAGGAGAGAGAGAGAGAGACAGAAGAGAGAGAGAGAGAGAGAGATGGAGAGAGAGAGAGAGAGAGAGAGAGAGAGAGAGAGAGAGAGAGAGAGAGAGAGAGAGAGAGAGAGAGAAGAGAGAGAGAGAGAGATTGACAAATGCAGAGAGACATAGAGAGAGAGATGGAAATACTGAAATTTCAGTTTTTAAGCTTTTGCCTAAACCAATGGTTTTGTCTCTTGTTGAAATAATCAAAGTGCTGGATTGTACATAAAAAATATGTTATTCATTTGACAGCTACATTAAAAATGTATGCATTGATAAAGCTAAAGCATAAACAAACTGCACTTTTCACTGAATTAGAAGAAACCTTCATAAGTCAAACATATGCATACAGTGAGGAACTTCCAAACAGCTATCATTGCAAACTTTTCCTCAGCATGTATTTCCAATCTGGCAGTAATTCCGTATAACTTATTTGACAAAAATGCATATTTAGAATGAACCCTAACAGCAACAACAGCAGCAACAACAGCAGCAACAACAACAGCAACAACAACAATTTCCGAGACTGATGGAAAAATCAGTTGTTTAATATCTGTGTCTGCCTCTTTGTCAGTCTCGTTTTCTTTGTTTGCTTGTCTGTTGTCTGTTTTAGTCTCTCTCTCTCTCTCTCTCTCTCTCTCTCTCTCTCTCTCTCTCTCTCTCTCTCTCTCTCTCTCTCTCTCTCTCTCTCTCTCTCTCTCTCTCTCTCTCTCTCTCTCTCTCTCTCTCTCTCTCTCTCTCTCTCTCTCTCTCTCTCTCTCTCTCTCCAATCCTTTTCACTTCCACCACTATCCTTCTCTCATCTCAACTTTAAGAAAAGAAACACATTTGATAACGAGCAAGCAAATATATGTGTGAGAAGAGGGGATATAAAAACAGTACAGACAATTTAAAAGAAGAAAAAGAAATCAGCATAGAAAAAAGTTAAAATGAGGAGCAAAGAAACAAAGACATCATGTAGCCTAACTGAATTCCGAATTGCAGAGGGACTTATGTCAAGTCTGACTTTTTATAGAAATGAACATTTCAAGCAGAAAGGGACAGACTTCAGTCCCTTGGTGAAGCTTTCAGCAAGTGGGTCAGGCAGAAGAATACAGAAAAAGAGAGAGACCAAAAGAGAGCAGGGAGTAGGATAGCCAAGTGGATAGAGCATTTTGCTCTCCAATCGTTTTCACTTCTGCCACTCTCTTCCTCTGATCTCATCTTTAAGGTGGAGAGACATTTGAGAACGAGCAAGCACATGTATGGGTGAGAAGAAGGAATATGAAAACAGACAATTTAAAAGAAAAAACAAATAAGGAATGCTTCAGATAAACTCTCTGTCTCTGTCTCTGTATTTACATATCTCTATCTATGTGTTTGTGGCTTGTGTGTATGTGTCTCTTTGTGTCTGTGTGTCTGAGTCTATTTGTGTTTGTGTGACTGAATCTTTGTCTGTCTGTCTGTCTGTCTGTCTGACTCTGCTGTGTGTGTGTGTGTGTGTGTGTGTGTGTGTGTGTGTGTGTGTGTGTGTGTGTGTGTGTCTAGTCTGTCTGTCTGTCTGTCTGTCTGTCTGTCTGTCTGTCTGTCTGTCTGTCTGTCTGTCTGTCTGTCTGTCTCTCTCTCTCTCTCTCTCTCTCTCTCTCTCTCTCTCTCTCTCTCTCTCTCTCTCCTCTCTCTCTCTCTCTCTCTCTCTCTGCTTCTGTTCTTTTATTTCCTATTTCCTAGGGGGACGGATAGCCTAGTGGTCAGAACATTGCGCTGGCAATTTGACGACCCGGGTTCGAGTCCGGTCGAGGAAATTTTCTTCCTGGAGTTAACATCAGTGCTGACTCCACTCACCCCAAAAGTCCTTCGGATGATACTTTAAACCGAGGCCCCGTGTGCGAACGCACGCAGAACATCTTGCGCACACGTTAAATCCTATTCCGCTTTTCGTAAGAGTAGGCCATCGTGTGCCGGTGGGAACAGATGACAATATTTACAAAACTGCATACACACGGGGACCGGATGAAAAAAAGCACATGATTGCTTATTCTGTTATCCTCGATATATAAGAATAAATAAATATTTCTGTCCCATCTATGCATGTCTCTTGTTTCTAAGTAGCTCAAAAAGGTAATGCCAGACAAAAAGTTGTAAGAGAAAAACAAAGAAAGAACAAAAGAAAAAAACTATGTAAAAAGATAGGAAAGTGAAAAAGGAAGAAGTAAAAAACAAATGAAGAAAAAAGAAAGAAAGAAAGAAAAACAGAAAGGAAAGGAAAGAAAGAAAGAAATGAGAAATTGTTTCTGACATCTTTTGATCATATTACCATATTTTTTTCATTTACTGATCTCCTCTTTTCATGTAAACCATTCAGCTATGAAATTAACGAAATTAAACCAGTTTGTCTGCATGGAAGTGAAATAAAAGGCAAAAGCCGCAGTAGAGAAGAAAGACGACAGACAGACAGAGAAAGAGAAAGATTGAGAGCGAGAGCGGGAGCGAGAGAGAGAGAGAGAAGAAAGAGAGAGAGAGAGAGAGAGAGAGAGAGAGAGAGAGAGAGAGAGAGAGAGAGAGAGAGAGAGAGAGGAGAGAGAGAGAGAGAGAGAGAGAGAGAGAGAGAGAGAGAGTGTGTGTGTGAGAGAGATAGAGACAGACAGACAGACAGACAGACAGACAGACAGACAGAGAGGCAGACAGACAGACTCACAGACAGACAAACAGACAGACAGACAGACAGACAGACAGACAGACAGACAGAGTCACAGTGTGTATCTGTTTGCACGGGAAGGCATGCGCGCACGTGTGTGTGTGTGTGTGTGTGTGTGTGTGTGTGTGTGTGTGTGTGTGTGTGTGTGTGTGTGTGTGTGTGTGGTGTGGTGTGGTGTGGTGTGGTGTGGTGTGTTGTGTGTGGTGTGTTATGTTGTGTTGTAGTGTGGTGTGGTGTAGTGTGGTGTGGTATGGTGTGTGTATTTGTGAGAGTGTGTGTGTGTGTGCACGGTGTGTGTGTGTATGTGTGTGTGTATGCATACACACTGGATCAGGCATCCATGAACAGCAGGGGCTTTTTAAGTGGTATTTTATGTATACTCAACTAGAAAATGCATCAGCAAGCACCATCAAAATGACTCAACCTCCCCTGGTTGATGGTCTTATGTTGACCAGTTATATATTTTATATAATATATATTTTTATATTATATATAGATGTTTTAGTACAAAAATAACTATTTTTTGTGTACAAGTAATCTTACAACATGAAACACAAAATTACAATGAAAACATTTTGAAGCAAAGATGGGGAATTAAACTTCACATTATTCCACGTTACTGTGACTCTCCTAATCACTCCTAATACCAGGTTTCACTCTGTCATCCCCCCACATCTGGGTGTTTTTTTTTTTTAACATTTTCACATCCTCCCTCCTCCTCTCACTCACATTACCAATGACAAGTCATGGATTGCGTGGGCGTCTGTGTGTGTGCAGGTGCACAAAGTATACAGTTACTCAGGCAGGTGTCAATGACCACATCTGCCCATGCACGGGAGTGAATGAGTGTGCGTGTCTCACGCACTCCTGTTAGGTTAGTTAGCTAGAGGCAATGATGGACTCAAAAGCCTTACAGCACAGATATTCGAGACTGACTGATGCAATGTTTTTCTTTTCCTTTCTTTGTCTTCAAGGAGAGGGACTCATCTGGCAATGACCATTTTCCAGAAGTGTGCTTTGTTTTGTCTTTATTGACAGAATGGGGGTGTTTCTGCTCTGATGCTAGTATTGTGTGTGTGTGTGTGTGTGTGTGTGTGTGTGTGTGTGTGTGTGTTGTGTGTGTGTGTGTGTGTGTTTGTGTGTGTTGTGTGTGTGTGTGTGTGTGTGTGTGCGTGTGTGTGCGCGTATGTGTGTGTGTGTGAGAGAGAGAGGGAGATAGAGATGTGAGAAAGAGAGAGAGAGGGAGATAGAGATAGAGAGGGAAAGAGCATGTGTGTGTACATGTTTTCAGATGTGTGTGTATGTAGTGTGTGCATATGCCTGCATGTGTGTGAGTGTGTGTGTGAGTGTGTGTGTGTGTGTGTGTGTGTGTGTGTGTGTGTGTGTGTGTGTGTGTGTGTGTGTGTGTGTGTGTGTGTGTGTGTGTGTTGTGCATTTTTGCTTATTTTTTTGGCTATCCATTTTTTGATCATTTATATCTACCCTTTACACCCATACCATTTCTCTGAACCCTCTTCATGGCAACTTTTTATATCCATGCCCACTCTAATGCAGAGCAATGATCTCTCCAAGAACAACAATGTTTACAATAATGACAAGAACAGTAACACAACAACAACAGAAGTTATACACATACACTGTACAGACCTATAAGACATAGTCAATAAACAGCCTCCGATGGGAAAAAAACAGAAACACCATAGGGAGCAAAAAAAGAAACCTGTAGTACTCTGGTAATCAATGAATTACTAAGTAAGGTAAAAAGAGAAAAAAAAAAAAGAGAACAAGCAAGCAAGACTCTGAGAAAGTCGGTCATAATCAAACAGAGATGTCAAACAGAGATAGCGAGAAAGCATCAAGAATAAAGGATGAATTAAACACCTACATTTGTGT
This sequence comes from Stramonita haemastoma, assembly GCA_030674155.1. Taxonomy (NCBI): domain Eukaryota; kingdom Metazoa; phylum Mollusca; class Gastropoda; order Neogastropoda; family Muricidae; genus Stramonita; species Stramonita haemastoma. Next base: position 10,473,784 of record CM060326.1, on the reverse strand, counting down.
AATCTAATTCTCTGGTAAAGAGAGACCTAAGTCAAGTCTGGCTTGCTGTAGATATAAGCATTGTGGATGGAAATGGACAAACTCCAATTTGCAGTCGAAGCTTCCAGCCAACAGACAAAATGGACAGAGAAATAGAGAACAGACAGACAAAGACACAGAGAGCTTAATGCAGAGAGGAGGAGAGAGAGAAGAGAGAGAGAGAGAGAGAGAGAGAGAGAGAGAGAGAGGAGAGAGAGAGAGAGAGAGAGAGAGAGGAGAGAGAGAGAGAGAGAGAGAGAGAGAGAGAGAGAGAGAGAGGAGAGAGAGAGAGAGAGAGAGAGAGAGAGAGAAGAGAGAGAGAGGAGAGAGAGAGAGAGAGAGAGAGAGAGAGAGAGAGAGAGAGAGAGAGAGAGAGAGAGAGAGAGAGAGAGAGGAGAGATACAGACAGACAGACAGACAGACAGACAGACAGACAGGCAGACAGACACAGATTGGAAAAGGATGCGACTTTGGCTCCATCGTTGTCATGTTGTTTTGATCATAAATTGTTATTACATTTATCTTTTAGAATTGAAAGATACATATATCATGCCTTAGACAAGACACCATATGAACATCTTTTCAAAGGCTGTGGAATTGTTTGATTGTGGTTAATTCAGCTTTCCAGATCTAAAGAGCCATAGGGACATTGGAGCAAAATATCAAAATAGGTTTCCTAAAATTGTGGATGAGACTCTAATCTGTGAGAATGATTGCTGTTTGTCTTTAATCACAGAGCAAAATCACTCCCTCTCTTCTGCTACCAAGAAAAAGGGGCAAAACCTAAACATTTCATAAAACCCCAAAACTAATCAAACCTTTTTCTTTATTTGAAACAACATCTAATTTTTTGAAACTCAAAGCAACCATGGTAAAGTAGATCCAAAGGTGCAACAAAATGTAGACATACAACAAAATAGCAGCCTCCCACCCCCACCCCCCAAAAAAAGCAAAAAGTCCTAAGAAAGCAAGCAAATGAATGCACGACATCTGATCAAATAGATACAAATAAAGCACATTATATACAAAAAAATATATAAAAACCAAATCCAATACCCTTCTATTTGACTCGAGAATTGCCCCC
>CM060326.1:10449840-10457582 GCA_030674155.1 Stramonita haemastoma | reverse complement strand
AAACAAAAAAACAACAACAACATAAAACCAACTTTGCCAAATGAGTGGAAATGAGAGGATCAGGATAAAGAAAACAGAGAGACAGACAGACAGACAGACAGGCAGACAGACAGACACACACACATACAGACAGACACACAGACAGGCAGGCAGGTAGACAGACAAAGATACCCACACAGAGACCGAGAGACACAGTGTGTGTGTGTGTGTGTGTGTGTGTGTGTGTGTGTGTGTGTGTGTGTGTGTGTGTGTGTGTGTGTGATTTTGATTTATTCTTTTATATCGAGGATAATAGAATAAGCACTCGAGTGCTTTTTTACATCCAGTCCCCGTGGGTATGCAATTTTGCAAATGTCATCTGTTCCCACCGCTACACGATGGCCTACTCTTATGAAAAGCGGAGCAGGATTTAACGTCTGCGCAAGATGTTCTGCGTGCGTTCGCACGAGGGGCCTCGGCTCGATTCCGGTCGAGGAGATTTTTCTCCCGGAGTTAACATCAGTACTGACTTCACTCTCCCCAAAAGTCTTTTGGATGAGACTTTAAACAGAGGCCCCGTGTGCGAACGCACGCAGAACATCCTGCGCACACGTTAAATCCTGTTCCGCTTTTCGTAAGAGTAGGCCATTGTGTGCCGGAGGGAACAGATGACATTTACAAAACTGCATACACACGGGGACTGGATGTAAAAAAGCACAAGAGTGCTTATTCCATTATCCTTGATATAAAATAATAAATCAAAATCAAATCAAATCAAAATCGGTTTATAGTCTCATCTGAACGACTTTTGGGGAGAGTGGAGTCAGCACTGACGTTAACTCCAGAGGAAAAATCCCCTCCACTGGGAATCGAACCCAGGTGTTCAAATTGTGTGTCTGTGTGTGTTATTCCCAGGTGGTCCAATTGTGTGTCTATCTGTGGGGGCTTGTGCAGGCAGGCGTGGGTGCTTTTCTTAATGACTGTTTCTAAATACTGCAGCAAAGAGATAAAATTACAATTCACTTGTTAAGTCATGCTGGACTCCATTAATTTCTCCCAAAGTTAACTTTCACTCTGCCATCTTCACATCCTTTTTTAAATTCTCTTCTCTCTCTCTCTCTCTCTCTCTCTCTCTCTCTCTCTCTCTCTCTCTCTCTCTCTCTCTCTCTCTCTCTCTCTCTCTATATATATATATATATATATATATATATATTATCTTTGTCTCTCTCTGTCTATCTGACAGTCTGTCTGTCTGCTCCCCCCCCCCCCCCCACCTCTCTCTCCCTCTCTCTCTCTTTCTCCTGAGTGGTGACAAGTGAACACTGCCTGCATGGTTGTGCAAAGCACATACACAAAGTATACATTAATTACTCAGGCAGATTTCAATTGACCACGCCCACATTGGCATGCCAAATGTGTGTGCCTCACGCTCTTGTGTTAGCTAAGTTAGCCACAGGCAATGATTGACACAAAGGCCTACAGTCCAGTATATAGAGACTGACCTGTGACATATTTGCTTGCTTATTTCTTTTGTTTTTGCTTTGTGTTTGTTTGTTTGTCTTTTTTGGGAGGGGGTGATGGAGACAAGTGTGGGAGGTGTGTGTGGGGGGGAGGGGGGGCTAGCTTAACAAGGGAACTATAACCATTTTCCAGAAGGGTACTTTGTTTTGATTGATAGCTAGTGCTTCAGTCTGCTGTGTCATTAGGTACCTCTCTGTGTGCGTGTGTGTTATAGTGTGTGTGTGTGTGTGTGTGTGAAAGTGTGTGTGTGTGTGTGTGTGTGTGTGCGCGCGCGTGTGTGTGTACGTGCGTCTGTGTTTACCTCTCAATGTGTGCGTGTGTCACACTGTCAATGTATTTTCCTTTCCTTTTTTTGTCCTGTATACCCATACCCTTTCTGTGAATCATAGTTCATGGCACTACATTTACTGCATCTGTCAGCGCTAGTACTGGACATTGATTTCAGCCGCCCCAAAAAACAAACAAAAACAACCTTTACGATGGTGACAATAACAATAACGCAACAACATTAGCAGAAGCTACACACAGACAAACTGTGAATCTATAAGACAGTCCAAAGACTGTTTCATGTGAAAAAAGAACAAGAAGAAGCAGAATAGAGGCAGTATGCCAAACATATGTTATAACTAAGTGGTTAGAACCCCTTCGGTTTCACACCTGGAGAAATATAAAGTCTTGGGCTTGAACCTTAATATTGACATCTGGCGAATTAAGGAGAGGGGTTATTTTTATATCCCAGATCAACTTAAAATACACACCTACTAGTGCCTTAATTCCCTTTGTGTATGAACACATGTAGACTACATTCGCACGTTAAATACCCAGTAGTTCATTACAGCATTCTGCGGATTATGGAAATATAAACATAATACCCAGCATGCATCCTGTATAAAAAGCAAACTAGCTCCTCTGAAATCAGAATGTATTGGTTGTGGCCAGCAGCAGGCAAAACAGCAGAGTAAAAAGTATGGGAAAAGACCAGGTTCTACGCATCCTACCCATAAAGGGAACGAAAAGAAGGGAAGAGAAGAGAAGAGAAGAAACAAGAAGAGAGAGAGAAGAGAAGAGAAGAGAAGAGAAGAGAAGAGAAGAGAAGAAACAAGAAGAGAAGAGAAGAGAAGAGACGAGAGAGAGAGAGAGAGAGAGAGAGAGAGAGAGAGAGAGAGAGAGAGAGAGAGAGAGAGAGAGAGAGAGAGAGAGAGAGAAGAGAGAAATAAAGCATGAAAGAAAGAAAGCCTGGAGTAGCTAACTTTATAAGTAATGCTATACCAGGCACCCACCCACCTTCCAATAAAAAAAGAAAAGAAATGAGAACGAGCAAGCAAGAGTGAGAAAACCGTCAGGAATCAGACAGAGATAGGTAGAAAAGCACAGAGAGAATTGGGGACAAATTGAGGACCCCACGTTCCTGTAATCTAATTCCATCGTAAAAAAAAATATAGAGAGGAGAGGCTTATGTCAAGTCTGGCAGACTGGCTGGCTATAGGAATTCAGCATTCCAGACATAAATGGACAAACTCTTCTCTCCATGGTTGAATCTTCCAGAAAGTAGAGCAAACAGTGGAGGGCATAATTATACAGAGACAAACAGACGGACAGACACAGAGACAGAGAGGGAGAGGAAGAGTGAGGGAGGGAGAGAAAGAGGAAGAAAAAGAGAGACAGACAGAGAGAGGGTGAGAGAGAGGCAGAGAGATAGAAAGAAAGGGAAAGAGAGAGAATAAACCATGAAAGAGAGCCTGGAGTAGCTAACTGAATAAGCAATGTAATACTAGGCACCAAAAAGAAAAAAAGAAAGAAAGAATGAGAACAAGCAAGCAAGAGTGAGAAAACCGTCAGGAATCAGACAAGGATAGGTAGAAAAGCACAGAGAGAATTGGGGACAAATTGAGGACGCCACGTTCCTGTAATCTAATTCCATCGTAAAAAAATAAAGGGAGGAGAGGCTTATGTCAAGTCTGGCAGACTGGCTGGCTATAGGAATTCAGCATTCCGGACAGACATTGACAAACTCTTTTCTCCATGGTGGAATCTTCCAGAAAGTGGAGCAAACAGTGGAGGGCATAATTTATACAGAGACAAACAGACGGACAGACACAGAGACAGAGAGATAGGAAGAGTGAAGGAGGGTGAGAAAGAGAGAGATGGTGAGAGAGAGAGAGAGAGAGAGAGAGAGAGAGAGAGAGAGAGAGAGAGAGAGAGAGAGAGAGAGAGAGAGAGAGAGAGAGAGAGAGAGAGAGGGGGGGGCGGGGCAGAGGAATAGAAAGAAAGAGAAACATTTAGAGAGAAAAAAGAGAAAGAGAGAGAGAAGAAAGTATGAAAGAAAGTGAGCCTGTAGAGTAGCTAACTGAATAAGCAATGTTATACCAGGCGCCCCAAAAATAGGAATGAGAACAAGCAAGAAAGAGTGAGAAAGCTGGCAGGAATCAGACAAGGATAGGTAGAAAAGCACAGAGAGAATTGGGGACAAATTGAAGACTCCACGTTCCTGTAATCTAATTCCATCGTAAAAAAATAAAGAGAGGAGAGGCTTATATCAAGTCTAGCAGACTGGCTGACTATAGGAATTCAGCATTCCAGACAGACATTGACAAACTCTTTTCTCCATGGTGGAATCTTCCAGAAAGTGGAGCAAATAGTGGAGTGCATAATTATACAGAGAGAGGGGGAGGAGGGAGGGAGAGAGAGGGAGAAAAGCAGAAAGAGAGAGATGGTGACAGAGAGAGAGAGAGAGAGAGAGAGAGAGAGAGAGAGAGAGAGAGAGAGAGAGAGAGAGAGAGAGAGAGAGAGAGAGAGAGAGAGAGAGAGAGATTAAACAGATATAGATAGATAAAGAAAGAAATACAGAAATACAGAAATACAGAAAACAGAAAGAAAGAAAGAAAGAAAGAAAGAAAGAAAGAAAGAAAGAAAGAAAGAAGAAGAAAGAAAAAGAGAAAGAAAGAGAGAGGAGAGAGAGAGAGAGAGAGAGATAGACAGACAGACAGACAGACAGACAGACAGACATACCAACAGAGAGACATACCAACAGAGAGACAGATTAGATAAACAGACAGACATACAGACATACATACATACAGACAGACAGACAGACAGAGACCACCACATAGCGAGGGGACGGTGGGGTGGGGAGTCAGAAGGAGGGACGGACACAGTGTCAAAGATACACATCTATACAAAGACAGAGACAGACCGACAGAGACAGAGAAAGAGAGATAGATAGATAAAGAGATAGGCAGGCAGACAGTCGGGCAGACAGAGAGACAGACAGATTGACACTGACAGACAGAATGATTGACAGACAGAGAGACAGACAGAGAGACAGAGAGACAGACAGAGATACAGAGAGAGAGACACAGAGAAACGAACACAAGAAATATAGCTATATTCATAGCTAGATAAAATAAGTAAACACTTGGTTTTTTATGTATTGTTGTTTGTTCTATGTTTCTTATTATAGCGAGATAAATGGATAAATAGATAAATAAATTGCTTTTTCTTTACATTGTTTTGTTTTAAGTATTGTTCTTTGTTTCTGGTTATAGCTAGATATATAAATGGATAAATAGATGTACACATTGTGTGTTTTATGCGTTGTTGTTCTATGTTTATCGTTATTGCCATTGTTAACCTTGTCCATAGCAAGGATAAAGAGAGGTCAATAAACCATGAGGAGAGGAGGGGAGAGGGGGGAGAAGGAAAACAGAAGGCAGAAGGAGACAAAAAAAAGAGAAAACGACTGAAGACGGATGTTGAGGAATCCGAGAAAGGGCTTGGATTATTGTGAGGGACGGGGGTGGGGGGTGGGGGTGGGGGGGACTCAGAAGGAGTAAGCAAGAGTTCCAGACTGCCAAAGAGGGATTCAAACAGAGATGAGAAGAGAGGGGGTAGGGGTGAGGGTGGAAGGAGGGGGGGGGGTGGAGAAGCTTAAAGGAAAACGGGCAACAAATTGAAGACCCTACATACCTGAAATCTAATTTGGCATGGCAAGAAAGAACTTATGTCAAGTCTGGCTCCCCGCAAAACTAAGCATTCTGAACAGAGAATATGGCAGACTTCAGTCCATTTACAAGTAGAGAGAAAGATGTGTGCACGTGTGTGTGTGTGTGTGTGTGTGTGTGTGTGTGTGTGTGTGTGTGTGTGTGTGTGTGTATGCGTGTGTGTGTGTGTGTGTGTGTGTGTGTGTGTGTGTGTGTGTGTGTGTGTGTGGAGAGAGGGTGTGTGTGTGTGCTTTTTTACATCCAGTCCCCGTGTGTATACAGTTTTGTAAGGCTTGTCATGTGTTCCCACCTGCACACAATGACCTACTCTAACGAAATGCTGTGTGTGTGTGCGTGTGTAATCAAATACAGAAAGAGATATACACACACACACACACACACACACACACACACACACACACACACACACACACACACACACACACACACACACACACAGAGGCAGACAGAGCCAGAGACAGAGAAAGAGACAGAGATATTTTAATTGGGCCTGCTACATAGACATGGATATATCTTTTTAAATCACATTAATGACTTGAACAAATCAAAACAAGACAAAACAAAAACAAAACAAAACAAAAATCCCATTGAGAAAAGAAAAGTCACGTAAGCCAGGACAAACAGAGGCAATATCATGCCCTTAATGAGTCTCACACTCCGCCATTAATTAATCACGATTCTCAAATCAACTCCGCCCTCTTCTTTTCAACCACCCTCCAATCTCTTTTCCCCTATCCCCTATCCCCATCCACCTCCCCCCTCCCCTCATCCCCTTCACCTTTGTTTGGACTTTCAAGTCGCAGCGTGCACGCGCACACATGCACAAAGTATGCGCTTTCTTCAACAAAGACTTTTTTTAGTTTCCAATGAAAGACGCTGTATGCTGTGTGTGTACCTCAGACACCGCTAGTATTTTGTTGAGTGTATGAGAGGCAGTGACTCTTTTAAGGCTATGGTTTATTGCACACTGGCTGTTTGAACAGTAGTTTTGCTTTAGTTTGGTTGGTTTGGGTTTGGTTGGGTTTGGGTTGAAATAATTTGAAACAGATTTCACACTGTGCAAAAACTACTTTTTGTCAAGACTACTTAGTCTTAATTGAAAACTCCCAGTCCCTTAGGTAACCTTTCAGTAGTCAAGTCAAGTCAAAATTTTATTTCTAGATGATGTATTTATGAAGCAATGGATTTGGGTGTTTTTTTTTCATCGAGCCATCTACCTTAGGAAAGAAACTCAAACAACCACAAAAGACCAAAATGAAACACCAAAAGGAAACCACAAGCAAACAAGCGAATCAAAAGGAAAAGATGGATGTGACCAAGCTAAACCTTAAGTGACTGCTGTGATATTTCAACAAACAGTTTCCGTCTCATATCATGAAATCAAATTTATTGTTTTAACTTTCTACAGAGCGACAAAGGCAAGCAAGAACCCTTTTAACAATAATCTTTTGAGTGGGGGTAGGAGAGTCTCCCTGAAATGAAAAATCCATCAGTGACTCGAAAGAGCAGTGCCATGATATGATGTAACACTGCGATTCTAATGCTCTGACCACGACAATATCCTGTCCCATATTCACATATTAAGAGGAGAGAGAGGGAGAGAGAGAGAAAGAGAGAGTGAGAGAGAGAGGTGAGGGAGAGAGAGAGTGAGAGGGGGAGGGAGAGAAATAGATCGAGAGAGAGAGAGACAGACAGACAGACAGACACAGAGAGATACAGAGAGATACAGAGATACAGACAGACAAGACAGACAGACAGACAAGACAGACAGACAGACAGACCAAGACAGAGACAAGCAGACATACAGACAAATAAACAGCCAGACAAAGCCAAAACACATACCAAAAACCTTCAAGTTTCAAAATTGGCCCACGATCAAAGGCAATGAATGCAAAACATTCTTAAAACGTGCCCTTACAAACAACAAAAAATCCCTAAACCCTAAATAAAATAAAATAAAATTTTAAAAATCCATCCTTTTATTCACAATGCAGCCTCCCCCATCTTCTTCGCTGGAGTCACCACCTCCAACCCACCTTCCACCCCACCCCAAGTGTCCACCATATTCCATCTCTCCCCTCAAACCCATACACCAACTCCTCATCCCTCCCCCCCCAATCAGCCTCCCCTCCCCACCCTACCCAACCCCACCCCACCCCTCTTTCTCCTTCTCCCACCACCACCCCCCCTCAAACTTGGTAGTAAAAAAAAAAAAAAAAACACCGGACAATCGCGCCTAAT
>CM060326.1:10442340-10444840 GCA_030674155.1 Stramonita haemastoma | reverse complement strand
GCACAGGATAATGCCAAGAGACTGGCACACAAAGCAAGACTGACAAACAAACAAACCCAATCCTAAAAACTCAAGAACTGATTGACAATGCTGTCCAAATAATTAATCTGTTTCAACAAACACACACACACTTGTTCCTCAATTTCCCCACAAGGAAGTGACTAAACACCCATCATAACTGAACGAAACACACCCAGAAGACTACAGCAGCAACAGGGACACAATTACTGCATGTCAGTGTGACCGTTAGCAAAGTAAACGAGCTTGCTTACTTTAATTGGGGAAAAAGGGCAACTGCAGCTCTGCAGTTAAAGATGGCAAAGGACGGAAGAAATAACCAGGGGACGTTCCTTTAGAGGAAGCTCTTTGGGACTGAGAAAATAACAGGCAATAAAACATGCCCTGCAAATACTGTTGCATAGCCGGTGTTACAGGGTAGGTGAGCGACCCTACCTCAAATTTTTATCAGTGGCCATGTTAGTTTTTTTGTTTGTGTTGTTGTGGTGATGGTGGTGGTGGTGTTGTGGTGGTGGTGTGATGTGGTGTGGTGTAGTGTGGTGTGGTGTGGTGTGGTGTGGTGTGGTGTGGTTTTGGGGTGTGGTGTGGTGTGGTGTGGTGTGGGGTGGTGTGCATGTGGTGGTTTGGTATGGGATGATGTGATTTGATGTGGTATGTAATGATGTGTTTTTGCAATACATTGTGATGTGGTGTGGTGTAGCATGTAGTGTGGTTGGGTGTGGGATAATGTGATGCCGTGTGACGTGCTGTAATGAGATATAGTAGCTTTATGGTGTGACTTATTATTGTAGAGCAGTTCAATAGATAAATAAATAAATGAATAAAATATAAATAAATAAATAATAAATAAATAAACAAATTATTTTAACACCTTGCCCGGCCCTTTATCAACATCGCAACCCCTGTGACAACACCTCGCCCCCTCCCAACCATCACCACCATCATCACTCCCACCTTATTTCCATCACCTACTTAAAATAACCTGTCAGTTTAATCAATACCCACAAAGTTGGCCAGATACTGGAGGACTAGAGGGCTGACATGAGAACGGTGGTCTAGAGGTAACGCACCTGCCTAGAAAGCAAAAAGTCCCAGTTGGAAGTGTGCTGTAGTTTGATCCCTGTCTGGGCCCAAACCTTCCCCCCCCCCCTCCATTAGACCATCAGTGGGGGTCTGGGTGCCAGTCTTTCAGATGAGACAAAAAACCCGAGGTCCCGTGTGTTACACGAAATTATTTAGCACACGTAAAAGAACCCACGGCAACAAGAAATGTCTCTGGTAAAATTCTGTAGAAAAAAGCCACTCTGATAGAGTAAACAAATACAATTACAGACAGGAAAAGAAACAAAAAATAATGGGTGGCGCTGCTCTGTGGCGACACCCTCTTTCCAGATGAGAGCAGCCCAAATTTCACGCAGAGAAATATCCCGTGACTAAAAGTGGGGTAAAAACAAAATAAAAATGAAAAGGGGATTGAAGAAAAAAGAAGAGGGAGCATTTTTCTTCCCTAGCACCGGTGTACAAGCGCACGCAACCCAAGCGTGTAATAAGCACAGGGGCGGTAATACAGAAAGCAGCTTTGAAGACTTCATTACTGAAAAACACGCCCTTCTTCCTTCCGCCAAGGCTGAGAGAGACAGGGGAGAAAGTGGGAGACGGGGAGAGAGAGAAAAGGGGAGAGGGGGGAGTAGTAGGAGGAAGAGGGGAGAGAGGTGGGGGTGGGGGAGGGGGGGAGGAGCGAGATGTTGAGAATAGAAATTCTTCCCCCAATCTGCTCTTGACTCCTCTGCAATTACTGCTGCTGGTGTCCAATTATGCCAAGTTTTCTTCACACACAGACAGACAGACAGACAGACAAACACAAAACACACACACACACACACACACACACACACACACACACACACACACACACACACACACACACACACACACACAGAGACCCACATGCAGGCACAAACACAAAACATCGGTAGACGTTCACATTCCTTGTCCTTCCATAGTTCTCTCACTCACTCCACATGCTTGTGCATGCATATAAGCGCGCACACATACCAACACGCGAGCACGCACACGTGCACACACACGCAAGCACACACGCACGCACACACACACGCAGGCATGCACATATCACACCCTACACTTCATTATAAAACACACACACACACACACACACACACACACACACACAACACACACACACACACACACACACCACACACACACACACACAACACGTACACACACTACACACACACACACACACACACCACAACCCACCCACCACCCATCCCCCTTACACAAGCCCCATCCAGACAACCTAAACACTATGACACAAAACAAAACGCTAAACATCGCACACAATCACTCAAACTGAAAACCACCCCGACCCCAAACCCCTGACTCCCCCCCTCCAGCCCACCACCAACACTGGCATAAAAGGTACCAGTAATGAAGAAGCCATTGCAAGACACTGGTTAGG
>CM060326.1:10434840-10439840 GCA_030674155.1 Stramonita haemastoma | reverse complement strand
GGTCCCGTGAGCGAACGCACGCAGAACATCTTGCGCACACGTTTAACCCTGTTCCGCTTTTCGGGAGAGTAAGCCATTGTGTGCCAGTGGGATAAGATGATAAACTTTACAAAACTTCTTTCGCACGGGGACTGGATCGAAAAATGTTCATGGGTGCTTAATCCAGTATCCTCGAATAGAAGAATAACAACTATTTCTCAAAAAATAATAACTCAATTTGTACGTTTTCTCCTACATGTTTGTTTTGCTATTCCCTTCAAGTACTAGTAAAAATAAAGTCATTGTAATTATCTTTAAATAAAGTCATTTTAATTATTTATGCTACATAAAACAAACTAAAACTTATACCTTTATAGTTCACACAGTAAAACACCTTCAAAGTCTGTGATGAAAACAGACAGACTGGATAAACATACAGACTGGATAAGCATACAGACACACAGATAGACAGACGTTAGTCGCATATACCCTTGCAGAAATTAAAGAACAAAGCAAAAGCACTGACAGAAGGAATTCAAAAGGTGTGCTAGAGACAAAAAAAACAGTTTCTCCACTCCATATTATTTTTGCATATCCTTCCATCAGGAATTGGTTTTTTCACTCTGCTCTGTAAAATTGAACGCTTCCTTCTCTCATTTTTTGCTGGTTGTTTTTAGAGACCTCCTGCTTGAACAAATTCAATATTATAAAAACAGTAAACAAAACGTTATATAATCATAAGCTATGCTGGATTTATTTTCTATTTTTCTTTTGTGAAACCTGATGACTTTCTCAGTTTATTACTTGACTGCAGGATACCTCCACAAACCTCTAAAATTTGAGACGTCACTACTTTCTGCATTGAATCTCTGTAAGCTCTCATAGTGTTACATTCATGCTGCTCATGGAATGCCGATTTTGTTTGTATATGTAAGAAGTCTTTTAATGTGATGGCACTATTCAAATACGTATTTCTTAAAGGGTATTGCTGTTTACTTAACATATCGGTAAGTTGAACCTTTACAAGGCTATTGAATATTTCGCTTTTATTTCCCGAAGACAATCAGAAGTTGGTAGGTATTTATCTATCCTCAGAATGCTAAAAAAAATATGAACCATTATATCATTGAAACAACCGCTGTAGCTATTAACAGGTGAACTCTTTTAAAACTACGTATAGATTTTTTAAAAACTGTTTATTTTCCCTGTGTACCAGAATTTTCTGCTAAGATTTTGTACTTGATACACTCAGCTCATAAAATAGCTGGATTACCATGCAAACCTTTGCCAGCCAACTCAAACAAAAATATTAATTTGCAAAATACGGAGAGAAGATGGAATGATTCACTATAGAGCAAAATACTCAGACATTTTAATTGTGTGCTTATCTGCATCGATTTTCAGAACTGTATAAAAACAAAGGCCCATAAAGTTCCTCTGCTTTGTAAATTTACCAGCTACAATTGACAGTGTCCAGAGTTTGGGCTGAACAACAAAAAAATTCGTGGATTGTTTTCTATTGGACTTTACCCAAAGAGTAGCTTGCCATAAAATGTAATGAGTCTCTTTCTACAAGTACTAGATGTGGATTATGACAACAAAAAGTCCACTTTTCATTTCTTCATCATCCACAGATCTGTATCCAGTACACACAGGTGCTCCCACGCACACACTGACGCGCACACACACACACATAAACTACACACACACAACACACACACACACACACACACACACACACACACACACACGGACGCACACATACGGACACCCCCCCCCCCCCCCACACACACACACACTCAAACACACCAACACACACAAACACACAAACACACAAACACACACTACACACATACAACACAACATACACACAACACACACACACAATACACACACACAAACCACACAACACCACACACACACACACACACACACACACACACACACACACACACAACGCACACAACACACACCACACACACACACACACACACACACACACACACACACACACACACACACACACACCACACACAAAACCACACCACACACACACACACACAACACACACACACAACACATACACACTACACAACACACATTGTACACCACCACACACAAATATACACAACACACACACATACATACACAAACACACACACACACACACACACACACACACACAACACACACACACACACACACACACAAACACACACACACACACTACACACAAACAACACACACTACACACAAACACACACACACAACACACACAACACAACACACACACACACACACACACACACACACACACACACACACTACACACACACACACACACACACACACAACACTACACCACACACACACACACACTACACACACACACTTTAAAACTTCAATCAAAACCAAAATCCCCCCCCCCCCCCTATCAAAAGCAGAGGAGAAGACGAAAAAAGCACTACGAGAAAACCCCAAGTAGCTTTCCTGTCATTTGCCTCTTTGACTTTTTGGTTGTGGAGAAGTGCTGACAGTCGATGGCTGCTGGGGAATACTGATGGCTGATTTTTGCAGCAGCAGGCCAAATGATCGACAGCACTATTTTCTTCTGGGTGGACGGATCGCATCGTTAACTGGTCGGCGGAAGAAAGTCTAATTGAATGGAAATGATGGCTTTTGGAGCGGGGTTGATGGGGCTTGTTGTGATGGAAGAGGTCCCATGTCCAGGCAATGGAAGGAAATTTGTTGCATTCAAAATGTCCTGAAACATCGTTCATGCATCATAGAAAATGAAAAGGGAAGAGGGGATGAGGAGGAGAGTAAAAGATTAAAGGCAGAGAGAAAGGCGAAGAAAAAGGGGGTAGAGAAATAAATATTGAAGATGAAGAAAATGACATCTTCGATTGCAGCTGGTAAGGTCATGGGAGGAAAACTATGTAAAGAACAGAAAAAGAGAAAGAATAGTAAATAATAAATTGCAATAAAAAAACCACATGACTACATAGAAAAATGAAGATATGTCATAAGTTTCTTTCTCTCTTTCACAAAACAGTAGGAAAGTGGAAAGGGTGAACAAAGCCAATTTAACACCTTTGCTAGCATGAAAGGAGGACAGGGTAGCTCCATGATCAGAGGCTATAAAAGTTTTAGCAGTACTGAGGATGGTCGCCTCGAGATTGGTGACTGATCATGCATCTTGGCATCAGTATAGTCCTCCAGTTCACACAGCTGTAAATGGGTACCTGTGCTCTTTAGGGTCAGGGAAGGTAAAACAGCAAGGGAAGAGAGATGGGAGTTATCCTAAACATGCTGGCCCTCAGAGAGGATGAGGTCTCTGACACTTTGCTCCCCAATGACCACATAGGTTATGGGAACACCCCTTTCTCTTAATCCTTATTAAGAAAATTACTTGTCACAGATTCAATTTTCTAAAGAATTCTTACCTACAAAATCTTTATCTGACAGCCTTTTGTTCATTTTGTTTTTAGTAAGAAGTTTCATTGTATCTTTCTTGACTCTCAGATTTTTTTGAATGGGGAGAACTTTTCAGAGGTCTTTGTGGTGGCTGGAGCTTCACCTTTTTATGCTTTACAGCAAAGAACTACCCTCATTCTATAAGTGTCTTTCCTAAAGTCAAAATGGGACTACCTTCACAGTTGGCAAAAAAGGGCTGCAACACAAAACTCTCACCATTGATGAACCTAGGAATGAAATAAAACGAGAAAAAAAAACATCTTTTCAAATTTAGTTGATATTTTTGTGAAACATGAAACATAGAAAATCGGAGTACAATGTGGTGAACATGTACATAGGAAAATGTATGTAAAAACGAAAAGAGTAGCAAGTGAATATGGGCATCTTCTGCTCAGGAATCAAAAAGGAATAAAGGCGGGTACCTTCTTCGTCGAACACTCAGACAGCAACTCCTGAGGCCCTCACAAATGCTGCCGTGTTCTGAAGGCCCTCCCTCCAGGGGTTCATAAAGCTTGCCCCTCATCCGCAGGTCAGAAGGCCAGATAATTATTGGCTCTCAGGTTTCGATGTGTTGGACAGACAGGTGTGGATGAAGTGCCCCACTGTCATGGGAGAAGTGCCACAGGGGCACACCTCAGAATCTCTATTGTGAAACTTGGTGAACATGTGATGTCTGAGTCTGCAGTGTCCAGTCCTCAGTCCACAATTGTTTCTTGTCTACTCTGGGGAGGAGGTAGTAGTCATCCTTACTGTTGAAATTAAGGCAGGTATTAGAGTACACCTAGCCCAGCAGCCAGTCTCAAGAAAGCAAGGCTGGTATCAGAGTGAACCTAACCCTTAACCATGCAATCAGTCTCAGATAGATAGTTAGTTACCTAATCATTATCATAGACAGAAAGTGCTGACATGGGCAAATGGGGTTAACAGAAAAGTAGCATTTGTTTGTATCTCATAGGAGTATGATTGCCCACAGGATACAGCAGCTTGAGTCAATAGTGTGAAAGAAAACCAAATCAAATAACCAGGTTCTTTTTTGTTCTGTACTGTTTATTTCTCCTTTCTTTCTTCATTTTTTTCTCTCTTTCTTCGTTTTGCTTGTATATCTTCCTTTTTTATTCTCTATCTTATTTCTCTCTTACCTTACTTAGTCACCTATCTTGATGTTTACCTAAACAAAATACTCAAGTGACCAGATTCTATCTTTCTCTTATCTTCCTCTTGTTATCTCATTTTACTCTCCACTTTGTTTCCGTTCTTTATTTCTCTCCTTTCTTACTTTTCCTCCTTTCTTTCTTTTTAAGCCCCTTTCCCATTACCTTGCTCTTTTTTCCACCCACTTTTTTGCCCTTTCTCTTTATCTGTTAATGCCATGCATAGCTATGCGTTTCAGGGCTGATTGAACTCCACAAACGACCCTGGATCATTACCAGAACATTCTGGCCTCAGCCTTCATGACAGCTTCCATCAACTCTGCTCTAAAAGCCATCTTTTCCATTCAATTAGACATTCATTCACTGACCAGGTAATGATCCGAGTCATCAGCC
>CM060326.1:10412340-10417340 GCA_030674155.1 Stramonita haemastoma | reverse complement strand
CATACTTTGCTGAATTAACGGACATGTTTGGTTGTTTTTAAGTTCTGTTGGTATCTTGGCCGAAAGAGTGGGGGTGTACTGTGGGCAAGGCATCTCCACGATAATCAAATCTCTTCCCAGTGTCCGAAACAAGAGTTGCCTCCTTTACTGTTTTGGAGGTCAGCATCGAACACGACGGACAAAGAAAGAAAGACCAAAGATGGTGTCTACTATCGATTTTGTTGAATAATTACCAAACTTGACTTTGTTGCAGGTTAGCTGTGTAGTGGATTGTTGTTTTTTTTCCCCTTTCTCCTCTCAACCAGTGTCCTTCACCTTTACTTCACCTTCACCTTTCACCTATCCCGTAGTCCTGTAGTCCGTTGAGGGCCACTGAAGATTTTTTAACCAGCTTCCTCCACTCCCTACGGTCCTCTACTTTCCGTAGCAAATCGTTCCACTCAAGGTCAGTCCTCTCTCTGATGTTGTCTTCCAGGTTATGGCAAAAAATTAATAATATGATCTAAACAAAATGTCGTAGGAGATCTATTCTTGTCATTTTCATCAATTTTGTTTGCAAAGGACGCAAAAAAGGCATGTTTAAGTTTAACCAGATACGAAATCATACCAACATAAGCACAGACCTATGGGATCCACACGTGTTATAAAAAAAACACCTTTCGGTTTTATTCTTTATTTCACGTTGAAAGACCTCAATGTCATCTCTTTTTACCATTATAAAAAAGATATTGTAAATCAAAAAAGGAAAAAGATATATTACTTTATTCAAATGCATTGTCTCAAAGCTTGCTTTTCCCGTAGTTTTCTGATTATAGTAGGTATGTGACTATCAGTTGCACCGACTAAGACAATTTAGATTCTACACTTTATTTCAAAGTACGCCGGGTAATATCATTTTTTCTCAGAGATAGTGTATATAATAATCTTGCTGATAAAATGCCTGTTTTTTGTTTGTCTTTCTCCCAAATTCCCTGCCTCCTCCCAAATGTTGAAAGTGCACATATTTGCGTTCACTCTTTTAAAGTATGTGTGTGCGTATATATATATATATATATATATATATATATATATATATATATATATATATATATAATATTATATATATATATATATATATATATATATATATGTGTGTGTTGTGTGGTGTGTGTGTTGGTGTGTGTGTGTGTGGTGGGGGTGTGTGGTGTGTGTGTAAGACAGAGATAGAGACAGAGAGAGAGAACACAGACACAACACAACACTACGCAAACACACACACAAACAAACAACACACTACCCACCTCACCACCACCCTACCTACCCCCACCCCCATGTGCCCCAAAAAGACCACGAAGAGAGGAAATTGAAAAACCCAAAGACCATAAATAACTGCAAGACGACTTCACACGCACGGCAGAAGTGTGTAAAGGCAAACCTCTCGGAATGGCTGGCGCCAGCAGACAGACCAAAGTGAGACACAGGGCCAAACAAAGACATCTGGATGCTTTCCTTTTCTCTTCTTTTCTTTCTTTTTCTTTTTTCTTTCTTTCTTTTTTCTTTCTTTGTTTCTTGTTCTTTTTTCTGTTTTCTTTTTTTGTTTCTTTTTTCTGTTTTTTATTTCGTTCTTTCTATTTCTTTTGTTTCTTTTTTTTTTTCTTTTCTTTTTCTTTTTTTTTTGTTTTTTTCTTTCTTCCCTTATTTCATCATCATCATCATCATCATCATCATCATCATCATTCATCATCATCATCATCATTCATCTCATCATCATCACCTCTCTCTCTCTCTCTTCTTTCTTTCTTCTTCTTTCTTTTCTTCTTGTCTTCTTCTTTCTTTCTTTTTTCTTCTTCTTTCTTTCTCTTCTTTCTTTCTTTCTTCTTCATCATCATCATCATCATCATCATCATCATCATCATCATCATCATCATCTCATCATCATCTTCTTCTTCTTCTTCTTCTTCTTCTTCTTCTTCTTCTTTCTCTCTCTCTTCTTCTTCTTCTTCTTCTTTCTTCTTTCTTCTTCTTCTTCTTCTTCTTCTTCTCTTCTTTCTTCTTCTTCTTTCTTTCTTTCTTTCTTTCTTTCTTCTTTCTTCTTTCTTCTTTCTTTCTTTCTTTCTTTCTTTCTTTTCTTTCTTTCTTTTCTTTCTTTCTTTTCTTTCTTTCTTTCTTTCTTCTTCACTTCACACCAACGGCCGCGTTCATTGTTCCACACCCACACCCACGAAGAAACTCTTGTCATATTAGGGAGAGAGAGAGAGAGAGAGAGAGAGAGAGGAGAGAGAGAGAGAGAGAGAGAGAGAGAGAGAGAGAGAGAGAGAGAGAGAGAGAGAAGAAGACAGAAGACAGACAGACAGACAGACAGACAGACAGACAGACAGACAGACAGACAGACAGACAGACAGAGACATAGAGAGACATAGAGAGACAGAGAGACAGAGACATAGAGACAGAGACAGAGTCGAAGAGGCAGAGACAAAGAAAGGGGAGGGGAGAGACAGACAGACAATGGGACATGCTAACAAAAAACAGGCCAGATGAGAGAGAGAGATACATAGAGAGAGACAGAGAGAGACGGAGAGAGATACAGTAATACGAAAAGAGAGAGAGAGAGAGAGAGAAGAGAGAGAGAAGAGAGAAGAAGAGAGAGAGAGAGAGAGAGAGAGAGAGAGAGAGAGAGAGAGAAGAGAGAGAGAGAGAGAGAGAAGAGAAGATGAAAAGAGATACAGAGAGACAGAGACATAGGGACAGAGAAAGAAAGAAAGAAAAAAGAAAAGAATGAAAGAAAGATAGAGAAAGAGAACTGTCCGACAGACAGACAGACAGACACACAGACAGACAGAGACACACAGACAGAGAGAAAATGTGCGGTTGCAAGGGAGACAATTAGGCTGCTGCGGTGAAGAGCGATGTGAACATGGCGGTGACGACACTTGTGCTTTGTAAATTTGACGGGAGTGTCCATCGCATTTGGACCTCAGGGTGAAAACAAAAAAGTGACACCCCCCGATGAAGATTTGCTAGCGGAGAAGAAGCGAGCAGGCAAGCAAGCAAGCAAACTAATGAAATAAAATCCTCCTCCTCCTCCTCTCCCTCTCTCCCCCCATCCATCCCTCTTTTTTCTCTCTGTCTCTCTTAAGCAAATACCGCCACAGCACCCTACCCTTTTGGAAAAAAAAAAAGGGAAAAAAGAGAAGAAAAATAGCTAAACCAAACAGTAATCTCTTTCCGTCTCTCTGTCTGTCTGTCTGTCTGCCTGTTTGTCTATCTGTCTTTTTCTCTCTCTGGCTGTCTGTCTGTCTCTGCCTGTCTGTCTGTGTCTGTGTTTCTCTCTGTCCTGTCTCTGTCTGTCTGTTCTGTCTCTGTCTCTGTCTGTCCTGCTCTGTCTCTGTCTGTCTGTCTGTCTGTCTGTCTGTCTGTCTGTCTGTCTGTCTGTCTGTCTTCTGTCTGTCTGTCTCTCTCTCTCTCTCTCTCTCTCTCTCTCTCTCTCTCTCTCTCTCTCTCTCTCTCTCTCTCTCTCTCTCTCTCTCTCTGAGAGAGAGAATCAAAAAACAGTTAGCAGACAGGAAAATTAAACATAAAAAGGTAGCGCTGCTGTTGTGGCAACAGCACTCTTCCAGGGAAAAGCATCCCGAATTTCACGCGGAGAAATCTGCCATGACATAAAGTGGTATAGTAATGTGGATGCTATACAATGATACTTATGAAAACTATGTTATGCCGTCGTAAGTGGTTTGTTGCCTCGGTTGTTTCTTAAAGGAACAATCAATTTGTAAAAAAAAAAAAAAAAAAAGAGGGAAATAAATATCAAAACACAATATATATACATAATAAATATATAATATAAATTTTATATATATATATATAATATATATAATAATTATATTTCTATTCATTATATATATATATGTGTGTGTGTGTATTTTGTGTTGTGTTATGTGTGTGTGGGTGTGTGTTGGTGTTGTGTGTGTGTGTGGGTGGTGTAGTGTGTGTGTGTCGTGTAGTGTATTTTCCCTGTAAGCGTGGCTTTTTGCGTAGATTTTGACAGAGACTGCTTTCTTGTTGCGTGGGTTCTTTCACGTGCACTAAAAATTTTGTGTAACACCTGGTACCTCGGTTTATCGTCTCATCCAAAAAACTAGCACCCAGACCACCACTATGGTCTAATGGATGGTGGGAAAAGTTTTGGACCCCAACGGGGTTTTAACAACTGCATCTCTAGACCACCCTATCCACGCTAATTCTTTCAGAGAGATGATCCATCGTGATCGTAAATGCAACGTACATTAAGTACACGTTAAAGAACCCACATCAATCCCTTTATGACCTGAAACAAAATCAATGAAAACAAGAAACACAAACACAAACCTACAAGCGAACAGTATCAAAATCAGAACACAGTATTATTCCTGCAAAATCTACCCCCCCCCCCGCCTCACCGTTATTTCCATTCCCCTTCTACCCTTGTAGAACCCACCCACGAAACACATATGTTTTTTTTCACAAAAATGAAAAAAAAATATGGAAAGTGACGTGCAATGGCCACGAGCTGTCAAAAACTGCTTCGCATTTATTTTTTAAAAGCTGGTCTGCAATGTTGTTTTAATATTTCGTTGATAATTTCTATTGCAGTTTTATACGCACAGGCCGGTGAGATAGCCGACAAAGCAGACAGATCAAAAACTGAAATCAAACAAATTTGTTTTAGATGCACAGACATCACAAAATAGAGTGAAAAGAAAAAAAAAACTTTGCCGAGATACAGGCACACGGCTTTCCCAATCGGACAAATCTTTGGTTTCTTTTCTGTAGAGCCCTCCTACGACCACATTCACTTAAAAAGACTAGTGTAATGCAGTAAATTAAACACTTTGAAAAACAATATCACGATTTTTGTGTTTTTTGTCTGTATGTATAGCACCCATAAGACCACTTTCATTTACAAAACTGTTGTAATCCGTAAATTGAAACACCAAAAGAATTCCAGAGGAGGGGGTGGGGGAGGGGTGGTGTTTTTTCTTAAA
>CM060326.1:10402340-10407340 GCA_030674155.1 Stramonita haemastoma | reverse complement strand
GAGGATGGTTCAAAGTATGTGTATGCTAAGAGGCATGCTGTCACTCTCATGTGCAGGTTTTTCCCCAATGTTATCCTTGCATTAACCGCTGGACTATACCCCCCCCCCCCTCCAAAAAAAAAAAACAACACAAAAAGTTACCCATTGATTTTAAACGATGCGACTACAGTGGTGAAGTCTCAACGGAGATTCCCGTTTCTGTTTACTGTGATGGATAGGGGTGGGGGTGGGTGACAGAATGGAAAAAGCCTGCAACAGTGCTGATAGGGAAGGCTGCTGCATCTGGTGAGAGGAGAGTAAGGGGTGGAGGGTGAGAAGAGGGGGAGGGGAAGAAAGTTAGATAACTTCTATTTTCCCATATGTAGCCACTGCCAGAAAGACGGATGGACACCATCTACAAAGTAAACCTTTAGGGGGAAAAGTGGAATGAAGTGGACTGATGGATGGGTAGACGGACTTCAGATGGATGGATGGATGGATGGATGGATGGATGGATGGATGGATGGATGGATGGATGGACCGACGGACGATCGGACGGACGCATGGAGGGATGGGCGGACGGACGGATGAACCGACAGACGGACGGACGGACAGACTTACAGACAGAAGGATAGACCAAGGGATGGATGGATGGATGGATGGATGGATGGATGGATGGATGGATGATGGATGATGGAGGGAGAGATGGATGAAGTGGGTGTATGATGGATGGATGGATGGATGGATGGATGGATGGATGTGCTGATGAACAGAAGGATGGATGGATGGATGGATGGATGGATGGATGGATGGATGGATGGATGGATGGATGGATGGATGGATGGATGGACGGACGGACGGACGGATAAATGGATGGAGGGAGGGAGGAAGGGACCGACGGACAGACAGATGGATAGACCAAGAGATGGATGGATGGATGGATGGATGGATGGATGGATGGATGGATGGATGGATGGATGGATGGATGGATGGATGGATGGAGAGGGTGCATCATTTGATTTTGAAATAAAACTGGTTATCAAGATAAGATGATCGCAACCTTGCAACATGATGCATGCTGACAAAAAGGGTACTTTGCTGGCATTTCCATTTGTCTGTCTGTCTGTCTCTTTCTGTCTCTCATTCACGGCTTCTCATAGCGGTCTCTTTAGTTCCCCGCTCAAAGTTCATGACCCGCAGCTGGCAGGGCGTTGATATAAATAAACGGGGCAAAAGGAAAGACGGCAGTAGCAGCTAGTGCTATAGCCGTGTTCAGCTGTAAATTACCATGGTTTCTTTCACGCATCGTTTTGCACAGTGATTCGTCCAAAAAAAGACAAACAAAGCTCTCTTTACAATCAGCTTTAAACAAGCTTTCTTTTGACACCAAACTCCATATACTTTCTTTCACACTGGTTGACGTGAGAGCAGTCAAAACATGGGTGAAGATGAGCAGGGGAGGGACAGGAAAAACACAGTCACAAAAATCAGTCATTTTTAACTCTCTCTCTAAAAGAACAGACATTTCTAATATACAAATAACAAATATAGAGAGAAAATTGAACATGTCTGCATGCAGAGTAACTGTTTTTCTTTGCTGAGAGTTTTTTTCTGTGGGCACAGCGAAGCTATAGATGAACACACCGTAGTAGTCTACCACCTGCAGCGGCGAGAAGCAGCGCGATACACAGCGTGGGGTGAGAGTCTGGCAGTCATTAGTGTCGGCTAGGTATCTCACTTCACTCTAAACACTAGGCCTACTGCATAGTCATGGCGATTCAGCACGTACACAGTCCACTGTTTCATCAGATTTTAGTGGTTTCCTGCTACAGCTGAAGGTTTATTTACTAATTCCAGTACAGCTTATAACCACGAGCACACAGTAGAAAACAAATGTCTTCTCAGTGTCATCAGGCAGAAATAGCTCACAAATGACTGGGTTTAAAAAAAATATATTTCATTGATGTTTCTGATACTATACAAAAAAATCTTCTGATCATGTTGAAAAAATGTTGTGATCAAAAGCGTGACTATTTCAGTGTTGTGAAAAAAGAACAAACCACACAGAAATCTACACTTCGACATCAAAGTAAAAACGAGAAAGAGAGTAACACACACACACACACACACACACACACACACACACACACACACACACACACACACCACACACACACACACACACACATACACACACAAACATACAAAGAGGAACAGACTCTCTTTCTCTCTCCACACACACACACACACACACACACACACACACACACACACACACACACACACACACACACACACACACACACTCTCTCTCTCTCTCTCTCTTTCTCTCTCTTTCTCTCTCACACTCCCTCTCTGTCTCTCTCTATTGCTGCAGAAACACACACAGTGCACACACACACACACACACACACACACACACACACACACACACACACACACACACACACAGAGGAACACACACACACACACACACACACACACACACTCTCTCTCTCTCTCTCTCTCTCTCTCTCTCTCTCTCCTCTCCTCTCTCTCTCTCTCTCTCTCTCTCTCTCTCTCTATTGCCGCAGAAATATACACGCACGTACGCGCGACACACACACACACACTCACTCACTCACTCACTCACACACACACATGCCCGCGCACAAACATGCGCGCACATGCATGCACACACACACTGATATGCGTATGCACGCAAGGCATGCAAGCACTCACGCATGCATTCACGCATGTGCGCATGCACACACACCAACACACACACACACACACACACACACACACACACACACACAGCAACAAGCTGACACTCCGGGCTTTGTTTCTTGAGAGACCCAATGGTTTTAAAATATTTTTTTAAAATAGTTAACACAAATTTACACCAACAAAGTTACAACAAACAGGTAAAGCAAGTATTAAAGTTTTGTTCACTGAAGTATGATCATTGTAAAAAATGGTGGGAATCCGGCAGCATACGGTAAAAAAGCCTTTCATACAGAAATTTGCTCCGTGGCTAATAGACAGCAAAGAAGGAAAGTATAGCAGCATCGCCAGATGCTGGACTCTGACCCTGACCGCGCGGCGCCCTAGATAGGCCTAGCCTAGCGGTGGGATGGAATTTCGGGTTACGGAGTGCAGTGCCAGCCGCCAACTAAAGAGTCGGATTTTCCCTGTTTTGAGCAGCCGTGCATTGTGTGTGTGTGTTTGTCTCTCTGTGTGTCTGTGTGTGTTTTGTGTGTGGGTGTGCGTACCTGTGTAGGTGTGTGTGTGTGTGTTTGTGCGCGCCGCGCGCGTGCGTGTGTATTTGTGAATATACTCTTAGTCGCTCTTCTATTTATATTATGTTTTACCCATCTTTTTTACTTTATTTTGCTGTAACTGGGGCAATAGGTTAGGTTGGGTTAGGTCAGAGTGATTGATGAGCAACTCTCGCTGGTACATTTTCTCCACTTTTTTTGCTTGACGACTTGACAGTGACGAGTGTGATGTCCTCCTATGATGTATTTCCCATTTGATTTTGCTCGGGAAACCATGGTTCTGTAAAAGGAAAAGCAAGTGTAGGCAACACTATTTCGCCCCAGTCGTACATTGTTATGTTGAATTATGAAAGAGAATGTCTTGCAGGAGAAAATAAAAGCAATTCAACATATGCATACACACGCACGCGCGTGCGCACACGTGAGCCATCACACACATACGCAGACACACAAACACATACATACACATTATCTACACGTGCGCGCGCATGCACATACGCACATACATACAAGCGATCACGCGAGGTTACACGCACACACGCACTCACATGCACACATACACAAGCACGCGCACATACACATATAAATGCACACGCGTGCATGAACGGTCTTCAAACACATACACCACACACATATACACACATACACACACATACACACACACGCACACACACACACACACACGCGCACACACACACACACACACACACACACACACACACACACACACACACACACACACACACGCCAAACTTGTTACTCTCTACCAGCCTTCTCTCTCTCTCTCTCTCTCTCTCTCTCTCTCTCTCTCTCTCTCTCTCCTCTCTCTCTCTCTCTCTCTCTCTCTCTCTCTCTCTCTCTCTCTCTCTTCTCTGTCTCTCTCTCATCACCCTCACTAAACAAACTTTTATTTTGGTTAGGTTCATACATCCAAAGTCTGCAAATTGTAGGCACCCATATTCATTTTAATCGATTTTTGTGCGCCACACAAGAGAATCCCAGCGGAGGTTCCTGTTACTTTTATACACTGTAGTGGCTTGGGAGCAGAACTGACAGTTCCCAATGCTGATAAGAAAGAGAGGCGCATGAAAAGTTGGCCTTTGTGCGTACGTGTGTATACGTATTTGTGTGTGTGTTGTGTGTGTGTGTGTGTGTGTGTGTGTGTGTGTGTGTGTGTGTTGTGTGTGTGTGTGTGTTGTGTGTGTGTGTGTGTGTGTGTGTGTGTTGTTGTGTGTGTGTGTGTGTGGAGAAGAGAGAGAGAGGAGGTGTGTGTGTGTGTTTTGTGTTGTCTGTGTGTGTGTGTGTGTGTGTGTGTGTGTGTGTGTGTGTGTGTGTGTGTGTGTGTGGTGTAGGCCTATGTGTGTGTGCCTAACATGCCCATCCAATCATTGCTAGAATAGAAAAAGAGTCCTTGGCATTGATGAAATTAGCATGGTGGATCGGTGGTCTAGAAGTAACGCGACTGTCTAGACAGCGAAAAGTCCGGGTCAGAGTGTGCGGTGGTTTGTATCCGTTTGGGCCCCAAACTCCCCCCCCCCCCTCTTCCATTAGACCATGAGTGGTGGTCTGGGTGCTAGTCTTACGGATGAGACGATAAACCGAGGTTCCTTGTATTACGCAGCATTATTTAGCACACGTAAAAGAACCCACGGGAACAAGAGCGTTGTCCCTGGCAAAAATCGGTAAAATAAAGCCACTCTGATAGGGAAACAAATACAGTTGCAGATGGGAAAAAAAAATGGGTGGCGCTGCACTTGTGGT
>CM060326.1:10370930-10393430 GCA_030674155.1 Stramonita haemastoma | reverse complement strand
AATCTTACTGAGCATTTTCCATCCTTTCAAGCTTCCTTGTATCCACATTTCGCGTAGTACCTCGTTGTAAAGAACACGCACGCACACATGCACGCGCGCGCGCACACACACCCACACACACACACACACACAACACATTGTGTGGCAGTGGAAACGGATGACAAAATTAACAAAACTGCTTACACAGGGGAACTGGATGTAATAAAGCTTATGAGTGCCTATTCTATTGAATAAAGACATAAAAACTAAATGCATAAAGAAAATAAACACACCACACACACCACACACACAACACACACACACACCCCCCCCCCCCCCCCACACACACACACACACACACACACACACACCACACACACCAACACACCACACACACACACCCTCCCATTAAAAAAAGGACTACTTCTCTTCTAACTGAAGGACCATTCTCATCACTTAACAAGATGAAATCCCCTCCCCCACCCACCCCCACCCCCACCCCAATCTCCCCCTACACCCCCACCACCACCCCAATCCCCCCCACACCCAACACCACCATCCCCATCCTTGTTGGTATTTGAACTCTTCTACTTCTCCTTCAGTCAGCTAGGCTAGCTCAACGCCTGGCACTGCATGTTTGGACAGTGGCTTCTTTGTCTGCCTGCCTGAATAGGAGACCCAAAAGTGGACACCCTTCCTTAAGTGGACCATTCTCATAGCATACCGAAAGGAGCCAGCCGCCTGGGCTTAGCTGTATGCGCGGTCACGCCTGTCACTTCTTAAACGGAATTGAAGTGGGTTGCGCTTCTTCGCGAAAAAGTTGGCTGACAGTCTTTTAAATGCTGCTAGCTGGAGTAAAAGAAAAAAAAAGAGAAAAAAAAAGAAAAGAGAAAAATCATGGTGTGTGTGTGTGTGTGGTGTGTGTGTGTGTGTGTGTGTGTGTGTGTGTGTGTGTGTGTGTGTGTGTGTGTGTGTGTGTGTGTTGTGTGTAGTGTGTGTGTGTGTGTTGTTGTGTGTGTGTGTGTGTGTGTGTGTGTGTGTGGTGTGTGTGTGTGTGTGTGTGGTGTAGTGTGTGTGTGTGTAGTGGTGTGTGTGTGTGTGTGTGTGTGTGTGTGTGTGTGTGTGTGTGTGTGTGTGTGTGTGCGCGCGTGCGTGTGTGGATGTGTGTGTGTCCCTGCGTCGGCAATATTTTGCTTTTAAATACTTCAACGTCGTGAATTTTGAATTGAAGCAAGGACAACCTGTCACATCGTGGTGTAGTGGTGTAGCATGCAACGTTTGAGTCCTTAGCTGGAAAGGTGTCCTGCGAGTGTTAGTTTAGAACAGGCAATCTTTAAAAAAAAAAAAAAAAAAAGCATCAGAGTTACCAAACTGCAGTACATTGGGCAGAGTGTTTGCCGTTGGTGACCCCATGGCGGTCTGATGTTGATATTTATTTTCTAAATTATTTTTTAAAATTTATTTATTCATTTATGTACTCTTTTATATCAAGGATAATGGAATAAGCATTCATGTGCTTTTCCCACATCCAGTCCCAGTGTGTATGCAGTTTTGTAAATCTTGTCATCTGTTCCCACCGGCACACAATGGCTTAATCTTACGAAAACAGGAACAGGATTTAACGTGTGGGCAAGATGTTC
Source organism: Stramonita haemastoma (assembly GCA_030674155.1). Classification (NCBI taxonomy): domain Eukaryota; kingdom Metazoa; phylum Mollusca; class Gastropoda; order Neogastropoda; family Muricidae; genus Stramonita; species Stramonita haemastoma. The sequence continues at coordinate 10,391,811 of CM060326.1, read as the reverse complement.
TGCGTACGTTCGCACACGGGGGCTTGATTTATTATCTCGTCCGATAAGCTCCCCTGATAAGCTCCCTGTGGATCTCGGACATTCAGGATAGGACATGATGAGATAGGAAAAGCTGAGGTGGAAATAATGATCGGAATAAAACAGCTGTACAGAAACGTACACAGAAGATGAAGCATGGCAGCAAGAAATGAAGAAAACAAGACATTATCCTGGAGCAAGAATTTTTTAAACTTAACTTTGCAGCTTTCATCCTTTCAGTTGGGGCCATAACTTTATATATATATATATATATATATAAATAATGAGAGATAAAATAGATAAGATAATAAAAATAAGGGGATATATATATATATAAATATATTCTTATATATAATATTATTCTATCTATCTATCTATCTATCTATCTATCTATCTATCTATCTATACTATTATCTATATAATATAATATTATTATATATTATATTATATATATATATATTGTGTGTGTGTGTGTGTGTGTGTGTGTGTGTGTGTGTGTGTGTGTGTGTGTGTGTGTGTGTGTGTGTGTGTGTGTTTAAATCTTTAAATCGATGATAATGGAATAAGCATTCTTGTGCTTTTTTACATCCAGCCCCCGTGTGTATGCAGTTTTGTAAATGTCATCTGTTCCCACCGGCACACGATGGCCTACTCTTACGAAAAGCGGAACAGGATTTAACGTGTACGCAAGATGTTCTGCGTGCGTTCGCACACGTGGCCTCGGTTTAAAGTCTCATCCGAAGGACGGAAGAAAGACAGATTCTGTGTGTGTGTGTGTGTGTGTGTGTGTGTGTGTGTGTGTGTGTGTGTGTGTGTGTGTGTGTGTGTGTGTGTGTGTGTGTGTGTGTGTGTGTTTCTATGAAAATCGGTGGTCTAAAAGAAAACACACCTTTAAAAAAAAAAAGCGAAAGATTTTGGGCTCAATCCCCGTATAAACATAGTTTATCCCCCGCAAATTTGCCCTCCAGTTAAGGACAGACTATCACCTAAGGACCCTGTGACAACGACAGAAGGCAAGGGTCCTAACCTCACTTAGCTAGGCCTAGCCCAGCATGCATTGGCGGGAGAGAGAGTGCTGACGTGGATTCACACAACACTCTCAGCCGTTCCTGACTCTGCGTATTTTAGGCTTTCACTGCTGCTGCTGCCTCTCCCTCCTCTCCTCTCTCCTCTCTCCATCTCCCGTTTTATTCTAAGGACAGGAGGAAGGAAGGAAAGGAAGGAAGTTGAGGAGGAACAAAGAAAGGAGAAAAGGCAGAGGAGGACGGAAGAAAGACAGAAAATGGCGAAGGGAGAAAAAAGAGAAATGGACTTTTTAGCAGCTTAAAACATTACCGACTGCATGTGGCAATACTAGGTAAAAAAAAAGTAAAAGAAAATACGAGGAAAAAATGGTGTTGTGTGTGTGAGAGGGGGGGGGGTGAATGGGAGAAAGAAAAAATACACAAACGAAAACAAAAGAAAGAATGGGGGGAAAGAAAGAGAAGGAGAAAAAATAAGTAAATAACAACAAAAGCAAAACGGATGAAAGAAACACAGACAGACAACTGTAATAAGATAACGAAAAGAAAGAAAGAAAGAAAGAAGAAAGAAAGAAAGAAAGAAAGAAAGAAGAAGAAGAAAGAAAGAAAGAAAGAAAGAAAGAAGAAAGGAAAGAAAGAAAGAAAGAAAGAAAGAAAGAAAGAAAGAAAGAAAGAAAGAAAAAGGTGAATGAATGAATTAATTAATGCAAAAAGGAAGAAAGAAATGAACGAACGAACGAACGAACGATGAATGAATAATAATGAATGAATGAATGAATGAATGAATGAATGAATGAATGAAAGAAAGGGAGGAAGGAAGAGCAAATACAAAAGTGAGTAGACAAAATAAGGGTGGGTAAGAGAAGTGTAACTAGTATACGAATAGTTTACAAAAAGAAAAAGAAATAAGCAAACAAAACCGAGAAATGAAAAAAGACAAACTAAGGAAAAAATAAGAAAGAAATAATGGAAGAACGAAGGAAAAGAATAGAATGAAGCAAAAAAAAAAAAAAGAAAAATGAAAAATCAATGAATAATGTTAAAGTGCGTTATTGAAAAAAATATGAGGATAGGTAGAGAGAAAGAAAGAAAAAACACAGAGAGAAACTGCAAAACGCAACAAAAAAACAAAACAAAACAAAATCAACTTAATAAACAAATAGACAAAACCATTGAAAACGTCAAAAATGATAGCTTACGAAACAATGACAGGTAGAAAAAAAGTACCAAAAAAAATGAAAGCAAAAAAGACATATAGACAGACAAACAGAAGAAACCAACAGAAAGACAGAGAGAATAAAACAGAATACAATCAGGAAAAAGGGAAATAAAAAGAATACAAAGAAGAAACTAGTACAACACACACACAACACACACACACACACACAACACACACACACACACACACACACACACACACACACACACACACCCCCCCCCCCCCACACACACACACACACACACACACACACACACACACACCCACACACACACACACACAACACACACACACACACACACACACACACACACACACATAGCACCCACACACCCACACACACCCACACAGATCAGAAAGCACACAATGCTTATTCCGTTATTCTCGAAATAAAAGAATAAAATGAAAAGTGGAAACACACACACAATAAAGATTTATAATATATATATATATATATATATATATATATATATATATATATATATATATATATATATATATATATATATATATATATATATATAATATATATGACATTTGTTATTTTGTTCCTTCTTTCGTGAATTTGTGTGTGAGTGACAACTTTGTTCTACTGGGTAATCACAAATGCATTAAATTGAATCATATCGCTCAAGATATATCATAACGTCAGAAGACAGACAGACAGAAGAAAGAAAGAAAGAAAGAAAAGAAAGGAAAAAGAAAGAAAGAAAAAGAAAGAAGAAGAATAAAGAAAGAAAGAAGAAAGAAAGAAAGAAAAAAGATAAGAAAGAAAGAAGAAGAAAAGGAAAGAAACAAGAAAGAAAAAAAGAAAAAAGAAAGAAAATGAAGAAGAATAAGAAAGAAACGAAAAAGAAGAAAAAAGAAGAACAAAGAAACAAAAAAATGAGAAAGAAACGAGAAGAGAAAAATCTGTATGAAGGAAACATGAAATAAATCAGAAAGGAAAACGAAAGAACGAAAGAAAGAAGAACTAAAAGAGAAAAAAAAGAATGAGAGAAGAAGAAGACAATTTTAAAAAACAGAAAGAAGAAAGAAAAGGAAAATAAGAAAAGAAAGAAAGAAAGAAAAAGTTAAGTAGTCAAACAAGCAAACAAACGATGAAATAAAAAATCAAGAACGATAAAAAAGAATAAATAATAATGAATGAAGGAAAGAAAAAATGAAGAAGAAGGAAAAAAGAACGGAAGACAATAAAGACAAACCGAATAAGAATAAGAAAGAAAGGAAAGAAAGAGAGGAAAGAAAAAGAAAAACAAGACAAATGAAGATATTTTTAAACAGGAAAAATGGAAAACACAATAGTAAAGATAAACAGCACCCCACCAAAAAAAAACAACAGAAAAAAGACTTTAAAAAAAGAAAGCAAAAAGAACAGAAAGAAAACGAAATGAGGTACGTCAATTGTTCAGTGACATGTAGGCAGAAAATACAAAAAAAACCAAAAAACTTGTCTCTTAGCTAGAAGAGAAGTTAAAAGCTGTGTGGTGTGTGAAAGTTCAAATAGCATGACGACAAAATGAGTTGGGGTTTTAAGACTTGTTTGTTTTACTGCATACATACATACATACATACATACATACATACTACATACATACATACATACATACATACATACATACATACATACATACATACACATACATACATACATTACATACATTACATACATACATACATACATACATACATACATACATACATACATACATACATACATACATACATACATACGTACATGCATACCCCTCACACACACAGTGACACATACAGCCCCCCCACACACACACACACATTCTCCACTCTCATCTCTCTCTCTCTCTCTCTCTCTCTCTCTCTCTCTCTCTCTCTCTCTCTCTCTCTCTCTCTCTCTCTCTCTCTCTCTCTTTCCACTGTGTCCCCTTTCCCCAAAAGCCTTTTTTCTTCAAACATCACATTTTCAGGGTCAGCAAACTGGCTGGAACTATCAAGGCTAGTGTCGACACACAAGGATTCATTTTCATACAATGTCCCTGTTCCATCCCTTCTCCCCCCCCTCCCCCCAAAAAAAAAAAAACCCCTCTCCCCTACCCTCCACTTCTTTTCCATTATAAATTATCCTAGGTCTGTCTCCCGTCCTTCAGAGGTGGTGGAAATGTTTGTGGGCTCGTGGTGTGTGTGTGTGTGTGTGTGTGTGTGTGTGTGTGTGTGTGTGTGTGTGTGTGTGTGTGTGTGTCTGTGTGTGTGTGTGTGTGTGTGTGTGTGTGTGTGGTGTGTGGTGAGGTGGTGTGTGGTGGTGGTTCGTGTGTGTGTGTGTGTGTGTGTGTGTGTGTGTGTGTGTGTGTGTGTCTGTGTGTGTGTGTGTGTGTGTGTGTGTGTGTGTGTGTGTGTGTGTGTGTGTTGTGTGTGTGTGTGTGTGTGTGGGTCTGTGTGTGTGTGTGTGTGTGTGTGTGTGTGTGTGTGTGTGTGTGTGTGTGTGTGTTTGTGTGTGGTGTGTCTGTGTGTGTGTGTGTGGTGTGTCTGTGTGTGTGTGTGTTGTGTGTGCGTGCGCGCGCGCGCGCGTGCGCGCGTGTGTGTGTGTGTGTGTGTGTGCGTGGTGTGTCGTGCGTGCGTGTGTGTTGTGTGTGTGTGTGTGTGTGCGTGGGTGCGCGTGTGTGTGTGTGTGTGTGTGTGTGTGTGTGTGTGTTTGTGTGTGAGTGTGTGTGTGTGTGTGTGTGTGCTGTGTGACAGGGGGAGTGTGTGTTGTGTGTGTGTGGTGTGTGTCTGCGTGGCGCGGTGTTAGGTGTGGTGTGTGTGTGTGTGTGATGTGTGTGTGTGTGTGTTGTGTGTGTGTGTGATTCCCTGTTTTGAGTGTTGAGGGTGAGAGGCCTTGATGAGGGTGATGTCCCTTCTGGCGTCTGGTTTTGATGGGCTGGCATTCTGTCGATGTTAAACACAGGGTTTTTTTTTTTAAGTAGGGAGAGAAGAGAGAGAGAGAGAGAGAGGAGGAAGTGGAGAGAGAGAGAGAGAGAGAGGAAGAAGACGAGAGAGACGAGAAGAAGAGCGAGACAGAAGACAGAGACTGAGAGAGGACAGACAGACAGACAGACAGACAGAGAAGAGCAGAAAGACAGACAGACGAGACAGACGAGGAGACAGACAGAGAAGAAGAAAGAAGAGACAGACTGTAGAGGAGAGAGAAGAAGAGAGGAGAGACAGATAGAAGAGAAGAGAGAGAGAGGGAGGAGAAAGACAGACAGACAGAGACAGAGAGAGAAGAAGAAGAGAGACAGACAGAGGAGAAGCAGAGACAGAGACAAGAAGAGGAGAGAGAGAAGAGAAGACAGGAGAGACAGAGAGACAGAAGAACGAAGAGGAAGAATAGAAGAAGGAAGAGGAACAGACAGACGAGAGAAATGAGGTGTAAATAATTAAAGATATGGAGAGGAATCAGACAGACGGATAATATACATAAGAATACAGACCAACAGAATCAAAAGCAGGCAGAATTGCAGACAGCAAACGGGCCGATTCAGTTAGACAGAGAGACAGAAGGAAAGACATTATTTATATTTAAACGCTCATTAGCTCCCTGTCTGACAAGACTTTGACATCAATGTTTAGTGTTACCATTGATTGCATTCACCTTCTTATTTGTCTTTTTCTTCTTCTTCTTCTTCTTCTTCTTCTTCTTCTTCTTCTTTCTTCTTCTTCTTCTTCTTCTTCTTCTTCTTCTTCTTACTACTACTACTACTACTACTACTACTACTACTACTACTACTACTACTACTACTACTACTACTACCACTACTACTACTACCACTACTACTACCACATCACTACTACTACTACTACTACTACTACTACTACTACTACTACTACTACTACTACTACTACTACTACTACTACTACTTCTACCACTTCTACTTCTACCACTACTATTAGTGCTGCTGCTGCTGCTACTACTACTACTACTACTACTACTACTCTACTACTACTACTACTACTACTACTACTACTACTACTACTACTCTACTACTACTACCACAACCACCACTACTACTACCACTCCTCCTCCTCCTCCTCTAACTGTTGGAAGTATTTAGCTTGCAGTCTGTAGTGATCATATTTTAGGGGTTGAAAGGGATGGTGTTTATTTGTAGCAGACAAAGAAGAAAAAAAACAGTCAGAAACTGACGCAACTAAACGTTATGATCAAGACAAATTTAAAAAAAACACATATATACCCAAGTAACAAGCATAACAAAGAAAAATAAACTGTAAAGAAAAAATCTGACTTGTGTAGCAAGCATAACAACGATGGACAGGTATTGTTATTTTGAAAAAGTATATTGTGATTTCGAAAATTTAGATAAAGTAATCCACAGTTTCCTTCAAAAGATCACTCCTTCTTCCTAAAGCAAAGCTAACCAAAGTGGATCGGTGGTCTAGGAGGTAACGCGCCTTGCCTAGAAAGCGAAAAGTCCGGGTCGGAGTGTGCGGTGGTTCGAATCCCGTTTGGGCACAAAGCTTTTCCCCCATCCAGTAGACCATGACTGGTGGTCTGGGTGCTAGACTTTCGGGTGAGACGATAAACCGAGGTCACGTGTGTTACACATCATTATTTAGCGCACGCAAATGAACCCACGGCAACAAGGGTGTTGTCCCTGGCAAAATTCTGTAGAAAAAAGCCACTCTGATAGGGAAACAAATACATTTGCAGACAAAAAAATGGGTAGGCGCTGCACTTGTAGCAACGCGCTCTCCCCGGGGAGAGCAGCCTGAATTTCACGCAGAGAAATCTGCTGTAACATAAAGTGGTATGAAATTTAAAAAAAATAATAATAATAAATAAAACCAGGAAATTGATAACCATAAGCAAAAACAAAGAAACTGAAAACTCAGCTTATTTCAGTCCAGTTTTTTTCTAGGTCATGAAGGCATTAGCCAGAGTATGGTTCATAATCATTCCAGAAAATGATTGCTAGTGATGACACGTCTGACACTGACAAGAACAGGCTCATTGAGGATGGCAGCTAACTAACTCCCTGGAAAATATTCATCTCAGGAATTGTCCTCTCCTTTGGCAAGGTAGTTGTTGTCTCCCTTGCGTCACGCCCCTTGTGGGCAGAAGTGGCCAGCGCTAACAGCATTAAAGGGAGACAATGAAGACAATGGAAGCCGACAGGAGCAGTCACAGGACCGCAAAGATAGGAAGAAACAGCAGTAGAGAGGATCATCTCCCTTTTTGACATGGTCTGTCCATATTGACCGATTATTGTTCAGGCTCAGTTATATATTCTTCTACTAAGAGAGGGTAGATATGAAAATGTATTTTTCATTATTGTCATTGTTCAGGTAAGGTTATACATTCTACTACCAACAGATGGTAGATGTGAAAATGTATTTATCAGCATTGTCATTAGAAGTACTGATGGGGCAATGACACAGACCAATCGACTGACTGACCCGATGAACTGAGAAATTAAAAACAGAGTGTCGACCAGACAGAGAAAAACAGAAACACGACAGAGAAGAATCTTTATTCTTTGTCTAATTGTCAAGTGTTACAGGTAAGCATTCACATACTTTTTCTATTGGGCCCTAGCCCTGATTAGGGACTATCAACACTTAACAATAACAAAAATCTAAAATAAAACAAATACACGAAAAAGACCAAAAAAATAATCAAACAAATAACAACAATCCCCCACAAAAAAACAACAACAACAAAAAAACACCACCACCAACAAAAGCACAACCTATGATTTAAAGAAAAGAGATAGATAAAAATCAACAAACACATGATTCTCAACAGCCTCAAACATTAATGTCGAAACAGATAAAGTTGTGTGTGTGTGTTGTGTGTGTGTGTGTGTGTGTGTGTGTGTGTGTGTGTGTGTGTGTGTGTGTGTGTGAGAGTAGAGAGAGAGAGATAGAGAGAGAGAGACAGAGACAGAGACAGAGAGACAGAGAGAGAGAGAAGCAAGGCAAGGCAAGGCAAGACAAGGAGGCAAAATTCTTTTATTCGAGGAAATAGATAAGCACCATGTGCTTTTACATCAGTCCCAGCGCCTTTTCAGGGATAACATCAAGATAAAAAGATACTAAACAGTTTAATCATTCAGTCACCCAATCAAACATAAAGAATAAGAACATATACATAATAAGATAAGAGTAGAAAAGAGAGAGAAGAGAGGAACTTAGATATAAGAGAGAGAGAGAGGGAAGAGAGAGAGAAAAGGAAGAGAGAAGAAGAAGAGAAGAATGAGAGAGAGGAGAGAGGAGAGAGAAGAGAAGAGAGAGAAAGAGAAAGACAAAAAAACGAAGACTAAATGACCAAATAAACGAAAAAGAAAAGAAAATAACGTATAAAATACAGCGAAAAAAGGCTTAAAGACAGAAGAAAAAGACAAGAAAGGGAAAACCAACAATACAAAAGGACACAAAAATGAAAACTACAAAGACACTTAATGAATATTGAGCAATGTGTGTGTGTGTGTGTGTGTGTGTGTGTGTGTGTGTGTGTGTGTGTGTGTGTGTGTGTGTGTGTGTGTGTGTGTGTGTTATCTTTCTTTGTCCTGTTGGTTTAATGGAATCATCGTCACAGGTTGACTCCACTGGGTTTTCACAATATGATGAGGATGAATAGAAATGGGTGTCTACTCTTTCGAACAGAAAAAAACCCAAAAGAAAGCATATAAACACAGAAAAAAAAGATAATTAATAAAGTAAAGAAAAATTAACAAGAAAAAAGGAAACAATGAAAGAAACAAAGAAAGTATAAAAAAAACAAGTACGATGGAAAAAAGAAAATATCACCAAAAAAAAAGGTACTGAAAAAAGAAAGAAAAATAACAAAAATATAACACAGAGACATGGAGGATGGGGACAGCAGAGGCAGAGAGAGAAACAAACAAGAGAAAAATGGAAGCAAAAGCGTGTGGACAGATCTCATCTTTGTTGTCAAACGCTCAGACAGCAACTATTGTTGTCAGTCATCTGATGAAAATACGTAGCACTGCCGTTCAGCACCTAACAAGTCAGGCCCAGCACATCTGACTTTGGCGTGGGAGAGAATTGTTATTGTTCATATCATTTCTGGAGAAAAGGCAGAAGAATGGACCAAGAAGGCAGAAATTGGACAAGAAGGAGACAGAAAGAAAAGGAACAAAGCAGAAACTAGGAGAGGGGTAGAAAAGAGGGAAGTCCTAGCACAGATATCCCGCAAGGTGGGCATGCTGTCTATACTAACAGGATCCTTGCATCCCTGTGGAGGAGTGTGGACAGATAATAAAGAAAAAGTCTAAAGGAAAGCAACTAAAAAGAAATTAAAGAAAGAAAATACGACCACTAAGAATAAAAGGACCCAGAGAAAAAAAAAAGAGCTAAAGAAGACACCTGGTGGACATTGACCAATTTTTGTGTAGACATGCTGTTTTTCTTTTTTTTTCCTGCTAGTTTAACTTAATTCGTGACACAGGTTAACTCCTTAGATGTTCATGATATATGGCTAAATTGGTGTCTTTAATGTCCAAAAGAATATACATCTCATTGGTAAGTGAATAGAAAAGGACTTTTAAGGAAAAGATATAAAAGGGAAGAATTACAGAAGGATAGAAAGTACGAAAATGAAGAGATGAGAAGAAACTAAACAAGAAAAAAACATGACAAAAGAAAAAAAAGAAAAAAAAGTGACTCAAATTATAGAAATAAAGGAAAGACAGAAACAGGGAAAGAAAAAAAATCAAAAAAGAAAACAAAAAACAATAGCGAAAACAAAAAAACCAAGATAGAGAAAAGAAGGAAAAGCATGTAAAAAAAAAAGAGAGAAAAACTAATACAAAAAAATGACAGGAAAAAGCAACAAAATGAAGATAAAAAAGAAATAAGAAAAAGTAAAGCACAAACAGTGCAGCAAAACTCTATAAAAGAAAAAGAAAAAAAGACCAGAAAAAACGAAAAATAAATCAAAAGCCTCCAACAAAAAAAAAAAACAATAGAAAGAAAACTATATGATGACATCTGCCAAATATTGTTTGACCAATGTTTATAATTTTGCTGTCTTTCTTTTTCCTGTTGGTTGAACTGAATTACTTATGTCACAAGTTGACTCCACTGGGTTTTCACAATACAATAAGGCTGAATAAGAAGGAGTATTTAAATTTGATAAAAGATGAAGGTAAGGATAAAGAAACAGAAAGAAAGAACGAGATAAAAGACAAAGACAAGAAAGGGAGAACAGAAAGATAGAATCAGACACAGGATAAAGACAGAGACAAGAGAACAGAAAGAAGCAGACAAAACCTAAAAAGGAGAACAAGAGAACAGAAAGAAAGAAAGAAAGCAAGAACCAGATATTAAAAATAAAGACAGTGATAAAAGAGCACGAAAGAAAGCAGCAGATAGCAAATACAGACAATGACAAGAGAACAGAACGGAAGAAAGAACCAGATAAAAAGATAAAGACAGTGATAAAAGAGCATGAAAGGAAGCAGCAGATAACAGATAAATACACGGATAAGAGAACAGAAAGAAAGAAAGAACCAGATAAAAAGATAAAGACAGTGATAAAAGAGCACAAAAGAAAGAAGCAGATAACAGATAAATACAAGGACAAGAGAACAGAAAAAAAGAACCAGATAAAAAATACATACAGACAGGGATAAGAGAAACAACCCCCCCCCCCCCCCACAAAAAGCAAAACAAATAAACTGAAAAAAACAAAAGAACAAAATTAGGAGAGAAACAAAAAAATGAAAAGAAGCCATGGTAAAGAGTGCAAAATGAATGGAGAAAACAAAACAGAAAGAAAAGTAAAATCGGACAAGAAAAAGAGGAAAAAACACAGACAAAAAGAGAAGAAAAAATCTCAGAGATAATAATTAAAAATTAAAATACAAGCAGAAGAAAGAAAACAAGGGGAAAAAAACCAAGGAAACGTAAGAAAGGAAAACAAAAAAGACAAAAAATCGAAAGAAACAAGGAGGAAAAAAGGTAGAAAAATGAACCAAACACAAAACTATAAGGATAAAAACTGATTTTTGTAAGAATCTTTTTTTTTTTTAAATGGGGGGAGTCAACAGAAAGACTGACAGATTTGCCAACAGATAACAGAAGAAGAAGCAAAGCAATGTATAAATAGACAAGAAGGGTGCAAAAAAATAAAGAAAGAATATAAGCAGGAGAGCAAGGGATACATAAAACAAAACAGAAAGACGAAAAAGGGGAGAAAATGTAAAGAAGAATTTTTTAAATTCTAAAACAAAAAAGAAAAAGAAAGAAAGCCCAAAGCATCAATATACAAAACAAAAACCCGAGAATCAATAACAAAAAAAATGAGCCTGAATATTGAGCAATCAATGTATCTGCACACATCTCTTGTCTTTCTTTTTCCCCTGTTGGTTTAACTGAATTAGTGTCACACAGGTTGACTCCACCCTGTTTTCACACTAAGTTAAGGTTGAGTAAGAACGAGTGTTTACACTGTCCAAATGAAATGACAGGCATAAATAAGAGAATAAAAAGAAAACAAAACAAGATAGCAAAGGTAGTAAACAGAAAGAAAGAAACAAAAAAGAAAGAAAAATGATACAGACAGAAATAAAATCTGTAAACAAATCCAATCATGTTGCTTATAGCCCTGCTGACCACACAGGCCACAGAAAAAGAAAACAAATACATATTCGTAAAAAACGAAAATAAGTAAAAGAAAAAGAGAATAAAGATTGAAAAAAATTAAGAAAACAACAGCCAGAAAGAGAGATAATATAACGTCAAAAGAACAAAAATCTAGAGCAATAGAAAAAAGAAAGAAAAAGTGACCCGAACAAAGAGACTTTTTTTAAGAAAACAAAGAAAGAAAAACATAAAGTAGACAAAGAGTAAAACAAAAATAGAGAGGAGGGAACAAAGTGAAGAAAGAAAAACAAAGAGGGAAAAGTCAGTATTGACAGAAAGGAAACAATTTGTAAAGAAAGACAGAAAGAAAGAGGTAAAAGAAAGAAACTCTAAACACAGACATACAAATGACCAAAAATAAAGAAAACAAAAAAGATATCTGCAAGATATTGACCAATGTCTGTATACTTATGCAATCTGTCTTTTCCCTCTGTGGTTTAACTGAATTAGTGTTACAAGTTGACTCCACTGGGTTTTCATAATATGATAAGGATGAATAAGAATGGCTGTCTACTCTATCCTAGAAAGTAAACACAGGCAAAAGAAAAATATATTTTTTTAAATGAACAGAAAGACAAATGTAACAGAATGAAAGCAAAAAGGAAGAAAATACAGACGGAAGAACAAAATGAAAGAAAGAAAGAAAGAAAGAAAGAAAGAAGAAGAAAGAAAGAAAGAAAGAAAGAAAGAAAGTAAGAAAGAAAAAAGAAAGAAAGGCAGGAGAAAGAAAGAAAGGGAAGAAAGAAAACAGATAAAAACGAAAAAAGGAAAAAAAGAACATCTGAAAGAAAGAAAGGGGGAAAAGAAAAAGGAAGAAACAAAAGGAAAAAGGAAAAAATCAGTATTAACAATAAAAGAAAAAATGTGTACAGAAAGACAGACAACAGGAAGGAAAAGAAAACAATTAAAAGTCACCAACAAAGAATGGTGAAAGAAAAAACAACAACTTAAACTGACATATTGTAAATATTGACTAATATATGTGTACATATGCTGTGCTTTGAATTAGTGTCACAGGTCGAATCCACTGGGTTTTCATGATATCAGAATAAAATTATGAATGGGTGTCTACACCATTCTTAAGAAAATATATACAAAGATGAGACAATAAAAAGAAAGAAAGAAAACAAAAAGAAAGAAGAGAGGCAGCCAGAAAAAAATAGGAAGGAAATCAATTGGAAAGAGGCTAGAAAGCAAAGAAGCCAAAATCAAAGATCAACCAAAGAAAAAAAGAAAGAAAGGAACAAATCACAAAAGGTGAAAGGACAAGACAATATAAGAAAAATAGGGAAATAAAGATGACAAAAACAAGAAAAGGAAAGAAAGAAAAAAAAAATAATAAAACAAAGAAACAAACAAACAATAAAAGAAATAAAGAGGCAAACAATCAAAAGAAATAAAGCAAACAACCAGATAAAGGGAAGTGAAAAAAAAGAAAATAAATAATAAAAAAGAAGGAAATACAAAAATTAAGAAAAAAAGAAAAGGAAAGGGAAATCTAAAAATTTGCAATCACAAAATTTAAAACAAAGATGGAAGAAATGAAACAAATACCACTTTCAAAATAAAATAGAAAGAAAGAAAACTAAACATGACACTTTCTGAATATGGGACAGTTTATGCATACACATACTGTCCTTATTTGTCCTGTTGCTTTTAATGGATTAAGTGTCATAGATTGACTCATGGGTTTTCAAAAGGTAAAGGTGTCCCAAAACATATGTGGTCATAGGGGAGGGAGCCTTCTGGGACCTTCCCTAGGGGCCAGTATAGGCAGCACCCATCTCCTCTCCTTGGCTGCTTTACCTTACCTGACCCTAAAGAGGCAGATACCCATTCACAGCTGGGTGAACTGGGGACTATAATGAAGCCTAAGCGTGCAAAGAGTCACCCATCCAATTGGTATCCATGCTTCAATGCTGCTCAGCATTGGCTGTAAGAAAGTGAGTGCTCTGACCACTGAGCTATCTCTTCCCACAATATTACAGCTCTAAATAAAAAAGTGTCTACCCTATAAAGAGTAAAATGAGAGAAAAAAAGGAATGAAAGTAAAAAAGTTTTTTTCTTGAAAAGAGATAAAGGAGGAAAAACCTAATAACAGAAGAAAATATAGCAGAATAAAAACAAAGAAAGAAAAGACAACCGAAGAAAGAAAAAAGAAGGAAGGAGGTGCGGAATGATAAAGAAAGAAAGAAAAATAGAAAGAAAACACAGGTAGAAATTCATACAGGTAATTTTAGGACAAAAGTTCCTGAGAAGTAAGACAAAAGCCTGGCATAACTATTTTTCTTCCTCAACACTCATACAGCAATCATCATTGTCTGTCAAATGAGCCTTAAAGCGTTGCTCTACGTTAAGCCAGGTCAGGCCCAGTCCATCCCACTAGGGCATTCTGCATAGTTTTAAGGACCTCTGATTCTACGACATATTTGAAACTATAATTCTTCCTTTTTTTTCAATGTAGAGTTAAGCAATTGCTTACTCTACACGTTCTTAAAAAGACTTTACAGATGAAGAGGGATGACAATGACAATGATGATGACCCTGATACATATGATGAGGCACATGATCATCTATCTGTTGTGCTTAATCTCACTCTTAAAAACTTGAATACTTACAACACATCATACAAATGCTTACACTAGCTAATTAGAAAAGAACCCTACATCCATTACTCAAACCTCACCACCAACCATCAGGACTTTTCATGGAAGCTTATTTCCTATCAGTGGCCATTTCCTAACACAGATACCATACCACCCAGGGTTTTGTCCCTTTTTTGCTGGAATTTCTCTCTAGCACTGGAGACCAGCCTTTGAACTGCCTTGCTCCAGAACAAAATCCCTTGAAATCAAAGGTAACCCCCACCACCACCACCACCACCCACACATCCAAGGCCGGACCCTATTGTGTGAAAAACTGAAGCATTCCCTGAACACCACTCTTTGTCCCTAACCCTATTTGCGTCTTCAAGTGGATTTTGAAATCGGAGAGGCAAGTGCATGCTTAGGACAATTGTCCACGTGTGTATGGAGTTATGGACAATGAAGTTTCCTCAAGAGGAAAGCCTTTACTTTGATTAAAAGCGAGAGGATCTGAGCGCTGATTGTTTTGATTCAATCGAAGACACTCCAATTAAAACTGTGCGCCTGATTGCAGGCGAGTGCTAGCGCATGATTTTACCCAATAGAAACACTGTGATAATGGTAGTTATCTGCAATCTTAGGGTGGATTGGCTAATTGGTTTAAATGAGTCATCCTTCAAGTAGGAAAAGCAAATTTGGGTTTTGTTTGTACTTGAAGTTAATTGGCTGAAAATCTTGTTTGTGTGAGAAAGGGGTAATGGATGGTGTTCCTGAGCAGAATGAATAATCTTCTGGGTATGCTGCCCAGACTTCTGGTAAAGTTATCTATCTTAGTATCACCACACACACACACACACACACACACCACACACACACCACACATCCCTCCCTGGGTGTGAAGTTATCCATTAATGACATTTTCAGTGCACATTAATTACAGTATAAGATAGCATTCTTTCATTTTGATCAAAAACGTCACTCCTTTAAAGAAAAGCATGTAAGTTTACAACACTGGTACTGTTTTATTAAAAAAAGAGAATATACATGTATTGAAGCTCTCCAACAAACTGCCTGGATTTGTAGCTCCATGTCAATGGTGAAAGGCCTTTTCTTCTGCTTAGGCACAAAGTGGATCCGTGGTATAGATGTAATTCACCTGCCTATAAAGCGAAAAGTTCGGGTTTCAAGTGTGTGGTGATTCGGTCCGTTTGTGCCCGAAACTTTTCCCCATCCACCAGATCATGAGTGGTAGTCTGGGTTCTAGTCCCTCAGATGACACAATAAACTGAGGTCCCGCCCATGTGCAGTACTCATTTAGTGCTCGTAAAAAGAACCCACGCAACATAAAAGCTGTTCCTGGCAAAATTATGTAGAAAAATCCAGTCTGATAGGAAACCTGATATATATATGTAGACAGAAAAAGAAAACAAAAAATGGGTAGCTTTGCTGTAGTGGCGACGTGCTCTTCCCGGGGAGAATGGCCCTAATTTTACACAGATAAATTTACCATGACTTCAATCGAAATATGATGCAACACAATGCTGAAAGAACAGCCAAACTAATGCACTAAAAGGGAGCGGAGCTTCGGTGCCTCTCTCTCTCTCTCTCTCTCTCTCTCTCTCTCTCTTCTCTCTCTCTCTCTCTCTCTCTCTCTCTCTCTCTCTCTCTCTCTCTCTCTCTCTCTCTCTCTCTCTCTCTTTCTCTCGCTCTCTCTCTCCAAAACGTCATATCAAGCCTACACACAACAAAGAAGGACAAAACCTACAGACAATCGAGAGGTCCATATACCTAGGCTGCATCTCCCTTGTGAAATCAACACAGATACCAAGATTAGCAAACACATTCTAAAGAGCCAGTAAAGGTTAAAAGGCAAAACTGTTCCCATAACTTACGCAGTCAATGAGGAGCACAGTATCATAGACCCCAACTTCTCTAGAGGACAGCATATTGAGGGCGGTGCCCATCTCCTATTCCTCACTGTTTTACCTTCCCTCACCCTAAAGAAGACAGGTACCATTTGCAGCTGGGTAAACTGAGGGACTGTACTAAAACCAAGGTGCACCAACGAACACCTTTCCACTTGGTAACCACGCTCAACGCTGTTTACTCTTAGCTTGGGAAAAGCTAGGCTCTGACCACTGAACTATCCCGTCCCTATAGAGGACTTTGCACAATACACACCCATTACGATATGTCCTCTATGACAGCAAGCCCAAAGAACTCAGATCAGACTCGCATTCCACCTTCAGACCCATAGCTATAGACCTTCCAGGCAAACTTAAAGTCATAGCCGGCCCTCTTCATCATTGAAGGACAAAGTATGTGATTTTCTCAGATATAGAGAGAGTCCCTCATAACGCTCATTTCCCTTTGATCTTCCATTTCCCCTCTAAGCAATTAAAACCCCTACACGGAAAACAATCAAACGAAAACAAATGAAAAAAAAGGTCAAATTCCTGTCTCTCTACTTCCTTCAAGGCCCATCGATCTACGTAAGGCCAGTCTTGGTGTTCACCATGCGATCCCTCGTAGATTTCCACCAGACTCCCACTGTCCTGGCAATGAGCTTCACGGTAATTTGAAAGCTAGCGTGCAATAACATTAACAGACAGATTTAATCAAACTAATAGTAAGCCAGAGCCAACAGTATGTGGCAGGCATGACTGACATGCAAGTGTATCGACTCTTTGGCCTAGTTAGGGTAGGAGGTGAGGCAGAAGAAGAGGAGGAGGAATATTCAAAGCGGTACTGAGAGAGTTAATGTTCTGGTGTCTTGTGGTTTAAGATGGGTGAGGTTAGTAACCCCAGGATTCTTCTTGAGGCTAGTGACCCCCATGATTCTTTTTGAGGTTAGTGACCTCAGGATTTTTATCGAGGTTAGTGACACCAGGATTCTTATCGAGGTTAGTGACCCCAGGATTCTTATTGAGGTTAGTGACCCCAGGATTCTTATTGAGGTTACTGACCTCAGGATTCTTATTGAGGTTAGTGACCCCCAGAATTCTTCTTGAGGGTAGTGACCCCCAGGATTCTTCTTGAGGTTAGTGGCCCCCAGGATTCTTCTTGAGGTTCAGAAACCCAGGGTTCTACTTCTTCTTACCTCAGTGTTCTTCTTGATATTAGTGACCCAGAATTTTGTTTTAGGATAGGAAACCTAAGATTGTTATAGAAGTTAGTGATCCAGGATTCTTCATGAGGTTAAAACCCCAGGATTGTCCACACATATATCTACCCCCTTCGTTAATCTTCACAATTGTTGATTCCATCATAGTCATTGTCTCCAGCCTGGTTAATGCTGAGAAAGCAGAACGACCTGTAGCTAAAGGCTTAATTAAACTAACGCTAATGACTGTTACGTCAGCCTGCCTGTTCCTGACCAAACCATTAGTCCTGTGCATCCATTTGGTTTCTATCCTATCAAAGGACTCGTATCGTTTTCTCTCCTCTCTCTCTCTCTCTCTCTCTCTCTCTCTCTCTCTCTCTCTCTCTCTCTCTCTCTCTCTCTCTATATATATATATATATATATATATATATATATATATATATATATATATATATAAAGGTAGCTACCTGTGTGTTTGGTCCAATTTTTTTCTCCATAGCAGAACATGTTTACTTCCTTTGGTCTGTTTTGCTTTTCCACGATAAAAAAATGTTTCCTTCACCTGTATAAATTATTGTTTATTGACATTATTCATGAATATCCCTATTCAAAACAAGGGCTGAATAAAAAACCAATATATTTATACTTTTCCGCCCCTGTAGGAAATAAAGGTCATCAATCAATTGATCCACGTGGATACACATTCCCCAACATAATAATTTCCTCTTCTACAAATAAAAACAAAATTTCATTTGATGATATTGTTTAAGTCCTGGCGGAGCTATCCAATTTCAGGGGTGAAACAGCCAACCGACATTGCCCAACAGATCTAAACTGCAATAGTGAGAGAGAAGGAAAACATTAATAATAAAAAAGAAGACAACAGATTTGTTTATTATATTTGAGTCCCAGTAGAGGTTTCTGGTTTGGGGACTGCAGTAACCTGCTACATCTAGGCTTACTGGCATTTTCTATTATTTAATATGAAAAACGATTCTATTCACCCGGTATGAGAACGTTTAGAAAAAAAAACTTTTTTCTCCACCTAGGTGTGCAAGACGTCCACATGCATCCTATCACTCCCTCTTCCCTAACTTTTCTCAACGTGTGCGTAAATATAATTTAATAGCCGTGCTAATAAGATCTGTTATCGTTAAGAATTATCCGCAAAATGTTAGAGAACAAGATTCGGTGATAAAAATTCCAGATGCCCTTTTCTTATTTTTCGTTTGTACCTACAAATTTTCACACTCACTCAATGCGTCGACGCTTTTGAATCATCTCCCCCTAAAAGGAAGAACGCCGTTGCCTTCTTTGGGATTACTAAAATTCATAAACGCTCGAACTATCATGGGAGATAATTTCCACGCATGCGCACAGCTTTCAAATTCTCTCCCATCTGCCCAGAACACTCGTGTCTTCTTTGGGCTACTCTAATTCATAAAGGAAGGGGAGTTAATTTGAGAACTCGCATAACAAGAATTGACTGTAAAATTTTGCCGTCTCTAGCTTTTGTCAAATAACACCGTTTGAACAGCAGGAAATATCATCAAAAAGATGCTGAATGTTTAACAACTCTTTGTTTTGTTACTGAAAAAGTCAGATATAAAATTAAATCCATTATTTAAATGAATTGTCCTGGCTGACAAGAACAGGCTCAACAGTTTACAAAAGATATCACTTTCAGGCTGCCTGTTCAGAATAATATTTCCTTTTCCCTTTTCTTGTTTTCTTCGAGAATTTTTCCCCATTTTTCTGTCTTTTTGTTTCTTTTGGGTTGTGTCAGTTTTTGTTTTGTTGTTTGTTTTTTTTAATTTTGCTTTTGTTTGGATTTTATTGTTGTTTTGAAGCGTGGCGATGCGCGGCAGTTCATATTGTGACAAACATGTGTTTTGAATAAGTGATATTTTAACCTTCATTCAAATTATATTTTCACAAAAATTCACGTAGTTTTTTTAATTCATTGCAGTTTTGTTGTTGTTGTTGTTTTTGTTAATAATTTTACTTTCGTTGTTCCTTCCACACTTGTTTTTTGTTTCTATCTGTACTGCTACTATTTTTATGTCAATGCTGTTAGGCTCATTCTCTGTTTAAATATATTTGAAATCCTTCATACCCTAAAAGAAGTGTTTTATTTATTTATTTATTTATTTATTTATTTATTTATTTATTTATTTATTTATTTATTTATTTATCTATTTATTTTATTTATATATTCTTTTATATCGAGGACAATGGGATAAGCACTCTTGTGCTTTTTTACATCCAGTCCTCGTGTGTATGCAGTTTTGTAAATGTCATCTGTTCCCACCGGCACATGATGGCCTACTCTTACGAATAGCGGAACAGGGTTTAACGTGTGCGCAAGATGTTCTGCGTGCATTCGCGCACGGGGCCTCGGTTTAAAGTCTCATCCGAAGGACTTGTGTGTGTGTGTGTGTGTGTGTGTGTGTGTGTGTGTGTGTGTGTGTGTGTGTGTGTGTGTGTGTGTGTGTGTGTGTGTGTGTGTGTGTTCCCCTCTCTCTGTGTCTCTGTCTGTCTGTCTGTCTGTCTGTCTGTCTGTCGGTCGGTCGGTCGGTCGGTCGGTCGGTCGGTCGGTCTGTCTGTCTGTCTGTCTGTCTGTCTGTCTGTCTGTCTGTCTGTCTGTCTGTCTGTCTGTCTGTCTGTCTGTCTGTCTGTCTGTCTGTCTGTCTGTCTGTCTGTCTCTCTCTCTCTCTCTCTCTCTCTCTCTCTCTCTCTCTCTCTCTCTCTCTCTCTCTCTCTCTCTCTCTCTCTCTCTCTCTCTCTCTCTCTCTCTCTCAGCGCCACATAATGTTTCAAGGAGTGGTATAACTACTTACTACTAGCCTACACTTGAAGACCTCAGGTCTATTATCCAAGGGTTATTCGTACACATCATACATAACTATGTAGCAGCGATCCGTACTGACAGCTATGGAATGGCACACCCACTGAACTGAGCTAGTCAGTTCTGCTGCCTGTCTGTCTATCTGTTTGTTTATCTTTCTCTCTGTCTCTATCTATGCCTGTCTGTATGTCTTTCTGCCTGCCTGCCTGCCTGCCATGGACTACCATACCCAACTGAGTTAAGTAAATCAGTTATGCTACCTGTTTCTCTGCGAAACTACTTAGTACTGCACTTGAAGATCTCAGATCTATTATCCAAGAGTCATTCGTACACATCATACATAACTATGTAGCAGCGATCCGTACTGACAGCCGGGGAATAGCACACCCACTGAACTGAACAAGTCAGTTGTGCTGCCTGTTTGTCTATCTGTCTGTTTGTCTGTC